>JARFJB010002260.1:325000-502500 GCA_036346205.1 Vesta saturnalis | reverse complement strand
GTCTGTGTCGTGTCTGTGTCTGTGTCTGTGTCTGTCTGTGTCGTGTTGTCGTGTGTCTGTGTCTGTGTGCTGTGTCTGTGTCTGTGTCTGTGTCTGTGTCTGTGTCTGTGTCTGTGTTGTGTGTGTCTGTGTCTGTTGTCTGTGTCTGTGTCTGTCTGTGTCTTGTCTGTGTCTGTGTCTTGTCTGTGTCTGTGTCTTGTTTGTCTGTGTCTTGTTGTCTGTGTCTGTGTCTTGTCTGTGTCTTGTCTGTGTCTGTTCTGTGTCTGTGTCTGTCTGTGTCTTGTCTGTCTTGTCTGTGTCTGTGTCTTGTGTGTCTTGTCTGTGTGTTTTTGTCTTGTCTGTGTTGTGTTGTGTGTGTGTTTGTTTTGTGTGTGTGTGTGTGTGTGTGTGTGTGTGTGTGTTGTGTGTGTGTGTGTGTGTGTGTGTGTGTGTGTGTGTGTGTGTGTGTGTGTGTGTGTGTGTGTGTGTGTGTGTGTGTGTGTCGTGTGTGTGTGTTGTGTGTGTGTGTGTGTGTGTGTTGTGTGTGTGTGTGTGTGTGTTGTGTGTGTGTGCTTTTTTTTTCTGTGTCTGTGTCTGTGTCTGTGTCTGTGTCTGTGTCTGTGTCTGTGTCTGTGTCTGTGTCTGTGTCTGTTGTCTGTGTCTGTGTCTGTGTCTGTGTCTGTGTCTGTGTCTGTGTCTGTGTCTGTCTGTGTCTGTGTCTGTCTGTGTCTGTGTCTGTCTGTGTCTGTGTCTGTGTCTGTGTCTGTGTCTGTGTTGGTCTGTGTCTGTGTCTGTGTCTGTCTGTGTCTGTGTCTGTGTCTGTCTGTCTGTCTGTGTCTGTGTCTGTGTCTGTGTCTGTCTGTCTGTGTCTGTGTCTGTCTGTGTTGTCTGTCTGTGTCTGTCTGTGTCTGTGTCTGTGTCTGTCTGTGTCTGTGTCTGTGTCTGTGTCTGTGTCTGTGTCTGTGTCTGTGTCTGTGTGTCTGTGTCTGTTTGTCTGTGTCTTGTCTGTGTCTGTCTTTCTGTGTCTGTCTGTGTCTGTGTCTGTGTCTGTGTTCTGTGTCTGTGTCTGTGTCTGTGTCTGTGTCTGTGTCTTTCTGTGTCTGTGTCTGTCTGTCTGTGTCTGTGTCTGTGTCTGTGTCTGTGTCTGTGTCTGTGTCTGTGTCTGTGTCTGTGTCTGTGTCTGTGTGTGTGTCTGTGTCTGTGTCTGTGTCTGTGTCGTGTCTGTGTCTGTGTTGTGTGTGTCTGTGTCTGTGTCTGTGTTGTGTCTGTGTCTGTGTTGTTGTGCTGTGTCTGTGTTGTGTCTGTGTTGTGTTGTGTCTGTGTGTGTGTCTGTGTTGTGTGTGTTGTGTTGTGTTGTGTCTGTGTCTGTGTGTGTGTGTGTGTTGTGTTGTGTTGTCTGTGTTGTGTGTCTGTGTCTGTGTCTGTGTCTGTGTCTGTGTTGTGTCTGTGTTGTGTTGTGTTGTGTTGTGTTGTGTGTGTTGTGTTGTGTTGTGTTGTGTTGTGTGTTGTGTTGTGTTGTGTTGTGTTGTGTTGTGTTGTGTTGTGTTGTGTTGTATATGTGTTTGTGTTGTGTTGTGTTGTTATGTTGTGTTGTGTATGTGTTGTGTTGTGTTGTGTTGTGTTGTGTTGTGTTGTAGTTGTGTGTGTTGTGTTGTGTTGTGTGTGTGTGTTGTGTGTGTTGTGTGTGTGTGTGTGTGTGTGTTGTGTGTGTGATGTGTGTGTGTGTGTGTGTGTGTGTGTATGTGTGTGTATGTGTGTGTGTGTGTGTGTGCGTGTGTGTGTGTGTGTGTGTGTGATGCGTGTGCGTGTGTATGTGTGTGTGAGTGTGTGTGTGTGTGTGTTGTGTGTGTGTGTGTGTGTGTGTTGTCTGTGTGTGATTTGTGTGTGATGTGTGTGTGTATGCGTTGTGTGTGTGTGTGTGTGTGTTTGTGTGTGTGTGTGTGTGTGTGTGCGTGTGATGTGTGTGTGTGTGTGTGTGTGTGTGTGTTGTGTGTGTGTGTGTGTGTGTGTTGTGTGTGTTGTTTGTAAACCAGAAAATCAGTTCTATTTGTTTAAATGTAGCATGTAGAAATACTGCACGATTGCATTAGCGCATATACAACACGCTAACGAAACAACCAGACAAATATAGAAAAGTAATGATTGTTATAATTGATGTGCAAGGATCCAAAACAGCAAGAAATATATTTACACCTAAGGAACTAGCGATATATAATGGAGAACAAATTGCTCATTACGTATTCAAGCCTCCATTTCCATGGCACACCTTGGATAGTGAATTTCAAAAGCAAGCTAATTGGTTAATTCACAACCACCACTTTATCAAGTGGGAATATGGATATACTTCTCCACGTCTATTCCCTCGTATACTTAGTGATTGCATATCAACAACAGATGAGGTGTACGTTAAAGGACGAGAGAAAGCTGATTTTATTCCAAATTTTTAAAACAAAGCATTACGGTGTTTGAAGAACAACATACTTTACCCAAACTTCATTCATGCTGTTTTTTTCATACACAAAACACTTGTCACTGTGCGCTGGCTCACGTATATCATTTATATGAAAAATTGTAGTGAAATTCTAATAAAGATTTATTAACTGACATATCTTATTCGCATGTATTACCTCAACGCTTTTATGAGTATTTCAAAGAAGAAGAAGAAGAAGAAGAAGAACTAGATAATTTAAAATGTTATCTAAGAATAAACATTTGGATAATGAGAACCTAAACTGCTTTCGGTCTACCGGAAACAGATACCGTTTCTGAGAAACAGCTACTTGTTTTGAGAAACAGCTACCTGTTTTGAGAAACGGTACCGGTTTTAGGTCTGTTTTGAGCTGTTTTCGGAAACCGGAAAGTTGTTTTGAGCTGTTTCTGCCTGTTGCTAGAAAATAGGGATCTGTTTTGAGCTGACTGCATCAAAGTTTATGCTATTCACATTTTCGGTCTTTACAATGTTCTACCGAACAAAATTTAAAGAATATTTGATAAAGGTTATATACCAAATTGGTCTAGTGAACTTTTCAAGATTGTTAAAGTGCGTGTAAGGAATCCGGTCACGTACTTACTACAAGACAGGGACACCTATTTATAGACAGGAACTGCAAAGGTTAAATATCCCGATGTGTATTTGGTGGAAAAGGTCATTTGACGTAAAAAGAATAAAGTGTACGTAAAGTGGTTGGGATTAAAATAATATTCATGGATCGATGATGATAATGTAGTTTATAAGCATATTATTGTAAGGCAATAATCTCATTTATAATTCAATGATGTCGGTAAGAACAACAAGCACTTTGGAACACTTAAATTACTGTGAAAGCATCACTATTGGTTTAATAACGGATATAAATGTCCTGCTTGTATAGGTACCGACTGGTATGAATATAACTTATTGTAATATAGTGTGTACTTAAGGAACTAACGTAGAATGTAATTTCTGTAAGAATAATAATAAAAGACCAATTGTAATTTGTAT
This sequence comes from Vesta saturnalis, assembly GCA_036346205.1. Lineage (NCBI taxonomy): Eukaryota > Metazoa > Arthropoda > Insecta > Coleoptera > Lampyridae > Vesta > Vesta saturnalis. Next base: position 499,040 of record JARFJB010002260.1, on the reverse strand, counting down.
TATTTATTAATAATAAAACATACTGATACATAAATATTAGGCCTAAAGTGTTTATGTAGTCCTCAAATGGTCAACCTAAACTGCTTTCAGTCTACAGGAAACAGATACGCTTCTGAGAAACAGCTACCTGTTTTGAGAAACGGTACCGGTTTTAGGTCTGTTTTGAGCTGTTTTCGGAAACCAGGAAAGCTGTTTTGAGCTGTTTCTGCCTGTTGCTAGAAAAATAGGTATCTGTTTTGAGCTGACTGCATCAAAGTTTATGCTATTAAACAGGACAGAATTTGTCAAAAATAAATGGATCTATCTGCATTGAACAGTAGCACTTTCTGTAAATCCTTCACGAACGTAAAAGACTTGGAGGTGTGTGCAAAATATAAAGTGATTATATGAATACCATCGACACAAAGTATGGTAAACATATTATCATTGAAACCCAGAACTTTAAGTCTATACTTCCCTTACAATTTTATGAATACTTCAAAAGAAGATCGCATTGAAAAGTTTAAACAATATCTGTCTGAGAATGACATGTAGATTACCAGCTCAGGAACTGTAGGAAAGGCAACTAATTCAACATTTCTGTAAAAAAAAATTATAATAACATATGTCTATGTATAATTGTTTGGAAATAAACTATGTATTTTTTATTACAAAAAATAAAATATCTTCTATTTTTGATTAAATGAAGAGTAGGTACATCGTAATGAAGAGAGTTGCTTGGGTAAAGGACTGCCGAGTTATGATTTATTAATGGAAGCAATTGACAACGTTTACGTTACATATAATTGTACCATTGGCAAGATACAATTTTTTCACGCACAACTTTTGTATTTTCAAGAGACACCATCGTTCCTCGAGACTAGCGTGATTAGAGAAATTACACCTCAAGTGGAAGAAGAAGAAGAAGAACATGTAGCGACTACGACCGACCCTTATTTTGAAAGGATGCATGTTTATAATAAAAAGGCTTCTCCAGGATTGCACGATTCAGTAAACTTGTATTGCTAGAAATGCTGAAAGCAATAAGAATGATAAGAAGAAAAAGAATTATTAAGTATTAACGAGAGGAAGAAAGACTCGAGGTGTTAATCAGAAATGAAAAAATTGAGGGTAGATTTAGAGCTGTATGAGCTAAAAGAAAATGATGCAACTTCAGTGAATGTGCCATGAAAAGTATGAAATAAAGGTGCTTTAGTAAATAAGTAATTACAGTAGTGTATGTTATATTGCATAAGGAAAAGGCACTTCATTTGAAAAAATAAATGTGTGTAGGCATAGAAGAAAGAAAAAAGTGAAATTTAAAATGTTTCCGTATGGTTTTAATTGAATTTATATAGATATATATTTATATATATATATATATATATATATATATATATATATATATATATATATATATATATATATATATATATATATATTAAACGAGTTTCTTATCATGGTTTATTAAATTATACAAATTATGTAGGAAGAAATGACACTTAAAGCTTATATATTTATATTTATTTATAAATCACTAGTCCTTTACCCAAAAATTCCAATTTTTGGCATGTAGACTAAACAAGTAAGAGCGCAATAGATAGCAGTCCAAAAATTCTCAAAACTAAAAAAAAAAAAATGTGAAAAAAAATTTTCAAGTATTAATGACAAAGTTTGTAGTTAGTATGTACAGAAAAGTTGAAACTTGCACAAATGAATAAATCATAACACTTTAGTCCTTTACCCAAAAATTTTAATTTTTGGTATGTAATAAACATGTAACAGCGCAAAAATAGGAGTTTCAAATTCCAAAAATGTGGAAAAACTTTGAACTTCCAACTAGCACTTTAAAATAAGTTTCCGTATGGTTTTAATTGAATTTATATAGATATATATATATATTAAACGAGTTTCTTATCATGATTTATTAAATTATCCAAATTATGTAGGAAGAAATGACCCATAAAACTTATATTACAAAGAAAGAAAGAAAAAGGTCAATAACATTATCCTGTTATATGAAATGTATGTCAGCATTTTTGTATGTGTCTATTTTAAAATAAATAAATACACTCTTTTTATAATATCAGATTAATTTTTAACTCAAAAATTTTGAATTTTTGTATATAGGCTGAATAAATAACAGCGCAAAGGATAGCATTAAAATAAATTCAGAATATAAAAAATTTCAAAACAGTCTTGTGAAAATAGTACATAAAGGTTGAAACTTGCGTACATTTATATTTATATTTATTTATAAATCAGTAGTCCTTTACCCAAAATTCCAATTTTCGGCATGTAGACTAAACAAGTAAGAGCGCAAAAGATAGCACTCAAAAATTCTCAAAACTAAAGAATGTGAAAAAAATTTTCAATTATTAATGACAAAGTTTGTAGTTTTGATATGTAAGTGAACGTTGTTAATTGCTTAATAAATCACAACTCGAAAGTCCTTTACCCAAAAATTCTGAATTTTCGTATATAGGTCCAATAAATTAGAGCGCCAATTATAGCAGTTTCGAAAATTTGTCAAAAAATGTGATAAAAATGTATGTTACCAATGATATATGTAAATATATGGTTTTAATCGCTTAATAAATCAAAACTCAATGTCCTTTACCCAAAATTGAAATTTCGTATACACACACACACACACACGCACACACACACACACACACACACACACACTCACACACTCACACATAACACTCACACAATCACACACTACACACTCACACACTCACACACTCACACACTCACACTCAACACACTCACACACATCACACACTCACACACTCACACATACACACTCACACACTCACACACTCACAACTACACACTCACACACTACACACACTCACACTCACATGCACACGCGCACACGCGCACACGCGCACACGACACGCGCACACAGCGCACAGACACCGCACACACGCACACACGCACACACGCACACACGCACACACGCACAGCACACACGACACACGCACACACGACACAGCACACACGCACACACGCACACACGCACACACGCACACACGCACACACGCACACACACACTATTACAATAGTAAATACGTAAGCGATTTTAATGTGCAAAAACAGTGCTTTAACATATATATATATATATATATATATATATATATATATATATATATATTTTAGGAAAACATGATGTTGAAGCGAATGATATGTGATTATAAAATTTAAACTTATATAGAAGGCTAATCTGCATCTGATGAGGATGAACTACTACCATCAGGAGATGCCGTCCATTTTTTTTTTACATCGTTGCAAAACTGATGCAATTGCGCAGCTTTCAGTTCTTCTACAAAACATGTTCTACATATTTCCTTTAAATTTAAAAACTTTTCACATATCTTTACTCTTTTTTCATACTTTTTCACTAGGACGTTACACTCCGCTTCACTATAATCACCTCGCCCGTAAACCGCCTCATGTTCGGCATCGAATACTAATGCTGAAAATTCTTGCTTCAAGCGTTCCACCGCTGTTCTCAGGTCAGTTGCTTTGGTCCATTGCTCTTGAGAGTATGCCATCCACATGTTTGACACAACACTCACTACCCATTACACTATTTCCTTATATTTGTAACAAAAATACTAATTGTTAAAATATACACAACATAATAATGTTGTTTAAATAATGTGCCTCTGACTCAGTGGTAGATTGAGATAGGGAGGGTTCTAATTAATAATTAAATTAACCTACCTGAAATGCTAGTTGTTTCGATTCTGCTGGATTATTTTCACTTACTGGCAAAAATTGTCATCAAAAAATTATGAATAAAAATAATCAATTCTCGAGCGCCATGTTATCTTTGTCCAGGAAAATAACAAAACCCTAAATAATGAATACTAAAACATTTAATACATTTAATAGAAATAAAAATAACAAGTTACATAAGTTTATTAAATAAATGGTTGTTGAAAATGAGAAAAGGTTAGAAGTCTTAAACTAAACTATATAAAAAACTTTACCTTTTAACTGTTCTATTATAAGCTGTACGGGTACTATGAAGCAGAAAGGTTGATGTGAGGTTAATGTCTAGCTTAAGTATCCATTAAGAAATTTCCTTGAAATTAAATCGCCAAATTTATTTGTAACAGGATATAGTTCTAGCGTTGTAACGGTAACTCATGTAAAACTTGCCATTCAGACTAATAATAGATTAAGGTATACACTTATACGTGCCATTAAAATTAGTAAGTATACAAATTAAATACTTGAAAAATTGCATACTTTAAAAATTAAGTATTTAAAAGTGTAATTAACGTGTTTAATAAAATTAAAAGGTGGTGAAAAGATGCCATCAAAATTTTCTTGATGGCACGAATATAAAAAATTATTTAAAAATCATACTTATTGCTGTTAACAGTCAGCATCAACTCAAGTGTAAAAGTTTTCTTGCGTTGCGCTGTTACATAACATAAATCCAATTTTTTTAAGAGAGGGAATTAAAACTATTTATGTAATATTACACACAAAAGATATGTTATATGAAATGCAATTTAAGTTGCCTTTCTCACTTTTACATGAAAATAATTAAAAAAACTCTAATTTTACGCCAAATAAATTAATGATCTCAGATTAATGTACTTTTTAATACAACCACAAAAAAGGTTGTTACATATTGTTACTCTAAACGATCCCCACTATGTTACATTAGTGCAGATATGAACCATCTCTTTGATTACCATACATATCTGGTTACGCGCATAAGCTACTTTCAACGATCATGCTGTCACTATACTTCTTAGCTGTAACGCGATCACCTTTTAGTGAGGGCTTGAACCAACCATTTTTAGCTATGATATACAGATCAATAACCTTTGACCACACTATTTTTAGACTTCTAAGAATTGTAATATGATGATGATGACATTACAGTTTCTATTTTTAGCTTCTGACCTTGACATACAAATTTCCCTTGTAATATGATGAGGATGGTGACATTGCGATTTCTATTTTTAGCTTGAAGTGGAGTATTCACCTTCAATGAACTCATGACCTACTTTTTATGCATAGCTTATGAGATCGTCGTCATCGTCGTCGTCATCGTGACCTTCAAGTGGAGTAGACCTCGAAAATTCTATTCTTAGATTTATGATTACCTTGCAATTTCTATTTTTAGCTTTTCACCTTGACCTTTTTATATTTCTAAGAAATATGACACCACCGTGGGTCAATAACCCTTGACTTGAAAACTATTTTTAGATTTATGATTACCTTGCAACTTCTATTTTTAGCTTTTCACCTTGACCTTTTTATATTTCTAAGAAATGTTATATGACACCACCGCAAGTCAATAACCTTTGACCTTCAAAACTATTTTAGATTTATGATTACCTTGCAACTTCTATTTTTAGCTTTTCACCTTGACCTTTTTATATTTCTAAGAAATGTTATATGACACCACCGCAAGTCAATAACCTTTGACCTTCAAAACTATTTTTAGATTTATGATTACCTTGTAACTTCTATTTTTAGCTTTTCACCTTGACCTTATATTTCTAAGAAATATGACACTACCGTAAGTCAATAACCTTTGACCTTCAAAACTATTTTTGATTTATGATTACCGTGCAACTTCTGTTTTTAGCTTTGACCTTGACCAACTACATTTTAAATCTCCCGCTTAAAGTTTGACCTTGAAAGAGCTCCAAAAGCTTCCGATTTCACCACCAGAGGGCGAGTGACTCAAAATTTAAATCCCCGCCAAAAACATGCTTGAGACGTGGAGCGCGTTCTGGCATAACGAGAAAACTCACTCGACCTTGAAATAAATCCCCATAAGATTTACATGGGTGACCTTGAACTGGTCCAGGATCGGCCTATTATTACTACTGCCTTTCTTAATCACTGTTACATATGCGTTTGTATAAATAAACGCTTTGTTTCAATTGATTAATGTAATGTACAGTTTTGCTCGCATGTAAAAATAAGTACAACGTTTAGAGTGTCACTGTCGATGTTCTCCATGACGCGCCAAACACGCTATAGCTTTTTTCTGCGTCTTCGGACATGAAATTCGTGTAGATCCGTCACACACTGACGTTTAGTATTAATATTAGCGCTAATCCGTTTATGAAACTTATCCATTTTACTATACTCCAGATTAATGTTTTGTTTCCAATACTCTTAAGACATATTTTTTGATTGATTAAATTAACGTTTAAGGCCTATTTGTTGAATTGTTGCCGGATAATAGATCGTTTTTGTAATTAAAATATATGTTTGAGACTAAGTATGTTTAATGGGATAACAATGTTGGATTTTACAAATTTTTAATGTTGCGAGTCGCTTACATTATATATTGCATGACTCATCTAAAATCGGATTCACTTTCCACGTAAACATTTTTTTACTGTAAACTCAGATGCTTCAAATATTGATAAATATGGGGAGGTATAAAATAATTTTTTGGGCTTATTTTACAAAAAGTAAAACATTATTTTTAAAGAAATGCCGTTTACTTTTGAATATTTATTTATTTATTATTATTATTGAAAAAGTGCTGTTTATTTTTAACACAATGCGTTTTACTTTTTATATTAATTTTATAATATTTCAAACGATTATTATTTGAGCTCAAACTTAAATATAAATAACATCCACCCTATTTCTTAGCAGACAGTTCTACCACCGCCACCATCACCTTTCTTACTCTGCAGCTCTGCCACCACCACCACAAATCACTGGGGTCACCTTTGGGTGCTAAATACTTGGGTTAAATTTGAATACAATTGCTTTTGAAGTTGTTGAGTTATTGCGCCCAAAAGAAAATCACTCATTAACATGCAAATTCATCACCACCAACTATCACTGGGATGTAGACATTTATGTCCTAAACATGTATATCTCCAGTTTTTCAGTTATTGCGGCCAAAAGAAAATCACCCCCGCACTGGTTATCCTGAAATTCAGCACCACCAAAAACCTGCGGAGTCCAGATGTTTTGGTTGTGAAAGATTTATCACACACGCATGCGCACTCGTACACATACGCGCGCGCGGTGGCGCGTGTGAACACACCTATGCACATGCGCACTCGGAAACAGGCATTCTTGACATTTTTCAAAAAGCACTCTGGGTTTGAAAATGGATATTTCCGGTCTCGGTTCACTTTTATGGCCGATTACAATAACTTTTCTTATAGGACAAATCGCCCAGTTATTGGACACATATCTTTTTTGGATCCACTAACAAATACGTGATATCCAAGTGTTCTATATTTTTTATTGAGTATTGTTATTCGCCTATAAATGCATTCTTTTCGAGAGATGTTAAAAAATTTGAGCAAAGAAACTCAAAAACTTCAGTTATTAGACAGAAATGAAACAACCATTGAGGTCTTCATCGCCTGTCTAAAAAACTAAGCATCTATATAACCTCAAACTTTTCAAAACTAAATTTACTTATGTAGGTTTTGTAATAATTGTGGTAACTTGAGGAAGCATGCGGTTATATTATTTAGTATTTGGTACAGATTACAGAAATCGTTCTTCACTTTCGCTTCTTTTAATGTCAGATTTTATATGGTTTCCCTTATTTCCTTCTTCGTTTATCTTATGTTCATGTTCACAAAACTATTTTTGTTGTCTACGGGGTCTATCGCTCTATATTGCCATTCTTCACTAATATCAGTGACTTCTTGATATCTTCTACCTTCTTCACTTTCTCCATGATAGCAAACATGACGTATGAATAAATCACCGTCATCTACATCGTCATTATTATTTAAAACAGGCTCTAATGATTACAATTCTTTCTCTGACAAAATGTCTGAAAATGCAATCTAAATTTGCAGAAGATGCAGGGTCAATAACCTACGAATGGTTTTTGGTTACCTTGAAAAAAAACCGGTACATTTACCTTAAAATCCTATCAATCTTTATTTATTTATTTATTTATTTACTTATTTACTTATTTACTTATTTACTTATCTACTTATCTACTTGTCTCTTGTCTACTTGTCTACTTGTCTACTTGTCTACTTGTCTACTTGTCTACTTGTCTACTTGTATACTTGTCTACTTGTCTACTTGTCTACTTGTCTACTTGTCTACTTGTCTACTTGTCTACTTGTCTACTTGTCTACTTGTCTACTTGTCTACTTGTCTACTTGTCTACTTGTCTACTTGTCTACTTGTCTACTTGTCTACTTGTCTACTTGTCTACTTGTCTACTTGTCTACTTGTCTACTTGTCTACTTCTTGTTCTACTTGTCTATTTCTTGTCTACTTGTTCTACTTGTTCTTACTTGTCTACTTGTCTTATACTTTCTTACTTTCTACTTTATTGTCTACTTATTACTTTACTTACTTATTTACATTGTTTACTTGTTACTAATGTCTAAACATTAATTTACTAGTCATGTATACACATTGTTTCTTGTTCTTAAAAACACTTATTTACTTATTTACTTATTTACTTTATTTTACTTATTTACTTTATCTTTTACTTATTTACTTATTACTTTTTACTTTTACTTATTTACTTATTTACTTATTTACTTTTACTTATATTACTATGTTACTTTTACTTTCTTATTTACTTTATTTTACTTATTACTTTCTTATTTACTTATTTCTTTTTACTTATATTGTCTATTTTACTTGTTACTTTACTTTACTTTTACTTTTCTACTTTCATTTACTTATTTACTTTACTTGTCTTTATTTACTTGTTACTTTATTTTACTTTATTTACTTATTTACTTGTTTACTTATTTACTTATTACTTATTTACTTTTTTATTTTATTTACTTATTTACTTATTTACTTATTTACTTATTTACTTATTTTATTATTTCTTATTTTACTTTTACTTAATTTACTTATTTACTTATTTACTTATTTACTTATTTACTTATTTATACTTATTATTTACTTTTTATTTACTTATTTACTTATTTACTATTTATTTACTTATTTACTTATTTATATTTTTATACTTATTTACATTATCTTTTATTACTATTTATTTACTTATTTACTTATTTATTATTTACTTATTTACATTATTTACTTATTACTTTTACTTATTTATTATATTATTTACTTATTTACTTATTTACTTATTTATTATTTACTTATTTACTTATTTACTTATTTACTTATTTACTTATTTACTTATTTATTTACTTTACTTTATTTATTTATTTGTTCAGCATAGTAAAACCATAGATTCAAAAATGTTTACTTTAAACAGATCCCAGCACAGATAATCATTCCTAGATTAAAACAAAGAAAAAAGATAAGACTTTTATACAATAAACTACTAACAATTTTATTTAATCCTAGTAAAATCGATACAAAACTAATGCAATTGTTACGCTAACAAAAGAATGAGTTAGGAAAACAACAATAAGCGATGATACATAATGAAATTTTACTACCAATGTTCCTTCACTAACCTTAATATATCTGGGAGAAGCTATTATTTAAATCGATTTGCTACCAAAGTTGTGGACAGTCAATGTAGTTGTGCGTTAGGCCATTTAAGGGTTTGGTGCTATTAGAAGTACGTCTGCATTCTGTTGATTGCAGATTAAAACACAAAAAAATAGACTCACTGGTAAAACGTGTAGCCGAGTATATACCATCAGACTTAGGTATGTATTTAAGAAGCTTGCGCTGACCCGTTTTCCACAATTCTTTTATGCGTATCGTATATGAGGCACCATATTACATATTACATCTAACTAGACTGAAATAAAGGCAGAGTAAAGACTGACAGCATTAAATGATTTACAATTTCTGATAGTGAAGCCTAACGCTTTGATGGAAGAACAAGTTTTATAAATATGTTCAGTAAACGTTAGATGGCTATCGAACATAACACCCACGTCTTTATTAGAAATAATCCGTTGTAATATATCGGATTTATACGGTAATCGAAGGAAGCGTAATAACGCTTCCTAAAAAATTGTAAAACTTAAAGAGTCGAAAAACAATCGGCGATAACGGTTCCCTAAGATGCTTTTCATTTACGTATTTTATTCAAGTTATGGGAGAAGACTTTCGAGTATGCAAAGAATACTTTTTGGGAACCCTCAATATATCCCAAAAACCTGTGTACACTGCTCACTTAGAACCTAATGAAATGAAAAAGGATAATTGAGGAGTAAAGCGAGCGCAAAAAAAGAAGAAGTAAAGGCTCATACCTATAAAACGTTTTCCTGTTATCGACTCACACAATTGCAGACGGACTACTAAACGTAAATACTTGGAAGCAAATTTAAGTGTAGTCAAAGTGTATGGTTTTTATACAAAGTGGTGTAAAGATAATGACATTACTCCTGCTAAATGATCGTATTATCGATACATTTTTACTACCCAGCTCAATTATGGTTTTCACGTCCCAAAAAAGGACAGATGCATAAAATGCGAATCATTTAAAATTAAAACTCAAGAAAACACCTTAACATCTGAAAAAAGGATATTTATCAAAAACACATTGGGATTAAAAACCAAATGAGAACGGAAAGAACCAAGGACCGAGAAAGTAAAGTTCCTACATTATGTATCGATTTAGTGAACGTAATAGCGCGTCCTCGTGCAGAAGTGAAACTTTTTCTGTTTTCAAAAATTAAATATTTACAACCTGGCGGCCCATTTTTCAACCACTGGGCAAGCCTATTGTGCTATTGTGGAAATGAAAATATTTTAGCCAGTGCATTGAGAAGCATTTTGGATCAAGTTTTAAACCATAACAATATTAGAAATTGTTACATGGCACTCCATGTGTTCCTCATAATCCAAATTCCTTTATCTTATTTGCCATTATTGATGCAATGAGAGATCATCCTGAGTTGAACAGTGTCACTATGTAATTTGAGACTAAACTAGCAAGACTAGACAAAATCAAATATTTGACAAGCGATTTCTTAAAATGTCCTCAGGGTCAGATAGAACTTTATTATCCTAAGGCGGCGAATAATCAATTTAGTTACTGGACGTGTCTCTAATAACTAGATATACTTACTGTGTATAGATTAAGTGAAAATTTTATAAAAGTTATACCTGTATATAAATAAAAAGGGGCGAAAATTGGTTATTGGACCAGTGTCCAACGACTAAAAAATTGAACATTGATTCACTTATTGAACATTTTTCCAAATATAAAATATAAAAAATATGTAGATGAATTTTGTACAAATTTAATTACTTAATAGTTCTCTTAATTCGGTAACTTACAAAAACTAATTTTAGTCCCAATTTTATTGCATTTACACTATACAATTGAATCTGATTTGGAGACAATTCAGGAAATCCAGTTGGAGAGCCATGCAACAAACTAACTAAAAGGTTGCCATCTGTCAAAAATCAAACGGACTAATATATGCAGGAATCTTATTTTTCATAAGTAAATGTGAAATGTCAATGACTACCATATGTCCAATAACTGGTTGGTTATTGCGTTATTCATTTGCCTACAAACTTTTTACGATTATTGCATCTGGGACAAGTTACACGAGGGCTCTACTTTAAATTTTTGCAAAGACCATGTCCCCTAAATCGTGGAGTTGTTCTGTACGCAAGAAAAGTATAAAAAACTATGTTTTAAATAAGGCTTATGTTTGGTAAAAATGTTCAAGCAATTATAAAGTGTCTGAGGTTACCCTGTTTTACAGAACAGTCTTACCTACTGCAAAACATTTTGTGGCTTATTTTACTAAAATACTCGTAGCAGAAAAATCTAGTAAGCTTGCAAATGGTTTTTCAATTGTTTATTCAACACGAAGTAACAGTGGAAGGTGGGGGTATAAGTTTGTGTTCGTCTAGTTCTTAGGCCCTAGTATCCAATCACAATCTAATGAGAAGAGTTATCCTGTCCATAACACAAGTGTAGGTACACTACTAGTATATCTATTGCTTATGAAATTAATAACCATTTAAAATCTAATATTAAATTAATCTTTTACCTTGAGCTAGGATAAAAGTATGAGAAATTTAATTTAAAATTAATTAGCATAACTATCACAGTTAATAAATGTATATTGAATAAATGGAGAGATGACGATATCGATATAAAATTTAGTTATGCAGACCAGTTTGATCGGATTTAATAAGTACCTAGTTTTTTTTGCTATGGTTTTAACATCTAAGTCATAATTTTTAAACAAAAAGATGATTATTAGCTATAACTAGTCTTTTGGGTTTTTCCGGCAATATGCATAAGGTAAACAAAAGTTGTAACTTGTCGTATATACGCATTCAAATGTGCTAAAATAATAAAAAAAACTATGCAGTAATTTTCTTCGGCTTACATAATTAAAGGTAGTGTATTCGATATTACTTTCTGTGCAAGAATTACGTGTCAAAGTTTCCTCGTGTTTAAAGGTCACCACGATTGATACTATCGGGATCCCATGCTTCTGCCTCCATCAACCTTAATTACTTGCGCCGTGCTAAACTGAGTTACCATTTCAAAAATAAAAGTCATACTTACAGTTGTGTAGTTCTTGCGTTGGCTCCATGATAAGTTTTTAAGAGAATACAAGAAATGGGATATAAAAAGTTTCGTAAGTACCTATCTCAGATTAATTCCTAATTAAAAATGTTCAGTACTTCAAAGTGTACATTTGACAAACATAATGGGCCCTTTACGATATCATAATTTTTTGTCTAACTTGTTGATTTTAAATTCATTATTTATTACTTGACCTTACTTTTAATTACCTACTATTTAAAATTATACAAGGACCATACCAATTTTCATGAACTTCATTCAAGGTTACAACTGTTAATTTAATTTGATTCAATTAATTTCAGATTTTATGAATCTTAAACATAATTGTACTTAATTAAAAAATTTTAGTTTCGAAACTATTAACGGTATATGTTGTCCTTTCTAAAATTAAAAATAGAATTTTTCAAACATAAATCAATGACAAAAGTGCAATAATTTTGAACCAGTTCGTTTATATTTTACCTATTACGGCTTGATTCTAATTTTGTGAAAAAAAAACCTCTATAGTTACTTATTTTTCAACGGCGTGCGGAAACCATAACATACAAACGTACCTACTCCCAATTTCTTATTCGCACTTTAGGTATTACTTATTTCAATTATAGCTTTATAAGAAATTATTAAAGGATAAATCGGCAAAACATTTTCTTCAAATAAATCATGGCTATATCATTCCTTGGAAAAGTTTTTTAAGGATGAAGCGCTTCAGTGAAAACATTTACAATTTTCTGACAAGTCTAATTTTTGTTCATTATTATGATAATGATTCTGTAAATTTTATTGTAACTACGAATGTGTTATACTCAGAATGAAATTTCTCTCTATAGTAAATTCCACGTTGAGTAATTTAATCTCGGATTACCTATTTTCATATTGTTTTTTTTTATTTTTTGCATTAGAAAGTTCAAAAATGTAGTTTGAATGTATGAGTAGTTATTGAAATTTTTTGAATACATTTCCAAAATATACCTACCAATATGTATTCTGTTTGTGTTGTTTTTTTTAGTAGGATAGACCATTTAAATGGCCAATCGCTACTGTATGTTTCCTAAATCGTTATTTACACGGGATTATACAGGGTGGCCCACTTAAGCGGCATTGCTCCATAATTCCCTTACTATTACAAATACGAAAAAATGTCATATAAAAGTTGTCCACAGTCATAAACTACACGTTTTAAAATTATTTTCAGAAATGGCGGACTTCTGGTTATACCGGAAACTCATGCCAACTTCGTTATTTTTGAATTCCTCGTTGAATTTAAAGGTCACTTTAATAACCATACTATGGCTCTACGTCGCATTGCTTCTGAGTTGTTTGACATTTTGTAGAAAAAATGACGTCTGCAGTGCCTCCGAAAACTTTCAATATCTCGAAGACGGATACCGGTAGAGAGATGTGGCTTTCGTTTTTTACTTCCGAAAAGAGTTCCGCATCATTCTCATTCATTGCCAAAAATCTTGCTTTTAGAATTCAATCATTTCTATCGCTCCGAAAATAATTTTTTTCAAACATGGATAACTTGATTTTTTTAAATGGAACCACCCATATTTTCTTACATCAGCGGATAGGCAATTAAATTTCCTTTCCATTGATGTAACATTATCGATATTTTGGAGTGATAGTTTTCGAGATATTCACATTTTTATCTAATTTCAGTTTTTATTGCGCATTGCCGCGGTGCTTTGGAAAACGTTTGTCAATTGTTTTAAACAACTGATAAGAAACGTCAGTTTCTCGAGCTTCTGTTGTGCTTTGCTGCTTGTGTATCAGTTTAAGTGTTTATACAAGACATTTCCATTAAAATGTTGTTGTCCGACGCAGAGTTGACCGACATGACTTTCATTCTTGGAGAATGCCAAAGAAATGCGTTATTGGCGTCAAGGATTTTATACAGTACGGTATCCTGAACGAAGACTTCCCCGAGAAACAGCCTTTCAAAAGTTGTTGCAACGTCTTGGTTTTAGAATTCAATCATTTCTATCGCTCCGAAAATAACTTTTTTCAAACATGAATAACTTGATTTTTTTAATGCACAAGAAATACACAATAAATACTGAAGAATTAAGAACACAAAACTCAAAAGAAATACACACGAAATACATAAGGAATGAACAATAAATACATAAGGATTGCACAAGTAATACAAAATAATTACTTAAGGCTTACACAAGAAATAGAGAAGAAATGCACAAGAAATACACAATAAATACATAAGGAACGATCAATAAATACGTAAGGACAATTACTTAACGATTACAGAAGATATACAAAAGGAATGCACAAGAAATGCAGGTTATCCTGTGAAACATGTTCTCTCGTTTGATACTGCACGCGTCCGGTGTTTGTAAAACGTTGTAACAACTTTTGAAAGGCTGTTTCTCGGGGAAGTCTTCGTTCAGGATACCGTGCCGCATAAATCCTTGACGCCAATAACGTATTTCTTTGGCATTCTCCAAGAATGAAAGTCATGTCGGTCAACTCTGCGTCGGACAACAACATTTTAATGGAAATGTCTTGTATAAACACTTAAACTGATACACAAGACAGCAGAGTACAACAGAAGCTCGAGAAACTGACGTTTCTTATCAGTTGTTTAAAATAATTGACAAACGTTTTCCAAAGCACCGCGGCAATGCGCAATAAAAACTGAAATTAATGTGAATATCTCGAAAACTATCACTCCAAAATATCGATAATGTTACATCAATGGAAAGGAAATTTAATTTCCTATCCGCGGATGTAAGAAAATATGGGTGGCTCCATTTAAAAAAATCAAGTTATCCATGTTTGAAAAAAAATATTTTTGGAGCGATAGAAATTATTGAATTCTAAAAGCAAGATTTTTGGAAATAAATGAGAATGATGCGGTGCCCTTTTCGGAAGTAAAAAACGAAAGCCACATCTCTCTACCGGTATCCGTCTTCGAGATATTGAAAGTTTTCGGAAGCACTGCAAACGTCATTTTTTCTACAAAATGTCAAATAACTCAGAAGCAATGCGACGTAGACCCATAATACGGTTATTAAAGTGACCTTTAAATTCAACGAGGAATTCAAAAATGTAATAATATATAGGTTGTTCTATTTAAAATAACGAAGTTGGCATGAGTTTCTGATATAACCGGAAATCCGCCATTTCTGAAAATAATTTTAAAACGTGTACAGTTTATGACTGTGGACAACTTTTATATAAGACATTTTTTCGTATTTGTAATAAAATGTAAGGGAGTTATGGAGCAATCCCGCTTAAGCGGGCCACCTTGTATACGTTCTAGATGTTAATGCAATAATGTTTGTATCGTTAGAGCTTTGCAATTTTCGCTTATAAATAAATACAAAACGTTTAAATATGTACCTATAGATCGTATAAATAAATGCAACTTATACAAGGGTTTTCAACAAAAATTCTCCAAGGGAATATCATTGTAATTATTGAAGCTTAATGCATCTTAAACAAATTTATGTAGCATCCGTGAGACCAACTCCTACCAAGTTCAAGTGCAACAAAGTTTATTAAAATTTTTGATACATTTAACAAAATACAGGGTGTTGGGTAAACATGCGGCAAAAATTCAAGGGGTTATTTCTTGGCCTATTCTAAGAATATTTTGTCATATGATGATTTTTCAAAAACCCATTTGTTTCGAAGATATAGAGTGAACAAAACTTGCGACAACCATATTCGATATTTGTTGCAATTGACTTTTTTTCACTATCGCTAAATCGACTTATTAGCTCATTTTACAACTTTTGGCCAACTTTCGTCAAGATCGGCCATGATGTCTGGGTGTGTGTGTGTATGTGAGCGTGTGCGTGGGCGTGGGTGTGTGCGTGTGCGTGCGTGCGTTTGCGTGTGCTTGTGCGTGTGTGGGTACGCGTGATAGTGACTACTCTCGTTCCAATCTCCCTGTCGGCCACTGTGCAACAATAGGCGGGGTTTATTTTCATTACTTCAGACGCAGAGCTATGTTTGTCAACACTACGTACCCACGTGTATTTTGCTTGTTGTTTTAATCATGAAAGTTTTAATTTTCAAGAACAGTTTGCACATGCACAGTTTGTAATTGTATATAGATGAACTCAGAACTGGTTTGATATACCAAGTTGATATATGAGACTGAATAGAAAATATTTATTAATTTGATACACTTGCATCTTATACCTATTAAAATTTAAAAACTCATATGGCTGAGTGTAAGTTTTTTTGGATATTAATGCAAATTAACACAATTATAAGAGAAACCACTTACCATTTATTTGTTTCATGGGTAAACTATAATTAAGTTGACCTATATCACGTTATTTGCTTATGTAGCATTTTTCAATATCCAACCGTTAATGCGCCGGTGGTGTACTGGTATAAGCCGTCTTCTACGATTTTAGTGAGGGTTCGATTCCCGGCTCGTGTCCTTTTTTTTTCTTTTAGGTTACAGTAGTTTTGTTTATCTAATCCACTTTTATTAGGTTACTGTAGTTTTGTTTATCTAATCTAATTATGTTAGGTTACAGTAGTTTTGTTTTTCTTATCTAAAATAGATGACGTCACATATCGGCACCATCCTCATCCTTCATCCTGTTCCTTTGATTACCGTCTCCTTAGAAGTAAATCATTTAAAGCACAAACACAATATATTATAATAACTAACAACAAAAACGACGAATTAAATGTATTTTTTTTAATCCTACTCATTTTTCATTGCTGCTTTTCTTGTTCCTTGTCTTCTTTATCAATATCGCATTATTCGTATGCGTTGTTTTGCTATTTAATCTCTTAGAACCAAACCTTGCAAAATAAAAAATACTCTTCATTGTTTCGATAATGTTCTTAGCTCATTTTCATTGCTCAAAAATTGTAACCAGTGTGTTGGATTTATAACTGATCTTTAATGCATCGCTTAAAAGGTTCAGAAAATTAGTATAAAAGCGTCGTGCCAATAAATTAAAGTAAAATAGTGTTAGTTTTGTGCGAAAGCTTTACAACAAGCATTTAAATGTAGAAAATGAAATAGGTATCATAATCCAGGGAGTAATGACAAACGTGCGGTTATGTTTTTAATGTTTTGTGAGATTTCTGTACCTTAAAACATAAGAAGTTTATCTTTGAAACAAACAATAATAAACATTTTGTAAGCAATCTAAGTTGTGAATACATAGTAACAGTTAAGTCATGATAAATTAACTCAAATTCAATGACGTTTCAACTTTAATTTTAGTTCTCGAGGCATTCCTTTAGGATTCATGTAAGTGTCGACCTTGTAGATATTGCTTCCGCGTGGGGTTAGGCTCTACCTTTACTGAATATTTATTAGCCTTATAAATTTAAAGATGGTGTCTATAGGGTTTGCCTGGATATTTCCCAACTCTGTACCAAGAGGTCCAAGAATTGTTAGTCGGTGACGACTCAGGGCCTTACACTTAAGTAGTACGTATTCCGCTGTCTCATCTTCTGTGTCACACCACCTACACGATCTACTACCATCGTAGACTTAGGCAGTATCCTGTCACTATTCCCACTATTTTCCTCACTTCTGTCCTGCTGAGGGACAGAAGTCTTTGTGTGACTTTTTTAAAAGGTCGTATCACCAGCGTTTTGAGGTTGCGAGTGTGGCATTTTGTTCCAGTTTTCGATTTTGCGTGAGTTCAACCAGTGGGTTACTTCCATTCGGGACTGTCTATAGGATATCCCGTGAACGGGTTCTGGTCCAAACGGTTGGGTGTCGGAGCCTAGTTAGGCTAACTCGCCCGCACGTTCATTTCCTTCTACTCCTGAATGGCTAGGCACCCATTCCAGAATTACTCTGTTGGAGCTGCTAAGTCTTAGTAGAAGTTGTTTGCATCCCTAAACCATTTTTGAATTGGTCCTGTAGGCTTCAAGTGCTAGAACAGCAGCTTGACTATCTGTGAAAGCGTGTATGATCTTGCTGCTGCATTCCAAATTTAGGTTTTCACGGAAGCGCTTAATTTTTCCACAAAAATATGAATTCGAACAATTAAACTAACTTAAGTGCACCTTCAGAATGTGAAGGGACGGTGTAGTCTGCTACTTATTCTTCACTGTCATTCAAAAATGTGTTTCTGAATACTTCCGCGCCAGAACTGTCAGAAGAAGACGTGTGCTGGCTTTAAAATCTTCTGGACCCCCTAATTTTCATTAATATACAGGGCCTTTTTACAGATCTAGGGTCCTGACACAGGTTCACCTAAACTACGTCTCTGTGAAAACCACAAAAACACGGCATCTTCGAGTAAACTGTCTTTAGCTGCCCTTACTGTTTATCGCCTTTTAGAGTCATCATCTAAATCTTACTTTCACGCGAAATTCAAAATGGTGCCTTTTTTTCTTTTTATGTATGAAACGGTAGCCTTGCCTACTCCTTACTCTTTCGCTAGAAAAGGATCCCTTTCACATTTCTCAAGCCTATTCAAAATCTGAATTTTATTTTCAATCGTTAGAAATGTGTGTTTTCTTTTCGTGATGATAATGTCATATTGTGTACAATTTATTACACACAACGACCAATTCACAAGATTAGTGAACATCCCGCACAAAACCGAATGACACAAATGATCACTACATGTGCAGTATTCCAAACTGACTGCCTTCACTGTACTGGCAGTGGCAGGGCTGAAACAATAGAGTCCCGTGTTGGTTGGGGGTGGAGAGGGGTGCGAACGCACGCTGCGATAATCGGAAATCGGAAGGCGTTCAGATTTTTGACGTTTGGATTATCGACGCTCTACTGTACAAGCATTGGAATAAAAAGAAACTGAAATGTTTAAAAAATGTATTACTGTAAAAAAAACATATTGCACAAAAAATAACAGTGTTGTATTACCGGTATTGCCCGAAATCATAAGGTTTTAATAATAGGCACTAAATACACTAAAGCAAGTGGTATGTAGAAAAACATTGCAAAGTCTACATATGTCAATGGTTTGGTTCATACCCGACATCTTCTTTTTAAAGCTCTTGTAATTATATGGGCACTACCAGCTTCATGTTATGAATCATTAGGGGGTTCCATTTCAAGGGGCCATATAACTGCAGTCTTGGTTTTAAGAAGTCATATGATAATAAATGATTTGAAATACAACTGCGACACTTTAATATCATTCACTAAATTGCAAAGCTACCAACAGTTCACGATTGTTATGTATACAGTATTTACAAATAATGAACACCATCATATATTATATCACCCCTAACCTATAGTTAGCGGCCCTATTGTTATGCAGATCACCTCTCCCATATATTTATTATACGTTGAAAACAGTGCAGGTTGTGGATACGTTTTTTTTCTGTCATGCTTCTTAATATTTCCTACATTGTAATGTGTACTAATGAAGGTAACAATCGAGTTCTGATTCCGTTTCACTAATGCAATTCCATTTGAATCTTCAAATTGTGAATTACATGATCTTCTGTGTTTTTGGAAAGATACTGGCTTGGCACCAAGGAGTTAATCACCGGTTCGGTTTTCTCTAATAACAAACGAACAAACAAGCTATAGGATGAAAAAATGATGATTTTAAGCGTTTTCCACAATTGACAAAAATTTAAATATCGCAGAGCACTAAGACCAAGGTCACTTTTTTCTGGCGCTCCTCCATAAAGGATAAACTTATATAAATATCCATTGTCCACAGGTTGATAATAAATCGGATCGGTTTCCGCTTATGTAGATTTTGCAGGAATGACGACCAAAATATGGCACGATCTGCTCATCAATTGACAAGTTAAATGAGAAGACATAAAATTGTAGAAACTTTTTATTCATGGTATTGAACAATAGAAGAAGCTTCGAAACTCTGTTAATTGTCTAATTTGGTATTATCATTCATATACAAATTGCACTTTACGATTCTGAATTTGTTTCTACTGATACAGACTCCAACAATATGTACAGTTGTATCTTCTTCCATTGACCAAAACATAATAGTTGCCTGTGGCAAGCAGACAAAATAAACATTCTACAAAAATTTAGCAATTCCTCTCTCTAGACAGATAAAATCGGTGCCTATTATTATTTATTGCATATTTTCCAGAAAATTGTATTATCAAATATACAACATATTTCTAAACGCTACATACCCTTGGATGTGCATTTTTAGACCCTCTATCGTCTCATCTTTCCTTGATTCTGGTATTTTTTTATGCAAAAATTATCCTGCCCACCAGACTGGCTTTAAGTAGGTTCGATCACACGTTTTTTTTCATCTAAAATTCTCTTCCCTTTAACAGGCAAAGTTTCTTAATTGGAGTCGCCATGCAAGTCATCTTCGTTGATATGAATTTCAAGTTTCCGCAATGTGGAATTTTTATTTTCTTCCGCCTTTGTTTACGTCTTCGGAGAAATTCTCTTAGTCCGTAAGCTCGTCTACACTTAATGGAATATAAACAGCACCTATTTTTAAGAATATAAAAGAATATATTAGGTCCTTACATACGTAACCTTCTATGAAAAGCAATAGGCCAGTTTCTTACCGGTTTCATCTCGTATTACTTCGTCTATAGCAAGTTCTAATTCATTGTGGGTCAAATGTTTTGATATTTTTACAATAAAAAATATGCTCACGAGTTTGGATGACGTACTCTTGAGATGGCTGCACAGTAACGACTGGAATATGCTCAGTGTGAGACAGGGATGCGTGCTGTCTCCCTTGCTCTTCAATGTTTATGCATAGGAAATTATGAAAGCAGCCCTGGAAGATACCAACGAAGGTATTTTAATAAATGGTTTACGTATGAATAACATCAGATGCGCAGACGACACAACCATTTATGCGGACAACCTCGATGGTCTGCAAACACTAGTTCAACGTGTAGCAGAAACAAGTCAAAAATGCGGCCTTGAATTCAATATTACAAAAGCAAAATACATGTTAATAGGTAAAGACCAAATTCATCCTGGACAACTGTTGATAAACCAACAAGTAACAAAAGTGAATAAATATACTTACCTGGGTACGAACATTAATGAGCAATGGGACCACTCAAAAGAGATAAAGCAATGCATTGAGATAGCCAGAACATCAATCAGTAAAATGAAAAATCTCCTTAGGAGCCATGTCCTGCCACTAGCAACCAATATACGACTATTACGGTGCTACGAGTTCTCAGTCCTTCTTTATGGAGTTGAATTTTGGAGTTTAACTGAAGCAATAATGAAGAAACTTGAGGCTCTCGAAATGTGGTGTTATAGACGCATATTAAGAATATCATGGGTAGACCGTGTTCCCAATACCGAAGTTCTACGGAAACTAAACAAAGAATGCGAAATCCTTCTTGGCGGAAAAAAAACGTAAACTCGAATATCTAGGTCATATTATAAGAAATCAAGAAAGATACAACATACTGCTGTTAATTTTACAAGGCAAAATACATGGAAGAAGAGGTCCGGGGAGAAGAGGACACTCCTGGCTTCAGATTCTGAGACAATGGTTTTCCTTAACAACCACTGGACTTTTTCGTGCTGCAACCAGTAAAATGAAAATAGCCATGTTGATCGCCATCATCCTTACCGGATGGGCACTACAAGAAGAAGAATAAACAAATGGCCGCGGTTGACAGAACATAACTATTGTAAATGACGTTATGATTCTCCTGGTGAGCAGTTAATTTGCGTTGAGTTTTAAAATAAAATTAAATGTGTTTCAAGTATGGATTCATGATAAATTACGGTTAGAGCCTATTACCAGGTTATGTCATTTACCAGAACAGTAGACAGATGAAAATAATATCAATCAAAATGACTATACAGTTACAAAACAGTTTAATCACCACTTTATTTTCAAGAGCAGCGTTTTGACTGGCATATTAGCGTTTCCAGATGCTATTAGATAGAATATAATCAAACGCTAGTAGTACCAACATGAGTGTCGTAAGACTTATGAGTGGAATCAGTTTTTTTAAATAATTTTGGACCTGAACAGGCTAAGTTTGGCTTACCGTCCAAAGTACTCAGGAATACTTAGGAGGATGGATAGCGGGATATTGAGTAGCCAAGAGATACCTATAAATGGCATATCATATCATATCATAACTGAGAGGAAAACAGGAACTAGGGAGAATTATCGAACCGAGTATTCCTAGCAAGGGTGGCCCGAGATCGTATCAAAGAATGTAATTCAGCGGCACAGTAGCCATTGCAATACCGATAATACAAAGAAAGAACTGAAACGATCCTTCTATGATCAAGGGACTGTATATGTATGTCAGAAGTTAAATTTTTAATCCGATCAACGATATCGAGAGCGTATTGTGGAGCACCAACCCAGTGGTGAGGATTATATTCTAAATGAGGTCGAATTTGGGACTTAAATTGCAGAAAGAGTTGTCGTGAGGTAAAATACTGCTTAGATCTGTACAAAAAGCCTATTTTGCGAGCAGCTGCTTTGGTAGCAGACCGAAGATGGTCAACGCACGATAGATTTGAAAATACAGTCATTCCTAACATATTAACAGAATCTGAAAACTTAAGATCCGAGCCATTCATGCTTAGAATAGGAAATGATCGATCTTTTTTTATTAAATGATTAAAAGACTATAATATTTTTAAGAACATAATATTGAACTTGTTCACAATGATGCAAATTCACAGAAAAATTAACTAACATACTTATTTTTACTTTACTGACAATAATACTACTTTTATTCAAATTATTTGCTTGCATCACATTGACTTTTCCCGTCTAATATTGGATTATTCGCAAAACTCAAATCAGAAAAAAAGAATTGACCATCTAATGGTAGAATACACTGTGTTAATGGAATAAGGTAGGAATGGATGAGGTTAAGTATTGCGCCATAGTGGGACAATTAACAATTTATTCCAATTAGAAGTAACGAGCTTTGTTCAATGATGTTTCAACCCGTTAATTTTCAAACTGGGAAAGAATCATCAAGAAAGCCCAGTTTATTAATCAACAAAAGAAATTTTACGAGTACATTAATAAATCAAAGAACAAAGAAAAGAAAATATGAAAATGTAAACTTTCACTCTTTTAGAGAAAAGAAAAGGTTTAATATACAAATACAACGAAGTGCCATTAAAGCAGGTTAAAGTGCGTACAAAATTATAAAAAGGAGTAACGGTAAAATGAAAAGCAGTTTAATTACACATAAACACAATAAAAAAACAAACAGCGAAATCACACCCACGATTGTGTCATAAATAAATCAGAATTAAAATTGTAACGGTAATAATAAAATGCAGTTTAAACTGCACATAGGCAAGAACAACAAAACAGACAAAGTACCTGCACATACACAATTGTATCGTGAGTAAAAGTCAAAAGTAAATATTCACTTGCCCGTGTCAAATTTAAACATAACAGTGATTTCGCGGTACGCTCTACGGTAATTAATTGCCAATAGGTGACATTTTACCGAATTAGCTCTTAGCGATTTGTCACGGTCTATTCGAATAACGCAGTTTTGAGCCGCCTGAGAGAACATCTATTTTTCTACCCCAACATGTGTTTTATTTTTCTTTTCAACCATTAATTACATTCATTTAAATCTTAGTTACACAAAATACATAAAACAAGACATACACCGAAAAACATCAAATATTACGACTTAAGATATTTAAACCCTTTCATTATCTTTTCTTTCGCGGTAGAAACGGCGATTACCTGTGCTATTAGAATAATAACATTTTCTTTGTCCGCTACCTACACAGTGTTTCATTTTTTATTTTAAAGATTAAAATTTCATTAATAAACAACGCAGTCATGAATAGTTCATGTTTTCTAAACACCCCCCCCCTCCCCTACAAAATTCATTGAATTTCATTCCTAACGTATGCTTTTGTTTAATAAACGTATGTTGTGCATGAATAGATAATAGATTGCACATTAGCATAATATAATGTTTTGATAGTTTTTAGGTCTACATAACGTTTAATTTCCCTAAAAGTATAATATACACTACGTTTCAAATGAAATGCACCACTTAGAAATAATAATGCTATGATTTTGAAATTTTGGCAAAATGATGTTTCAGTATCATATAAAAAACGATGGAAGTTTCAATGAAAAAGAACAAGTCATTATGTACTTTGCACCACTGTTAACATCAATTATCAACAATTTTTATTTATACATTTTAAGAAATCTAGTCGCTTAAAGTCAATTTTTTGTTGTTTAACTGACACATTTATTCTGAAAAAATGCCCCCAGTAAGTCAACGACGAAACTTTGCCGAAGTTTCAGATTGTGACAGGGGTAGAATTATCAGGATGAAAGAAGCAGGTTTGTCATTTCGAAAAATCGGCAGAAGACTTAATCAAGAACACACCACGGTGGCCCGGATTTGGTCTTCTTGGTCTTAAGAAGGCATTCAACGACCTCGTCCCAGTGGAAGACCACCACGCAGCACCAATGATCGTGAAGAACGACGGATGGCCACAAGAGATCGGTTTCAGTCAACAAGGTCTGTTGCGGTGAACTGGACAGGAGCTATTGGTCGTTACCTATCAATGTCAACAATCTATAGGAGAATTAAGTCTTTTAGCTTACATTCGTATCGTCCGTACCGACGACCCCAGATAACTCAAGAGCATAAGACTGCTAGATTGGCATGGTGTCAAGAGCGGCGGAACTGGGGCCTTCAATGGAATAACATCGTCTTCAGCGACGAATCGCGTTTTTGTTTGTGGCGAAACGATGGTCGTCAGAAGGTGCGGCGGTATCGAGGAGAACCGAAATTTAGAGTTTGTTAAAAGACGACCCACAGGCTTAACATCTGGAGTCATGGTTTGGGGCGCCATACGTGTTAGTAGAAGATCTCCTCTTGTGTTCATTCTAGGCACATTAAGTGATCACCGTTACATCGATAACGTTTTGGAGCCAGTGGTAGTACCGTTAATGCAGATAGTATTTTGCAACAAGATAATGCTAGGCCACATACCGCACATGTTACAAGAAGGTTTCTGGATCAAGTGCAGCTACCAATATTGCCGTGGCCTGCGCGGTCGCCAGATCTTTCGCCTATTGAACATGTATGGGACATAATCGGTCGAAGACTAAGGCAACTACCAAGACCCCCAAACAACTTGGATGAATTACGACACTATCTCCAGGTAGCCTGGGATGAAATGCCTCAGGAGGATATAGACCATTTCATAGAAAGCATGCCTCGGAGAGTGAACGTCGTTTTTCTAGTGTACTCCACTGTCTACAACTATACCCAAACAATTGCAACCGTTCATAAAATCATATTGCTTACTATTACTATTCATGGTGGGTGGTGTTACCACATCGTATTCTTTAAATATGATGTCATTGGTTTTGTTTCAATTCAACACCTATTTGCTCATAGTGCACTAACTATTGAATCTATTCAATGCGCGTTTACCCTTGTAAGTAGCTTCAACCCATGTTTTGACAGATACCGGTATGGTCATATTGATGAAAATCATAAGTAACGGAACACCCTACCCTGCGGAACACCAATCCTTACTTACTGTATACTCGATTTAAAACACTTTTGTTATTTAGTTTTTAGTTATCAGTGCTTTTTGTCTTGATTACGTATGACTTAATCCATTTTGCCGCTAATCCTTTTACTCCGTAGGTGTCCAATAATTTATTGATAAAAAATCACAATTTAATGTATCACACCTTTGTTAAATCCAGAAATATTCCTGATGGTGTTTCTTTGTTCTCTAAAATATTTATTACCGTGCCTGTTAAATAAAATATGGCTGGATGAGTTCACTTACCTTTTATGTAACCGTGTTGTATGCAATTGATCATACCAAACTTGTTCATAAAGTCAACTTATTATAAATTACAGTTTCAACTATTTTAAAGAAGAATGTTAACAGCCTTTTCGGTCTGTAATCCTGGATGTCTTTTTTTTGGTATAGGGTTTACTATTGCTAGCTTTATACTTTCAGGAAATATTCCATAGGTTAGTGAGTTATTTATTATGAAAGCAAGATGATTACATAAATGTACATAAGTACAGTATTTTATTAAATTTGCAGATATGCCATTAAACCCACTACTAGTACTGTTGTGTAAGTTTCGTATAGTGTCAACTACTATTCCATCGTTACTGGACTTACATACATATTGTTACTAATTTTTGAAGAAAAAGAAATATTTGGTGTGTGTTGGATAAGATCTAAAGCAGTGCTTATCACAAAAGTATTGAAACATTCAATAAAATTATAGGGATTTCCTTCTACTTCTATTCCTTCTCTCGCTTAGATTTTGAATAAATTGTCACCTAGTCTTAGTTTTTGTTTTTTAACTGGTATATAAAATTGCTCTAATGGTTTTTTCTTGCATTAATTATCAACATCCTGTAAACTACCTTTGTTGTATTGTGAGCTGACATGTGACTTGCATTACATTTACTTAAAACAGAGAGTACCTAGATGTTTTTTTACAATTTAAGACTTCCTCCATTGTACCCAGATCAGAGTTGTTCCATTCCCGTTGTGAAGTTAAGATTTTAAAGTAAAGCACTCATTAAAGACAAGTTGGACTAATCTCATAAATTGGCTGCATTGATTGTTAACTGACGTTGGATGATATAAATAAATCTCCGATAGTGATTTTTCTTATTTATTTAAATTTTTGTTGTTGAAAATTCGCCAAAATTTTAACATTGTTAGACATCATTCATTTTCATAGTCGTGATGTCCCCTGCCTCAGGCTCTCTGGTTGGAGGGCTAACGACAGACCACGCCCACTTTTATGTTCTGGGTACTAGTTGATTCCTAGACTTCGATTAGCCCCCAAGCTCTGTGGTCTGATCGGAGGGTTGGCTTAAGTCTAGTTGGCGACCTAGGGATAACGCATACTGGTTGAAGGCTCTGCATTCTGTTTAACTGTTTTGCTAGTTTATTTGTGGAGCCATCTAGTGGGACATCTGTGAAAAGCTAATTAAAGTTTCCTGTAATAGGGTCCGATCGTGATTCATAGGAGGGCGATGGGGCTCCGCAACTATTCCCAGAGTCTATAGAATAACGGCTGACGCTATTGCATTGTTGGTTTATGACGTCAGCCGTAAGGATAATATATTAAATATTTTAACAGCATTACAAAATCAAATAAAGTAAAACTTAAAAATTAAAAACAATATCCATACCTTAAGGTGTGATGCCTTTTTGCTTCTCTATCAATAAGTATAAATTAGTGCCTATTAAAATTCTTGCAAAGATCTATCAAAATTTGCTTTCAGTGTAGTTAAGAATTTTACAGTGAATCAAAAAAATTATACCAAGCTCCAGGAGTGTATTGTACACATGTACAATACACAATGTGACTCACCCTGTATAATCAATTAAAATAATCCGAAGCAAAAATCTGTAATTAGATATGAAACCTAAATTAGATTATAGCTGTCACATTTAATATTCTTTTTGTATCTTCGTTTAAGATTATTTTATTTGTTGTAATACGTAAAATATATTTAAAGAATATATTGTAATGTAATTTTAATTACCTCACGATTTAATATATCAACTCTAGTTTACATAATACCATAGAAAGCCCTATAAATGTTTTTGAATTACATTGAAAAAGTTTTTACTAGCAGACTCAATTTGATGCGTTAACAAATAATCATTTAAAATTTCCGTGTAAATATCAGTCTGAAATTATAGTTTAAAAAAATTTTTACATTCAAGAATAAGGGCAGTGTTTTTAAGATAAAATGACGCAGTAGAGTTTTCAGCGTCGCAATTATTCCACACTTGTATTTAATATCCAAACCTAAACACTTAAATTAAGAACTAAAACGATGAATTACAGTCATCGAATAAGGTCTTTTGCAAAGGGTGTGATGTACCATACGAAGAAACAGTAAACTCTAAAATATGTTTCGTAACATCTACTTTTTTTTAGTAAGCTGGTTTTGGTATGATGTAGCCTTTATGAAATGGTTCTAGAAATTCTCCCAACATCTAAAACCCTGAATCTTAAAATTACCCCAAACATCTAGGGTCCTTTTGATAGATTCAACCACAACACTTGTAATAAGTGCCTTTTGGAGGATTTCTTCTCGCAAACCTAGACCTCATTGTTAGGGAGGGTATATTCCAGAGTATAATTCATATACATGATATAAACGAGGTTGGCATAGTGACTATGTGCTGGCTTTCAACATTCATTTTCTATGATCTTAATAAAAATGTTCATTTTATAACATAAGTTACAACTACAATTAAAAAGCGATCCTTGAAATTTGCTCCTTCTAAAGTCCGATTCTTCAAATAACCTCTAAACATCTATGGTCCTTTTCACACATTCAACCCTAACCACCAGAGCTCGGTCTGGATTAGGGATGTCTTTAGATTTCTAACCACAGCTCACAACCTCAGACTTCGGGACTGAGTTAGCATCTATTCGGAAACCAGGGTCTTGTGGTTGCAAGTTGTAGAGCTTTGCGTGTAAATATGTTTGTATGTTTCATAGCATACGTTCGTCAAAATAAGTAGTTTGTTCAGTAAAGCTTTTGTGTAGCACTGGTGGTATTCGCTAATTGAAATAAGTCGTTTATTCATTTCGATAAGGCCTTTCCGTACCACCGGTGGTACACTTTAAGCAAAATTAGGCGTTTGTTCATCTCAATAAGGCCTTTGTGTATCACCGCTGGTACACCCTAATCAAAGTAAGGCGTTTGTTCATCTTCAATAGGGACTTTGTGCACCACGGTTGTACATAGCTGTGCTTGTATAATACTAAAAATAAAAGTATTAAACACGAGAAATTCTTCCTATAATCAAATATACACTAATCACTAACTGAAATATGTGTTTCATTAAAACACGGTAAACACATTGCTGGCTATTTAGAACAGCCTGTGCAGTAAGTACAAACCCTTTTTATTGCATCCTCTCGCCCTTCTTGATTTTTTTATGTTTCGGTAGCATGAATAGCATCTTTTTCTACAATCACTTGTGTTTCATTCATACTTTCTTAGCGTGTGACCTTGCGGCTTGTGGTGTTGAAACGATCCAGGTGATGATTGAAAATCCTTTTTTACGGAATATATACCACACAAATACCCCTTGGGTGCAAATATCGATGATCTATAACGTAGGGTATCTCCTGTATTTTGCTTTAAATCAAAAACAGTAACTATGCGTGAGGTTTAAATGTGCCCCAGAGATGTGTCTCCCGACTTAGGCCATCCATTACTATTAGAGCGGATTTTTCGCTATCAAACTGCTTAATATCCGTTAATCCCTACTGAAATTCCACGATTTATCATTATAGAAAAATGCAAATGACATTTTTTTATAGAACACCCTGCAGCTTGCCCTATTATGGGACACGCCTTCACTTTGCGTATGACCTCTTTCGAGAAAGGTATGAGTTATTTTTACATTGCATATATTTAACAGCGCACAATAGATACATAGAATAGATAAATCTATTTATAATTTGAACTGGACAGTTATCACTATAGAATGACAATTCTTTCACCCCATTTAGAACTGCATGCTTAATGAATTCATAAACACAGCTACCAATTTCGCAAGCACCCCTAGTAGCTATGCTCTCATACCACAACCGAGCTAGTAGCGTAGTGGTGACACGACCTGATTAGCATTCGGGAAGTAATGGGTTCGAATCCCGTTACCGTCTACCATGTATGAGGTTTTTTCAGGGGGGTTTCCTCATGCACATGTAGCGGCATGGTCACTGTATATACGCACACCATGTGCAGCTACTTAGGCGAATGCTGGAGTAGTATTTCCCCCCTCAGAACCTTAACTTCGTTCCTTCCGATCCTATCCTGACCACACCCATCCTTAATCTCACCATGCATATATACGTAATGTATGTAGTATGTATGCTGGGAATTCATGATTGTGGCTGAAGGAGCTTAGGACGCCCAAACCGCCCGCCCTCCCTCGGGGAGGGAATGAAATACGTGACCTTTCCTTTCTTTTCGTACCACATATAACAAAATCCACTTTTCTTTCCATGTCAAAAACAGTTAAATTGTAAATACTTAATTTTTTTGAGTAATAAGCTTTCGAAACTTCAATTTTAGGGGACAGCAATATTTGTTGTAAGTCATAGACAGCGGCACAGAAAGTTTCATCTGGCTTATTTCTTTCCTTAGCATTCTGCTTTAGGTCACGGCTCAAACGTTTATCTCTTAAGTGTGCATCTGCAGAAATTTTCATCTCAAGTTTTTCGTGTTCACTTGAGTTTGCGTAACGTGTACACAGATATCGCACTGGTCTGTTTTTGGAATAACATATCCAAAATTATATTCACTTACAAATATATTCCTATACATTGGCTGTGAGGCGGTCGCTTTGATATTGTTTACTGTACAATACTCTGTATACATAGAGAACATTTTATTAATACTTAGTGTTGAAGGCAGATACTTTTTCTGAGAGTCCTTCCTACAGTAGTGACTCTCTATAGTTTCAAACATATTAGTATGTTTCCTTACAGAGTGTTTAATAGAATCTGGTAACTTTGAGTTGCATTGGACGTTTCCTGTTCGATCGGATTCTACTGCAGTTCTTCCACATGCTCATTTTTTGGCCACTGTCTTCACAGTCTGGAGGCTTATTTCAAATGTGTTAAGAAAAAGTGTGTGACATACCCCTGTTCTTCGCTTGGTAAGTGATAATAATAAGTAAACGTACGACGGCTTATTTTATCCTCATTTGTGTTGTTGTGATTTGCTGCATGAGTATCAGCTTGTTGTAAAGTCTTTTCAGAGGAGGAAGAATTAGTTTCTTTATTAACAGTACGTTGACGTATACAGCTTTTTGTTTGAATATCTACGAACCGCGCAATCAAATCCCGTTGCCAATTTATGTTGCCTAACCCCAGTATTCATTCAAAAGTTTGTTTCTCTGTTCTTCAAAATTTTAGTTCTACACTTTAGGAGACACTGCTTTGCACAAGGAGGGCCTAACACTCTGGTGGCAAGTGATTTTTTATTCCAGTTGATATAAGGTTTTCCTGTATTTATCAGTTTCTTTATTTTATTCCTACGCCATTCTGTAGTTACGTTTCCTTTTTTCATCTTTTCCTGTTATTGTGTTATTGTTATCGGTTTTATTTTCTTGTTAATTAATTGTTTCTGTAACCAGTTCTGCTACACTCATGTCAGGCTCACAACTGCTATCAATTTCGCTGTTAGGGTCTTGGTCATTTCCGTTATCCAATGTATGATATGGATCAATGTCAAATGGATCAGATCTTGCACAATATCATGGCTATTATGATGGGCGTCGCTCTCGCTGTCAACATCATTTTTTGCTCAGGTTAACTGCGTTATGACATTGTTTGTAGGTTCAAATCGAAAATCGTTTATCATTGCAACTGTTTCATTGGGAACAAATTGTGGCATAGATAAACCATAATCGCTATTGACTTCTTCTAGCAAATGCAACATGTCACTGCTGGTTTCTTGTGTAATAATACACTGTGGAACTGCTAAACCATGCTCGTTGTAACATTTTGTAGCAAATTTGATCCATTCCCACTTGTAGATCCAGTTTTAACTGTACAAGAAAGGTGAAGATAGTGGGTTGCGTTTAAAGTACATAACCTCACTTACATTAGTTGTTGAAAATTACAAAAAAAATACAAACTTAAAATGTTTTGCCTCATTGATAGAAAAGCAGATTTAATATCTTTCTGTTCATAGTCTTCAACACAAAGATAGATAACAAAACAACACACTCTACTGTACTAAATTGAAGATAAGAATTAACCACGTTATTATGTACAGCAGATATATCCTATGTCCACTACCACTAGATGCATAATTTTATAAAATCAGTACCCTATCCTATATCCTCTAAAATGCACTTAGACTAGTTCTGCATTAAGATTTGCCGTTTGTTTTAACATAGGATATTTTGCTTCTAAACAGTTTTAAAAAAATTGAATTAAACTGGAGTTGGGATACTTCTCCAGCGAAAGCAATTGACCATGTGGTACTATTCTACAGTATCATCTCAAATATGCTACAAGTGTACTTAGGATAGATCTGCACCAAACCGACCATATGCCTGAAGTTGCAATAAGTACCTATATTAGACATACAATTTATATAAGAAAGCTGTAGATATAGGGTGATATAATGAGTGTTTTGATTAATCATACAAACTGTAAACAAGAACAAAGTTCATAGAGCAATTATAAATACCTAACACAAATGTATCTTGTCTTACATTTTTATAACAAATTAATCTCTATTTATGAAACCGCAATACTTCCTTTACTATTATTGATTGATTATCACAGACATTTACCATGATTTGTTTTTTATCACCAGTTATTTCGAAGGTTAAATGTATTTCTTAAAATATAACAATTTGTTATGGTTACATCTTGAATATAAAATTTACATCCTAAAGTTCGGTACATGTAATAATCCGCAAGACACTAACTTCCAACTTTCCTTTTTTTAATAACCTGTTAGATTGAATTATGTAAAGTTATAGTGCATGATTAACTATTAATATTTTTAATATGAAAATTAGTATTTAGGTTGCATACAAGTGAAATGAACCTTTCTAAAACATGAAGTGCAGTGTGGACATTATTATTTAGTTCTTTTGTCTTTTCTAGGAGTTAGATTAAATCCATTTTGGGTTAAAAAATATTCTCTAACTGCGTTGATATAAATTTAAGGCATTTTTTTTATAAATGATCGAAGAGCATCTCCCACGATAAATAAAGCTTCATATTCTCTTTATAATTTAAATATAATGAAACAGAAGAGATTATAAGCGATTGCAAACAAATATAAATTCGAAATCTGCGTGTCCTAACGTTTCGATAGGAATTGCAGTTGCCGTCTTCAGTAAATGAAAGCAACAGTTTTTTTTAAACTAATTAAGTTGTCAAATAAATTGCAAAGTTTTGATAATAATTAGTTTTTCATCTCCCCGATATAATAATATTTAAAAGAAACTAATTAAGTTGTATTAAATATGAAAATGCGAACATAAGCCGACTTTAAAAGTTAGCTATACGTATTTGGGATGTAATTTTATTTTAGTAAAGATTAGGTGGATCTTTAATAAATTAAATATTAAACACTTTTAAAAATAATTGTGCAGAACACCCCCTACCAGCGAAGGATAACGATTGAAAATCCCACAATAAAAAAACAAACAACAAAATTAATCGGTATTATAACACACATTCTATTACCAGTGTATTATAACATTACACCTTTTAAGGAGTTATGAAAAATGATTTAATTTTTTATTGGATTTGGTATTATTTTACTAGACCTTTAATCGACATGTTTTTAGTAGTGAATGTTTTTACCACCTTCTAATAACGCTTTCACCTTGTTTTTTAACTGTAGCATTTTCAGAGTTAGCCTTCGTTCTTCGTAGAGTGTTCTGGAATCTCATTTTCAAGGCGGTTAAGTAATATTCAATCTGCTAAAGATCTAGCTAGTCTTTACCAATATTAAGTTACATTCCATAGTTTGCTTTCAAATACATACAGCGGACTGTTAAAGACGCCTTATCTTTGCGTTTTCATTTTCGCTAAATTTCTTTAACTTTTTTTTTAAGTATTTATATACACGGGCGATGATAACTAATTGTTACCGAAAGTTTTTAATTTGTAAAAATATAAATAAAAATACACCATTACAACCCAAAAAATGAGTATTTTAATTATAAATGATTATCGTGAAAGTTTGCATTTTCATAAAATATACAATAATTTATGTATAATTCAACTAGCTGTAGTTCAAGTAATTGAACAATCAATTCGCCAAACTGTTAAAAGGATCGCCTTAATTAAATCAAAAAAGTCGGAAAATGAAAATGAGCTAATCGGTTTTAATAATCGTCTTTTTTTACTGTGATAGCTATATGAGGAAATACATCGGTTGCGCACCGGTTGCAGTGGCTATTAAAATTTGACTTTTCACAAGTAGTGTTGATGAGTAGCAATAGGTTTAAATTTATTTGATAATAGTTTGAGCAGAATTTACTTAACGATGTCCGTATTGAAGTCCCCTAAGTCCAAGCGGTTTTTGAAAAATGTGCATGTGCTCACTCGTGCGGGTGTGCGTACGCATGTGTGTGCTTATGTGCGTGGGTGTGTGTGCCTGTGTTACATTTTTCGGGTGCAATATCTCAAAATTGTGAAGAGTGATTGCATTTAAATTTCACACAAGTATTTAAGACCTAAATGTCTAGACCTCAGTGATTTTTGTGGTGGTGGATGTGCGGGGTAAGAAGTAACACGGTTTAATGTGATTTTTTTGCCGGCGATAACCTAAAATGCAATTGTATTCAAATTCAAACATGTTTTAACACCTAAATATCTAGATTCCAGTGATTTTTGGTGATGATGGAGTTCGGGAAAGGTACCATATCTTTTTTGGTCGCAATAACTCAAAAAATTAAATACAGCTTGCAGTCAAATTGTGTATATGAGTGTTTAAGACCTAAATGTTTAGACTTCAGCCAAATCGGTTAAGAAGTTACGAATAAATAAAATTGACAAATGTGCGTAACGCAGTTTTCAGCAAACGAACATGAAAAGGTAGTGCATGAAATGTATGTAATGTTAAACGATCGAACTTCACCAGCTTGTATGAATTGTGGTGTTACAGAAATATTACTCAAAAATACATTAGGAAAATGAAATAAAAAATAGGTAAGTTTAACATTAAGAGAGAACGCATCCGGAGGGAAAAAGACAGATACTACGCGCGCAGGTTCAAGGTGCATGCAGTATTACGTAGATTTAATTCTTCTTTTACAAACTTTTAAAATGTCATTCACATTAATAATAAACTATAATAAAATAAAATTTTTCTTAATTAATTATTAAAATGTATTTGTATTAAACCACTAAAATAATTTAATTAATTCAAATTAACTGTATTAAACAGTAATCTGTAAATAAAAAACTTTCTTTAAGCTTTAATTTGATAATTCTAGATGCACTTTCCAGTACATCCACTATGTTACGACTTATCTCAATTTAACTGAGAGTGACGGGCAATATGTACATATTTTAGAGCATATAAATAAATTTGTCATATTACTATCAAGTAAAAATTTAAAATTATTTTCCATAAATAAAATTATTGTAACTTACAAGACGTATCAGATGATACTAAATTATTTAACATTTGTTTATAATTGTACAGTT
The DNA here is from genome assembly GCA_036346205.1 of Vesta saturnalis. Classification (NCBI taxonomy): domain Eukaryota; kingdom Metazoa; phylum Arthropoda; class Insecta; order Coleoptera; family Lampyridae; genus Vesta; species Vesta saturnalis. Next base: position 463,424 of record JARFJB010002260.1, on the reverse strand, counting down.
ATACATTTACAAGGATCACCATATGTATTTTTATTCGTTTCGGGTCCAAAGTTAAATGTAAAAATATTAAAATAAAAGATAAGAATGTATTGATTCATTTACAGATCTAGAATTGTAGATAATTCAGTTGCCAAAATTTACATTGCAAATTAGCCATAATTTAAGATATCCAGGTACAAATTAACAAAGGCCTCTTTAGCTCCAATAGTAAACCCCTTGTTAGCAAGAGATTTCAATACAAACTTGTATGCAGAGCCACTGCAAAGATCAGAACGCAGGTTCAAATCTTGACTAGAAAAACCTTTTTTTATTCATTCAACGTCTATACTTGCAAATTACAGTTACATACATGTTATAGTTAAAATTTAATAAACCTATAGAAGTGTTTACATATTTCATTTTTCAATTTTTAAATCATTTACACTCGTTTTCTTATTTAAGGTGGGAAAGTTTTTTGAGTCGGCTCACTCAATTTTTTATTACACCAGTGTATCTGCTAATACATTTTTAATCAATTTTAAAAAATATTGTAAGTTCGTCAGTTCTTTAAATGTTGTTTGTACCTTAAAGTTCGAGGTATAACACTTAATAAACAATTTGTATAAAACACTTGGTAAAGAAGCAACATCTTTCTTATTGGTGCGAATGTAATCAGCAAGTAATTCAAACAATGTCACAGAATGACCAAGGTCCAATGGAACAAATTTGTCTCTTTCGTCATCAAAATAACTATCTTAATTTTAACCATTTAATATATAAGCGTAGGTTAGGTACTGTAAAAGAAATATTGCAAGAGTAAAAATTTGGACTACTAAAATAAAATCATTATTTTTTGAACCTGTAATGATAATTTGCTGAACATGAAGGAAGATAATAATAATATGGCGGATTTATACTGAGATTCAATAACATAACACAGTGCAAACTATATTAATATGATAATTCGTTTTCGTAATGAAAATGGGCCACAAATAAAATTTTCAATATGGATGATTCAAAATATGACCAATGAAATAAAATCGTAACGTTCAATGTTTGCAAATAACATCAGTATGATCACGTTTTTGCCGAAATCGGTTTTTGCAATATGGCAGATTCTAAACAATTTCTTAAAATAGCCGACATAAGATTTAGCAACTTATCGAGTTTAAATGAAAAAAAATTGTAATGAACGTTGTTTGAATTATTTGTGCACCTCACGATATTTAAGTTTTTTTAAGCGAACACTATAGCGGAAGCACCAGTCAAATTCCGCGATAAACATTGAAGATATGGGTGAAAAGGTCTCTTAGCAAGCTTGTCAGGTAACAATACGAGATACGGAAAAATTTTATTAGAAAAGAGTAGAACGGAGTAAGAAACTTTTATTGAACACTCTTTTTCTTTAAAGCTTCTGTCTTCAGTAAAACTCCAGAAAGGAAAAAGCTCGTTGCAAAATGATGACCAAGAGCTAAATCTTGTTTGTGAGTGTTTGTCAGAATTTGTACTGAATGTCGCTCAGAATCTATATTTATCCACCAATTTCGTGGGAGTCCCGGTAAAATTGGTTTCTTTGATGGCTAAATTCTGTAGCACATGAGTGTTGATCAGCACTTAGCCTCAGTGTTGCCCAAAACCTATATTTATACACCAGTTATATATGAGTCGCGGGAAAATTGATTCCCTTGATGTCCAAATTTTGTGTTCCGAGTACTGTTCCGCGTTTGGGCTGAATGTTGTATAGCACCTTGTATAGTTAGTGACGCTCTCATGTTTTAACGTATGTTGGTTGGTTGGTTAAGCCTAGGCCTAAACAACATAGATTAATATTACTGGATGCAAGCACAAACACGTTCTTTTATTACCTGTTATCTAATTTTTTTTTTATCTTTTAGTTTTTTTATCTTAATGTACGGCGTAATATGCACCTGTACAAAATGTTTATAAAGATATCTGAAATTAGTACTTTTATAAATAATGAAAATGAGCATTATTGCCAGGGCCCGCCCAAACAAAGTCGGGGCACAATGCAACAGTTGATCTGCGCGGTCTAGCAACAAATTTTGTACAGCAAAACAGTAAGGTTTAATATGTATTATACGTACAAAACTTTGTTCATACGATAGGCTGTTGCAACACAAGAGCAATGAAATATAAGGTTTTTACTTTTTTCACTAGTTGGCGTATTGTAATTGACTCAAAGCAAGGATTCCAACCTAGCGTGGATGGAAATATGCGTTAATTGCGTGATAATATTCAAATATGTGCATCTGAGATGAGATTAAGGATAAAGTTAGGGTTATGAGGAGTAAGATAATACCCCAGCATCCGCCTAAATAGCTGCACATGATGTACGTATTAGCAGTGATGATGCCGCTATATGTGTATGAGGAAAGTCCCCTGAAAAAAAACTCATATAAGGTAGACGGTAACGGGTACCGAACCCATTATTAAAAAAATGAGTAAATCTGTTTAACCAAAGGCCGTCTGTGACAATCTAACTCGGCCTATAGACTACCTATCCACTTTTCACTATAGCATACCATATGAACTGTGAAAGATAATGTTGCCCAAAATCTGTATTTACGCACCAAATTTCCTGGGGACGCAGAAAAATAGAATCTCTGGATGACCAAGAGCTAAATACCATGGTACATGAGTGCAGATCAGCATTGGGCCGAATGTTGAAAAAATACATATTTATACACTCATTTAGTTGAGGTCGCTGTTTGTAAATTATCTAACTGATGTTTTGCGCTGTCGTAAGTTATTGTTTGCTGATGATCTTAAAATGTATTCATCGATAAATAATTCCAGTGAGTGTAGAACTTCAAAAAATATCAATGTGTTATCAGAATGGTGCAATAACAATTTCTTAGCACTGAATGTGAATAAATGTAAGGTAATTAATTACATACACTCGTAGAGTCAATCCAGTCATATCCAGTTATTCGCTTAATTCAATTTTAATGGAAAAGTGCAAATCAGTACAAGACATAGGTGTGACTTCAAAATATACGGGGTCTATCCCATTACAGACATTAATCATACTGAACTTTACTACGTTTCACTTCTTGTCACTGGATTCCAGGAGAATGATAACACGTTTCTCTACAGTCATCATATTGACTGCCCGCAGCTGCTACATCATTTTTCATGATCCTCGTCCTTCTTCCCGTAATTTAAAAACTTTTCATTATTTTATTCCTCGAACAGACTTATTGTTTAAATCTCCCATTGTTACTGTTTGTCGCAACTTTAATTGTATTAGTCGTAAATGGATATTAACAATTCTAATCTTCCCTCTCTTATTTCTTCCGCATTAAACGTTTAAAACTTAGCATTAAAAATTGTTTAAATTAATATGATTTAAAACGCAGTTACGTCATGTTGTTATGACAAGTACGAAAAATTATTGTGGGATGACTAGATTAAATATTAACTGTACGTTGGGTTGTCTAAAATTTGTTAGAGATTTTAGTCGGGTTCAATGCCCTTAACTGTATCTATGGAAACACTACGTAGTTTTAGTTTTGCATTATACTTACTGTCCTATTATTGGATTTATATATGTTGGACATTAAAGCTTATTATTATTATTATTATTTTGTTGTTTCTCACATTTTGTGGTTTAGTGTTCATATGACGGGTCTTGACCAAGTCACATGCTCTTCTATTCCTGCTGTAGGAATTTTCCGACTGTATGTATGTGTGTATTAGTTTGTTGAGGTGATTAGACAAGTTTTTAGCAGTAATACCTGTGACGGACATGATGATTGGTACTATTGTTACTGTTTCTTGTTTCCAGAGCTCTTTGAGTGCGATGGCCAGAGGTGTGTATTTTGTAATCTTTTATTGTTCCTTTTGTGCGACATTTGTATCACTAGGTATTGCGGTATGTATTAAATACGTTTTATTTCCTCTTTTGTTCGTGAGTGTGATGTCTGATGGGTTGCTTAAGACTGTTTTACCCGTACGTAATGTTCTGTCCAATACAATTTATATTCCTCATTTTCGAGTATGTTTTCGGGTGTGTATTTGTAATATGGGGTGTGTTTGTATGAGTTGATGTTTAAGTGCTAATTCTTGATGTATGACATTTGCTGCTGTATTATGTCTGTCTGTATAGTCTGTACCAGCAAACATTTTGGATCCTCCTGTTATGTGGTCTATTGTTTCTTTGAACTGATGGCAGCTCCTGCATGTGTTTGTGTCTATGGTTTCTTTGATATGTTCCTGTAGTTTCTAGTGGCTATCACATTATCCTGTATTGCTAGGACGAATCCTTCTGTCTCTGGAAAGAGTTGTCCTGTTGTGAGCCATTTATATTACATTTGTTGGCCAATATTCGGGTTTTGCATGAAGTTATAGTGGTGGCCATGTAATGTTTTCTACGACCATCTTTCTTTTTTCTGTTCCTTGGTGAGCGTATGTATGTCTACTTGTATGTTTTATTGTCTTAAGTTGAGTGGTGTATTCTGCGTCCTCATTGACGATGGCTTGGTGGAGTGACGTTATTTTGTTGTGTTTCTTAATTTTACTGTTTGTGGGTTGTATAACACTTGTATGTCTATCAGTATTCTTCCTCCTTCTTTTCTGCTGATTGTGACTCTTTCAATGCCCGAGTTTAACTGTTCCAAATGAGTACGTTAAAACTGGCATGGCAAAGCTATTTGACCTTTGAGTGTGTTTTTGGAATTGAGTTTTGATTTGAATATGAGTGTGAGTCTGTCTTTCTATATCCTTTTGAGTTGTTTAATGTATGAGTGATTTATACTTGTGTTCGAATCCAAGGTATTTGTATGTTTTTTCCGGTTTCAGGTTTTTGAGTGTTTCGTTGTTTAGTGTTTCCGTTATTTCTTGTGTGTTATATTTTCCTCTCTCTATGTGGAGTATTTTGCATTTGCTCATACCAAATTCCATGCTCGTGTCTTTTGTGAATTCTTCTATTATTTTTAGGAGTGTGCATTTAAGTTTTTCTCGGCGCAAATATTTTGATATCGTTCATGTAGAGTAGATGGTTTATTATATGTTGTGTTGTGTTTTCCAGTTTTGGGTCTTTTGGATAGTCTTTGTGAGTTCTTCTGCTATAGTTGTGTGTTATATTTATATGTCTCTATTGTTCTGTGTCTATCCACGTGGCTGTATGATTCTGTGTTTTCGGTGGTGATCATATGTTCTCCCAGAATGTCTTAACTTCGTGTGAACTTGGTGGTGTAATTTATAGCTCTTTTTTTTCTTTAGGTTTTGGTAGAATTGTTTTTCACTTCTATTGAATTGTATGTTTTGATTCTTTGTATCTTCTGAGTCTTGTGCTGCTAGTTTTTGTTTTAGTGTATCTAGTGCCTAGTTGGTGTTTCTTTATTGCTGTGACTAAATACGTTGTATATGTTTCATAACTCGCTTTGAGCGGTTTCCTTTAATATAGTGTGTCATTTTTCCTTTCTTATTATATCGATCTGGTCCTCGAGTCTAATTTGCCATTTAGGTTTGGTGTTGTTTCTTTTTGGATTGACTGATTTGGTATGTTTTGTTTGTTTAGTGTTATAGCTGTTGTGGCAGCTGCGTAAACCAGCAGATGTATGTCTTCCAGGGTATTATTTTCTTCTGTGTATCTCGCAATTTTATTATTGACGAAATTGATAATATTAGGCGTGTGTTTGTTATATATTAATTTTGGTAGCGGTGTCCTGCTTGTTGGATTAGTTCCTTTCCACTTGGTGATGTGTGTTTGTATCTCCCTGTCTATTTCGTCTTGTATGTTGATGGTCTCTGTTCGTTGTGACTGGTTTTGTAAATTTTCTTTTGGTTGTTCTATTTGTTGGCCGTTGTTTACTTCAGGGAGTCGTATTTCAGGTTCCGGTGTTTATCCTTTTCTGTTGCGATACGTTTTGGTTTTTCAATTCTTTCGCTATTTCTTCTTTAATGATATGTATTCCTCTGTCTGTGAGTCGCTTTTTTGCTTATGAAATTCTACTCTATACCCGGTTCGTATGGTCTCTAGTTTGGTAGCTTTATGGTACCAACTCAGAACATTGCGGTTCATCTCAGTATCCCATGTTAAGCGCTGTCGGGGTTTTCCAGCTTTGAGCTAAGTTTTGCCCAAAATCTATGTTGATACGCTGGTTTTGTTGGGGATGCGGCAAGATAGAGTCTATCGATGACCAAGGGTTATATTCTGTGGTCCATTAGTGTTGATCAGAATTTGTGCCGAATGTTGTTCAAAATCTATATTTATACACCAATTTTAGTGGGATCTTCGCCAAATTGGGTGAAAGCAAAATTTGACTTTGCTCTTTTTTTTTACTTTTTAAATAATATGCGAAGGTATTTCACACGTTACAATTGACAACTTATTGCTTCTCATATTATATTTTTCTTGCCCCCCTCTACCTCATTTTCTATCAGGTTTACAAAAAGAGTTTAATACAAAAGTTGTTTGGTCTAAACAATATTTTTCAAATTTTGTATTATTGTTTATACAGGGTGTCCCAAAAGCGGCCCTTGAGAATTTTAAACGGGAAACCCTGTATTTTATTTGATTTTTAGATTCTATGTTGAATTCTAAGACAAATCTGTATAAGATACATCTACGCTGTCTTTTACCGTTTTCGAGATAAATGTTGTTGAATTGGGTTAGTCATTAAATTTGGTCTCCCATCTTTACCTTTTTGTTTACAGAATTATAAAAAAATGACCGCGGATGTTAACTTTGTTAATTTAAATGGAACAACTTGTATATTTTTACATATTTGGAAAGGACGTTCCCTATCGATATAGTTATATTGGGTTTTTTAGGGGTCTATCTATAAGAATAAACGAGTCCCCTTAAAAAATAAATGGTTTAACTTCTTTTAGGCATTTCTGCCTCTTTCCAATTACATGTGGATTTACAGATTTTAGTTGTAATATATTTTGACGTAGCTATCGGACATTGATATTATCCAAAATATGTAGAGGAATTTTTACCAAATCTCACTAATTAGGCCGTGAGAGGCTTAATTACTCATGAACCATGTTATATAGTAGGCCGTGACAGTGACAGGTAATGTCATGACAACATTATTATTGTTTCACAGTCAGTATTATTATTTGAATAAAATGGGTTACACAGAAACTGAAAGTTTGAAATTTTTCTCTTTATATAAAAGATAATAATAAAAAAGCTTCAAGTAACGAATATATCTCATTATACCCAATCCAGAATACATCCAGAATATTTACCGTCATGTGAGCGATAATAAAATATTTAAAAGGAAAAAAAACGTATAACTAGGGCAGACGAGAATGAAGAACTTAATAACCTAATTTATTGTGAAGGTAGGTAAACTGAGTATTATTAAAAATTAATTTTGTTATAGAACAAGGTATTTCGCTTATTTTAAGATCCTTTTTAAAATGATGAAAAATTGGTTCAGAAAATTCAGAAAATAGTTTACGAGTGGCATCTCATGAGTTATTCAAAAATTCAAAGGACATTGAAAAATAATCACTATAGACCTTACAAGTTACTACCGGTGCAGAAGGTTAAGGACGATCACAAGCATCAACGATTAGAATTTTGTCAGCAAATGCTCCAAAGATTAGATGAGGATCCTGATATATTTAAACATATAATGTGGACAGACGAATCGTCATTTTCGACAGCAGGAGTTTTCAATAGGAAAATAAACGTTCGTGGGAGAACAAAAATGAACGACAAAGAAAAGTCAGTAAAAGTTTGGGGTGGGATTTTCCAAAATAAAATTGAGGACCCATATTTTTGTACTACAACCTGACAGGGGAAACATATTTAGAATATATTCTTCCGGAGGTAGCACTTCTTTTAGAACAACAATTTTATGCTGAGGAATTAGAAGAAAAAATTTGTAAACAGGACGGTGCGCCCCCACACAATGTATTGGAAGTACGGTAGCATTTAAATGGCCAATTTGAAATTTGGATCGGTAACAATGGACTCATTCCATGGCCACCAAACAGCCCATATTTAACACCCTTAGATACATTTGTGTGGGCATTTTTAATTTTAATTAAGTTAATGATAACTCTAATAATACAGTTCAAATGATTCAAAATAAAATTAGAGAAACTATTAAATAGTTAAATGAGGATAATAGTAACGCAGTTTTGAATTGTTTAAATAATTTAAGAAGAAGATACGAGCTTTGTATTTTAAATAATGGAGGTCATTTCGAGCAATATTTGTAATTTAAATATTATGTATTTGTTAGCTGCAAAACTGTAGTTTTATTTAAAAATTATAAATTATTGTTGTTCGTCTCCCTACTTTATTTTCATTCCTATATTTCAAATGTTTCAGCTTCTTTTCTCGCATGGTCTAATTAGTGTGGTTTAGTCAAAATGCCTCTGCGCATTTTGGAAAATATATTACAACTAAAATCTGTAAATCCATACGTAATTGGAAAAAAGCAGAAATACCTAAAAGTCTAACCTTCGTTTATTTTCTTAAGGTAACTCGCTTATTCTTACAAATAGACCCAACAAATCCAATATGGCTATGCTCTGTAAAAAACGTTCTATTTAAACTTGTAAAAATATACCGTGTATTTTTATTATAATTCTGTAAATAAAAAAGTTAACAGAAGGTCAATCTTCAATGACTAACCCAATTCAACAGCCTTTATCTCGAAAACGGTAAAAGACAAGGTAGATGTATATTATACAGATTTGTCTTAGAATTCAACGTAGAATCTGTGGACCGCTTCTGGGACACCCTGTATAAATAATAATACAAAATTTGAAAAATTTTGTTTAGACCAAACAACTTTTGTATTAAACTTTTTTTTGTAAACCTGCTAGAAAATGAGTTAGAGGGGGGTCAAAATATGGTGACTCGCCCTGTACAAGTAAATTAATATAATGTAGTTATGTTTTATACTCATGTCAATTGATAAAAGAAGGAAGTAAATCAATTTATATTTCAGGTGCCATGCCACTTTAACCTGGTACTGATTTTAATTGAGGTATAAATATTGTATTACTGTTTATAAAGCAAGATTATTTTGATTACCCCACTGTTTTATTGCTAACAATTTTTTTTTGTTAGTATGCTCATGCTTATGGTTAGTATTTTTCTTATTTTTAGCATATATATATATATATATATATATATATATATATATATATATCCTTGGCGTAGACGGTTCAGGAGTCCTTCTCCTCTTCAGCCCTGGTCAATCCATTCTTGTTGGTGTTGAGATGTTTTGTGTTGTTGCATAGTAAACAATCATGAGGTGTGGTTATTTTGGGTGTAAAAAAAGATTTAGGTTTATTTGAATATTGAATAATGTGTTAATTGGTTTAGGTGTGCGTGTTTAGTGGAGTGTAGCGTGCTTAGTGTGGTTAATCAGATTCGTTGTCCGCTTTCATGCTACGTCGTCATCGAATAGACGGAGGGATGTGGAGGGCATATGGGATGTTATCTAGGAATTCTTCTCGGGGAGGTCGTCAAGGAGTTGTGTAAGGATCGCGGGGGGATGCTTGAATTTTAATTTAGGTTTTCTTCGTGGGAATTGGGTAAACGGTGGTTGTAGGGAGTGGTAAGGATTTCTTTGGTTGGGATAGTATCGCCGAAAATTCTTTTATGCACGAAGTTTTTCTGAAGTGTTTGGATCCTCTGTGTGATTGGTGGTATGTTTGCGTGTTGTGTTGTGAGGTCACTAGGGTACCTGAGGGGTAACCTGTGTATGCGTCTAAAAATTCGGTGTTCACAGGAGGCGATAGAGGAAATGTGATTGGGGTTTATATTGGTGTATATGGGTGCTCAGAAATCCACAACAGGGCGGATGTACGTTTTGTAGGTGTGTTGAAGTGTTTTAAGGTGGCAACCTCTGATTCTACCCCGCAGGGCGCCCAGTAGATTTGCGCGGTTTCTAATCCTATTGAGTCTTCTTTTTACATCGGGGAGCCAATTGAGGGTTCTAGTGAAGACGATTCCTAGGTAGGTGACTTCATCTTGGAGTGTGAGTCTTTCTTGGTTTAGGACGAGGGAAACATTTCTGGAAGTAAGCTTTGGGAACTTATCTTCGGTGTAGTTAGGATGACGGAAGAGGATTGTTTGGGTTTTGGAGGGATTGGCGGAGACTCTCCACCGGTTCGCCCAGTTGTAAAAGTTCCGTAGGGTTTTGGATATGAGGCGGGAGGTCGTTTTGCTGTTCCGATTAACCGTCCAGAAGGCGGTGTCATCCGCAAACTGCGCAACGACTACTCCGGGTTGTGTAACTTTGGGAATGTCTGATGCAAAGACGTTGCTAATAAAGGAAATCAATAAAAAAAACTAAAATGTGCATATAATCGTACAATAAGATTTTTTTAGCACATTTTTTTCTAATTATTATAAAAATGAGCTAAACATCGATACGTCTTTCAGCAAACAACTTTTTAATAAATACTTATTAGCAATTTATAAACAAGGGCAACAACTAAAATAAGTGTTGGTAATTTATTGCCAAAGTAGTCGAATTTACCTTGCGGCTCTAATAGTGAATCACAACGATACATAAAATAAATATGAACGGAATGTGATCCGAATACGTAATAAATTGTTATAAGGTATTTATAAACTAGGTAACAGCTATAAGTGTAGGAGAAATAAACATTACTTACTATTAATAGGCAAGACGGAGAATACTCAATAGTAAGTATTTACTATCCTGTAGCCAAGAAGAAACGTAGAGAAAAATCTACTTAATTATCATAGTACATCTAAACAAGTTAATTAAGTATATATCTACAACTTGTTCTTCTTGTTTTGGTGTTATACTACCTACTAATACGATACACTTCTCTACGGTTAAAATTCAAAAACCAAACATTAAAACTCTCTTCATAATGTTTTTGTTAATTTGTTTATTTCTACTTTAGACCACCAAACAATAATTTTTTGTTTTCAAAGAAATTTATAATAATACTGAATATGTGGTATTGGTGCATACAGGGTACATTGTCGTATTTTTTTATATTCACGATATAATTGTGTCTTACATTAAAACTTGATGCTAACAGGCATATTCTCCTGGTTATCATACCAAAATATAGTATTTTACAATAATCGTTGAGTGTTTAATTACAGTTGCTTTTTAGTTGCAATGTAATGACCAGCACTAGAGTGAAGGTTTAATTTCTTTATGATTTTGGTTTCTTTCCCTTTTTCAACGTCCACTTTTGGGCGGCTTTTCCAATCCCCTCTTCTACGGTCACTTTTGTATATCTTAAAGTGGTACAGTTTCTTGTCCTGGCTGCTTTATAGGCTTTTCGGACATGTTGCTTAAGTGTGCCTTTTTGGTGCACCGCCATCTTGTTACCATGTGCCTTTCTGCCTTTTAGCCATTTTGTTTCGGTGGCCTTTTTGGTTTTCGGGAATCTTGTTTCTAGGTGCTCTTTGGGCTTAAGGCGTTTGTTGCTGATTATGAAAGGGACTCTATTTCTAGTAACTGGAACAAGGCCCTTAACCACTGAAAGTGGTTCTTCGCCCGGGACCCTTTTCCCAGTGGCTAAGGCGTGATAGAAATAGGTTCTATCACGCGGACACCATTTTTAACATCAGGAGCCCGATTCCAACAGCTAAGGACAATTTGTGGTATAATTAAAAGTTATTATAAGTTTTTGTTATGAACGAATAAGTTCAAAGGTAAATATGTAATTAAAAATTATTATTCATTTTATTAAATACATAAATAAAAAGTTTATCTCGGTTAGGATTTGAACCTTATATTAATATTCCATTAATATAAGTAATTTGATAGTAATCTCATTATATTTAGAATTTACATCAGTTCTACATACCTAAAGACAAAATTTACATCGATTGGGGCTTGAAACCTTGATGGCGCAGCAGTTGGTTAGCGCGGTACTGTAGCAAAGTACAGGTCGTAGGTTCAAATCCTACCCGAGGTAAACTTTTTATTTATGTATTTAACAAAGTTAATAATAATTTTTAATTAATTAAAAGTTAGTTTATGGCGCCAATTTGCGATTGAAGTACTACCTTGCGGTATGACTTAAGCTGAAAGCGGCATCTTGTTGTATAATGAGAAGTTAACATACATTTTGAAAGGCTACCTTGTGGTAAAATTAAATTTTGACACACATTTTTACGCAATCCACCGGTATAAATTAAAACTTACCCAACAAATACATCTACAAACTCTCAAACTATCCGAAACATTACAAAACAAGCAAGAATATATAACAAAACAACTAAAATTTGCAAACATTTAGTAACAAACATGCACATGCATTTAAATATACTAGCAAACAAGCAAACACGCATACACGTAAACACTTCAAACAGACAAACAAAGAAAGCTAGCACTCGAGTAAACGCCCAAACACAAAACATGTAAGCTTAGAAAAGTGCAGGTACTCAACGTCCAAAACAGTGAAATTGCCGGTACTAATAATAATTGACGAACAAATCGTTCTGTGGTTGATATCTTACAGAAATTTGTCATCATAGAAATTTAACAAAATATATTCTACCAAGGGCCCGGCTAAAAAGACATCGCTCTGAATGCTCAATACATAATCCTTGAGTCCAGATAAAACATCTAACAAGACAGATCGCACCGAAAAATCCGAACTTTTTAGAAAAAGCGTATTACAGTGCTACATCCAAAACTCATGATTTAAAACAAAGCATACCAGATTCTCACATTCATATTTGGTGCCAGAGGGATTTTTGAGGTACATATTTTGACAAAAGGCTGTAAATCAACAAGGCACGCAGATTACACCCATCGCTGTGATTAAAGGTACGTGGGAAACTCGAGCGGCCGACCCTCTCCTTTGCGGATGGAATGAAGCACGTTGCTTTCCTTTCTTTCCCTTTTCATCTTTTGCTTCCTAGTTCTTTTCGCAAAAAAATGTATAATCGACGAACAACTATTATCTCTTCATATATGTATATATATCGGGTACTTTGAAGACATTTGTATATCATATACACTTTTTCATATACACGGCACTTCAGGGACATACTATTAAGAGGTACTACCGTAGTTCAATATTACTGAGTTTAGTTTTCTTCATAATATTATTAAAGAAGTAACATAAGGTAACAAATAAGTAATTTCGCACTTCCTTTAGATCAGACGCGTAATTACTATGATTTCATACCGCACACCAACCACCAATATATTGTATAAGTTGTTGATTATCAAATCAAATATAGTTTACGTATAATAATCATTACCACGATATTGATTTATCCATTAAACCTGCTTTGGTCTCAATGATATCTGATAATTAAGTTAATTAGGAAAATCTGTCACTCCAGTATTTTTTGTTATATTCTTACCAAATTTGCTGAATTAGACATTTTGTTGTATGTTGGAATATATTTAAGTAGAGGTCTGTGTGTTTTGTGTAATATGTGTCTGCATTATCAGTACGCGTGTCCATTTGTCCTACTGTGTGTATCTGGGTAAGGCGAGTGTGTATGTAGTGTGTGTGTGAATGTGTGTAGTGTGTGTGTGTGTAATGTGTGCTGATGTAGATGTGTGTGTGTGTGTGTGTGTGTGTGTGTGTAGTAGTGTGTGTGTGTGTGTGTGTGTGTGTGTGTGTGTGATGTGTGTGTGTGTGTATGTGTGTCGTGTGTGTGTGTGTGTGTGTAGTGGTGTGTGTGTGTGTGTGTGTGTGTGTGTGTGTGTGTGTGTGTGTGTGTGTGTGTGTGTGTGTGTGTGTGTGTGTGTGTGTGTGTGTGTGTGTGTGTGTGTGTGTGTGTGTGTGTGTGTGTGTGTGTGTGTGTGTGTGTGTGTGTGTGTGTGTGTGTGTGTGTGTGTGTGTGTGTGTGTGTGTGTGTGTGTGTGTGTGTGTGTGTGTGTGTGTGTGTGTGTGTGTGTGTGTGTGTGTGTGTGTGTGTGTGTGTGTGTGTGTGTGTGTGTGTTTGTGTGTGTTGTGTGTGTGTGTGTGTGTGTGTGTGTGTGTGTGTGTAGAGTGTGTGTGTGTGTGTGTGTGTGTGTGTGTGTGTGTGTGTGTGTGTGTGTGTGTGTGTGTGTGTGTGTGTGTGTGTGTGTGTGTGTGTGTGTGTGTGTGTGTGTGTGTGTGTGTGTGTGACTGTGTGTGTGTGTGTGTGTGTGGTGTGTGTGTGGTGTTGGTGTGTGTGTGTGTGTGTGTGTGTGTGTGTGTGTGTGTGTGTGTGTGTGTGTGTGTGTGTGTTGTGTGTGTGTGTGTGTGTGTGTAGATGTGTGTGTGTGTGTGTGTGTGTGTGTGTGTGTGTGTGTGTGTGTGTGTGTGTGTGTGTGTGTTGTGAATGTGTGTGTGTGTGTGTGTGTGTGTGTGTGTGTGTGTGCGTGAGTGTGTGTGTGAGTGTGTGTGTGTGTGTGTGTGTGTGTGTGTGTGTGTGTGTGTGAGTGTGTGTGTGTGTGTGTGTGTGTGTGTGTGTGTGTGTGTGTGTGTGTGTGTGTGTGTGTGTGTGTGTGTGTGTGTGTGTGTGTGTGTGTGTGTGTGTGTGTGTGTGTGTGTGTGTGTGTGTGTGTGTGTGTGTGTGTGTGTGTGTGTGTGTGTGTGTGTGTGTGTGTGTGTGTGTGTGTGTGTGTGTGTGTGTGTGTGTGTGTGTGTGTGTGTGTGTGTGTGTGTGTGTGTGTGTGTGTGTGTGTGTGTGTGTGTGTGTGTGTGTGTGTGTGTGTGTGTGTGTGTGTGTGTGTGTGTGTGTGTGTGTGTGTGTGTGTGTGTGTGTGTGTGTGTGTGTGTGTGTGTGTGTGTGTGTGTGTGTGTGTGTGTGTGTGTGTGTGTTCAATCACCACAAAAGCGTGGAGTTAGGCGTGGCAAGATGCTTGTACGATATAGCGAAACAATGCTCAAAACAGCTGAAAAGAATCATAAAACAAATAAACTAACCTAAATGGTTTATTGCGTGCACACTGAAAAGCACCAGAAAACACTACACGCATGAACATGCTGACATCCACACACGCACTACACTAACACACGATGCACACTGCACACACTGCACACACCACACACCACAGCACACACGCACACACCACACACCACACACGCACACACGCACACACACAGCACACACAGCACACACACACGCACACACTGCAGCACCGCAACACCAACACGCAACAGCACACGCACACACGCACACACAACACACACACACGCACACGCACACACGCGACACGCACGACACAGACACGCAGACACGCAGACACGCACACGCAACACGCACACACGACACACACGACACGACACGACACACGCAGCACACGCACACACCACACGCACACACGCACACAGCACACACGCACACACGACACACGCACACACGCACACACACACACGCACACGTCACACGCAACACGCACACCGCACATCGTCACTATATCGCACACAGCATCACGCACACGCGCTAACTTCACACTTGTGGTGATTGGAGTATGAGGACACTCGTCGTGAACAGAACCTACTAGCTTTACGACAGCGAACAATAATTTGCACACCGCAACCAGACACGCAACACGCAACACGCACACCACACGCACACGCACACACGCACACACGACACACCACACACACACCACACCCACACGCACACACCACACCCACACACGCACACGCACACGCACACACGCACACACACACACGCACACGACACGCACACGCACACGCACACACACCACCCACACACCACACACGCACACGCACACGCACAAGACAAGCACAACGCACACACCACACACGCACCACCTCACCACACACAGCACACACGCACACGCACACACGCAAACACGCAAACACTCACACCCACACGCACACACGCCACACGCGCACACGCGCACACGCGCGCGCACACGCGCACGCGCGCACACGCACACCCACACGCACACACGCACACACGCACACACACGCACACGACACGCCACCCACACCCACACGCACACGCACACCGACACGCGCACACCCACGCACACACGCACACACGCACACACGCACACACGCACACGCAGACACGCAGACACGCAGACACTCAGACACTCAGACACGCAGACACGCAGCACGCAGACACGCACACACACCACACACGCACACGCGCACACGCGCACAGCGCACGCGGACACGCACACGCACACGCACACACGCACACACACACACACACGCACACACGCTCACACACACACACACACACACACTCACACTCACACTCACACTCACACTCACTCACACATATTGTTTTCGCTATATCGTACAAGCATCTTGCCACGCCTAACTTCACGATTTTGTGGTGATTGGAGTATAGTGTAGGTACCTCGTCGTGTAGAAGGAAACCTACCTAGCTTGTACGATAGAGCGAAAATAATTTGCTCAACACAAGAGGATCTCAAAAAAGAAAAAGAAATTATTCTAAAACGCTTAAAGAAAATGGCTACCACGATCTAACACCTAACCCAAACGGAAATGGTAACCGTAAAAGAAGATCCTAGATATACAGCCATAATACCATATATACAAGGTACCTCAGACAAAATACGAAGGATAGGCAGCATAAGATACGCACTGCCTTCAAATCAACCAGAACGCTCAGGGGAATACTAACCAAACCCAAACCACACAATGAAGACCAGAATTCTAAGAATTGGATATACAACCTCTACCATGCGAATGCGGCAGAGCATACATAGGAGAGAGCAGTAGACCACTCCAAGTGAGAACTCAGGAACACAAAAACCACATCCGCAATAGTGAAACAGAAAGATAAAGGCTCGCCGAACATGTCTGGAGCAAAGACCACCGCATCCAATAGGATAACATACAGGTAGTGGCACAAGACGAGAATACGATTCGCCGTAAACTTAAAGAAGTCACATACATCGCACTAGCAGAAAATCCAATAAGCTAAGCTGGTGTAGAAATGAAACCAATATGGATCCCAATAATGCGCGAAGAGTTTAAGCACAATATACCTGCGCAATATATATATATATATATATATATATATATATATTGGTTCTAAAGAATATATATTGGATTATTCAGTGGCTCAGCGGTAAAGGTGTCACTTGTAAGTGAAAGGTACCATAGTTCGAATCTGAGAGTAGTCAAGTGCTTGGGAAAAATCACAATTCGACTCAAGTGCGGAAAAAAGTCCTTCTAAGGCCTGATGAAGAAAGCAGAGTCCGCTGCCGAAACGCAGCGCTATAAAAGTAAAAACTGTAGAAATAGGCCGATAAACTTAACCAATCTTCAGTAAATATGTAAGATGTTTTGCAAGATTTAATGTAGAAGAACCAGTTGTACGGACGATGGAACATTAGGTTTATGAACTTTTTTTGGTTTTGGTGGAAAAGCTTCAGAGTTAGTTAGTTTTTTCATTATTTCTTTAGGATTAGCAGATATTTTAATAAGTGCTTTAGTTTTGAAAATAAAAACTTTTGTGAGATATTTTGGTAGTTTGTGGTTCCAACAGTTGTTCTACTTTAATTCTACAGTCGTTCATATTTAAAATTATATTTGCATTACCTTTACCTAATGGTAATATTATAAAGTTATGATTACGTTTAAGATCTAATGAAGCACGTAATTTGGTCAGTCTAAAAACGTTTAAGATGGTTAAGTAGCATCAATAAATTGGATGAGGCTTTCGCGGTCATTCATTTTAGTTTTGGACGTATACTCCGTCGTTCGTGTGGACTTACATGCAGCACGCACTTCTATTGGTTTTGTACTTGTAATCTCAAAGAAAGATTTCAGAATCGTTTGCACGTGCTGTTAATGCGATATGTAGCTTTGGCTTGCTAGGCTTAGTTTAAGTATATGAATGTTTGATACGATACTGTCAATAAGCTTTATTGTGTATTGCCTTCTATCACATACACATAAGCACATACACCACAGAAACACGTACTGGCGCATACATGTTTTGTTCTTGAGTTTACGTGTTTAGGTGGTCACTTGTTTACTAGGGTCTTTAATTTGGGTGTTTACTTGTTTTCATGTGTATTTGTTGGCTACTAGTTTTTCTGCATGTTTTGATTTTTTTGTATGTTTTCTTTCTTGTTTTGTGTATATTTGGGATGTTTGAGGGTATGTGTTCGTTAATTTCTTTGTTTTAGGGCTTGTGAGCTTGGACCTTAAATAACTTGTTTCTTTGTTTGTGTGATTGTATGTTTGTGGGGTTACATGTTTGGTGTATGGGCGCATATTTGATTGCTAGTTGCGTGTTTAGACTTTGAGTAACTTTTGTCTTTATTTGTATGGGCGTATGCACATAATTGATTGCTGGTTTCTTTTTTTATGTATTTTCATTTCTGGGTGTTTACGTGTTCGGATAATTACTTGTTTACTCGTTTTCTTGTTTGTTTGCTACTAAATTTTTGCATGTTGCTTTCGTAGGCCAGGCTTTTAAGTTTATGAATCTTTGATTCGAATGGCTCGTACTGTCAATAAGCTATATTGATTATAACCTTGCCATGCCGATTTGAAGTTTGTAGAAGTAACTTTTTCGCAAGCTATCTTGAAGAGACTTTTCTGATCATACCCTAAATACCGTTTACACCGTTCTAACATATGTTTATAATACTTTTAAATTCCACGGTATACATTTGTTACTCTGAATATACAAGCTAATAGAATAAAAATGTCGCAAAACATTAATATACTTGGTAAGTTTCTACCAACAAAAGAGAAACTGAGACAATATGAGTTGAGTATGCTGGGTGTACACCAACGACGCGGTAACGCCGAATACGTATTAGAATTAATAGCAGAAAAATTATTACGCACCCACTATATGTTCCATTTTGACAAAAAAAATGCAAATGTAAAAGTATACCAAACCATCCATTTATAATTTACCATTAAACGTTAATAAATTGTTTTTTTTTAGAATTATGTACATGTGTATTAGCCAGTACAATTTTCACTTATGTTTTTGCTCAGGGAAAAGAGTTAGATGTTGTTCGGAATGTAAGCTCATCCTTAAACCAATTTGCAGTTAGACTTTTATCGGTAATATATAAAATAACTAAGTCGGCAAATTTAATTTTGTATTTATTTTAGGAGACCGCAAACAGAGCCGGCGATTCTCTAAATTTAGCTATATCTCCATATACAGTATGGTCATTACTCTCAATCATTTCTGAAGGTGCAAATGGAAATACAGCTCGACAACTTGAACAGGTTTTGGGATTACCTTCGAATAAAGAACCTTTCAGGCGAAATTATAAATCTCTTACCAAATATTTACAGGTACACTACCTAGTTTAAACCCAATAATAAATTATTTATTTTTTTAGCAAAATGCGGACAATGTACAATTGGAACTTAGTAGTGCGATTTTTACGTCAAAAAATCAAGATCTGAATCGTTCTTATCAAACTTTAGTAAAAAATTATTACGGTGTAGATATAATGCCCACAAATTTTAAAAATATATTAGAATCAGTGAATTCAATTAATAAACATGTGGCTCAAGCAACTCACAACAGAATTCAAAACTTTGTTAAAGCCGGTAAGAGTTAGTAATAATAGCGCTTATTTATACCTAGATAAATTGTTTTTAGATGATGTAATTAATGCTGAAATAATGATGATAAGTACATTATTTTTCAAAGGACGCTGGAAAACACCTTTTAATGAAACTGCTACATTTCCCGATAAATTCTACGACGAATCTGGTAACTTTAGGGGCCAAGTAACAATGATGTATCAAATTGGAGCATTTTCGTATTCGTTACTTCGCAATTTAAAAAGTCACGCAGTGGAGTTACCATATGGAAAAGTATTAATTTAATTTTTTTTATTTTTGAATTTGAACTTTAACTTCTTAGGGTGACAGAATGTCTCTTATAATCATTCTGCCACAAAAGGGAGAAAATCTTAATTCAGTGTTACGTCAATTAGTAAGCCTTTCTTTTGATTACGTTTTCAATGCACTGGAAATGGCGCAACTAAAATTTTTAAAAA
The DNA here is from genome assembly GCA_036346205.1 of Vesta saturnalis. Taxonomy (NCBI): domain Eukaryota; kingdom Metazoa; phylum Arthropoda; class Insecta; order Coleoptera; family Lampyridae; genus Vesta; species Vesta saturnalis. The sequence goes on along the minus strand of JARFJB010002260.1, from coordinate 443,514 downwards.
ACAAGGTGGGGGGGTTTTTTTTTTTAAAATTTTCCCCCAAAACAAAAAAGGTTTAAAAAAAAGGGGTTTTTTTTTGGGGGGAAAAAAAATTTTTTTAAGGGAAAATTTAAAATTTAAATTTTAAAAATTTTTAAAACCCTTTTTAAACAAAACCAAAAAAACCCCCAAAAAATTTTTTTTTTAAAAAAAAAAACCCCCCAAAAAAAATTTTTAATTTTAAATTAAAAAAAAATTAATTTTTAAATTTTTTTTTTTCCCCCCAAAACCCCTTTTGGAAAAAAAAAATTTTTTTTAAAATTGGGTTTGTCCCGGCCCAAAATTGGCCCCAAACCCAAAAATTTCCTAAATTTTTTTTTTCCCAAAAAAATTTTTAAAAAACCAAAAAAAAAAAAAATGTTAAAAATTTTAAAAAAAAAAATTTTTTGGGTTTTTTTGGGCCCCCAAAATTGGTTTTTAAAAAAAACCCAAAAACCTTTTTTTTTTAAAAAATTTTTTTTTTAAAAATTTTAACCCAAAATTTTAAACCCCCCCCAAAAAAAATTTTAATTTTCCCCAAAAAATTCCCTTTTTAAAAAAAAACAAAAAATTTTTTTTTTTTAAAAAAAATTAAACCTTTTTTAATTTTAAAAAATTTTTTTTTTGGAAATATTTTTTTTAATTTTGGGTTGGGGAAAAAAAACCCCCAAAAAATTTTCCCCAAAAAGGGGGAAAAAATTAAAAAAAATTTTTAAAAAATTTAAAAAAAAAAAACCCTTTTTTTTTAAAAAAAAAAATTTTTTCCATTTTAGGGAAAAAAAATTTAAAAAAAAAAATTTTTAAAAAACCAAAATTTTTTTAAAAAAAAAAAAAAAAAAAAAATTAAAAAAACCCCCCATTAAAACCCCCCAAAACCCTTTTTTTTCCCCAAAAAATCCAAAAAAAAAAAAATTTTAAAACCTTTTTTAAATTAAAAAAATTTTAAAAAAAAAAAAACCTTTTTTGGGAAGGGTTTTTTAAAAAAATTTTTAAAAGGGAAAAAAAAAAAAATTTTGGGGGAAAAAAATTTTAAAAAAAAAATTTCCCTTTTAAAAAAAAAAAAAAAAAAATTTTTGGGCCCCAAAAAAAAATTTTCCCCAGCAGGTAAATTTAATTTTAAAAACAAGCATTTGTGGATAAACAATGATTACTTGAATTTTAAAACTGTGATTGAATAAAGCACTGCTTCGTCACCTTTGTGTGGATCGTCAATTGGCGAAATCAGATTCTGATAACTGTGTATAAATAAAGATTTTGGACAAAGATGATCAATATGATAAATCTATAACATGTTGTTCTTTTCCTTCTATAAAATGGTTTGGGCTATTTCCCTAATGAAACTGGTATATGAATAAGAAACTTGCATATCACAGGTCCCAAAAGATGCAAAACTGTGAAACTATAAAGTACCGTATTCTTGCTCATTGAGAAAACAGTTTATCCCATGAACTTGATGTATAAATATAGATTTTGGACATTAGCGATTCCAACTGGGTGTACAAATATAAATTCTGGACATTAGCGGTTCTAAAAGATGATTAACGTGGTAAAATAATAAAACTTTGTACTTGCCCATCTATCAAATAGTTTTGGCCGTTTTTCTAATTAAATCGGTGTATAAATAAAGATTTTGATCATGGGCGGTTCTAAACGATGACTAATGTAGTAAATCCATAAAATTGGGTTCTTGTCCATTGAGCAAATAGTTTTAGCAATTTTCCAAACTAAATTAGTGACGATGACCAACATTGTGAAACTATAAAATTTAGTTCTTGCAACACAGAGCAAATACTTTGGACCATTTTTCCAATGAAATTGGTGTATAAATATAATAAACATTACTGGTGCTAAAAGATGACCACCATAGTAAATCCATAAAATCTTGTTCTTGTCCAACCAACAAATTGTTTTCACAATTTCCCCAATAAAATTGGTGTATAAATACATATTGTCGACATTACAGGCCCCAAACGATGACCAAATATAAAATTTGGTTCTTGTCCACCGATTTGGTTTTTGTTTATCGAGCAAATAATTTTTGCAATTTTTCCAGTGGAAGTGCTGTATAATGATTTTGGGCATTACAGGTCTTAAAGGGTGACCAACATTATGAAACCATAAGATTTCGTTCTTGGACACCGAGAAAACAGACTGGACTGTTTTATCAATGAAATTTGTGTATAAGTCAAGATTTTGGACAGTGCTGGTCCTAACAGAACAATATAATACATACACACCCATAATGCAATTCCTTTTCTAATTACGGACTAGGCAGAAAACAACTTGATAAAATCATAAAATTTAGTTCTTACCCATCGAATTACCCAAAGAATTTTACATAAATACAAATTTGCATTACGGCGGACAATTTCTCAGCCCAAAATTTGACAGTAAAATATTTGGAATCAGTAGCGCCCTGCATGAGCGAAGTTTGACACAAATTAATCGTTGCACAGAGAAGTTATTAACGTTTTACACATCATAATCATTCAAAAAATATGATTGATAAAATAATTTTACTTTCCATGGACAAAGATTCATGATTATTGCTATCCGTAGAAAAAATTTTCTGCACTTTCTGTCATTTCCCTGAGGGAATTTGCACCCCCACACACACACACGGACACCTACGCGCGCACACGCTCGCACTCACGCGTACACACACGAGCACACACATACGCACACGCGCGCCCACACGCGCTCGCGCGCGCGCACCCACAAACATACCACACACACACACACACACACACACACACACACACACACACACACACACACACACACATCCACAGACACACACGCACACTCATTTGCAAGAAAAGAACACAGATGAACACGCGCAAAATTTAGTGGACCTTGATACAGTAGAGGAGACACCCATCAAGTTGAATAGAGGAGTAGTTAAAAACATTAATAAACTATACCATAAGTTCATTCTTTACAACGTTCATTTTGGTAAACTACTTAATATAATATCAAACCATGTACCCAACTCTGTTTTGGTACATTTGTGCCAAATTTAGTTAGGGGTTACATATTGTGACTTAATTGTATAACCACTGGTGCCGTAGCAAGAAATCGGAAACTGCTCCTGACAGGATAAAACAACTAAAAATGTATATTGCTGTAAACTCGGGTGACCTTCGCCCAATTTTCAACTAAAATTATTGTACCGCTTAAAGTAATGAACATATTTAATGTGTTCATAAGTTAAACGAAGATTTAAATTAATTTCAATTTTATAAAAAAAACAATTCATATTTGCTAAGTTGGTGAATAAATCAATTTTTCGGTATTAGAAATTTTGAAGAAACGCATTTTCGATGAGGTTTTCTATCACCTGTAAAATGTGTTCCTTGTCATACTAAAGGACATCTTCTATTGTTGGTCATTTACACTGAGATAATCTACTTGGTGTGATAGCTTTAATTTTATATGGTTCTTGAACATCTCTTTTTAGCCTTTAAATGACCGTGGTCCGTATTTTGTGAATCGGTGTATTGAAAGTATTTATTTGTAGTTGAAATTCTTTAAAAAAAACTAATGTTACTGCTAATTGGGTTACTTACTACATTTTTGACATTTGGTGCAGCGTTTTGTACTACTGAAGAAAGAACCACGGCCAGTATGTAGAATGCTACCTGAAATGAGTTTCTCATTTGTAACACTGGTAAATAAATACTTACATGTTAATATTACAAATATATTGCGTAACTCAACAATGATAAAAGATAACTTCTTTAATGCACTGCTACAGGTATTTGACCTTCTCAGAAGCATTTTTAATAAAACTCTTGATTACAATCAGACACGTATTTCGTTTTCTTCACGACCAGCTTACACAGTTGACCCATATGGTTTTCAATTGTCGTCGAATAATAGAGAGCAATATTGCAATTAGTATGACACCAAACCTCATTTTCTCAAGTGTTACTATAGTGACTGTTGTACAGTAATTCTGTTAAAACTAGAAAGTCCGGCGATCTTGAAGGCACAATGTTTGACTTCTGCAGCAGAGATGTATATAGTACTGTCAGAATATAAACTTTGCTATTTAGGGGTAAGTCAGTTGCATCCTGCGACATTTCCTCGTCACCTTATTAGCGTCATTTTGCTTACACACAAGCCTAATGACAATTTAAATTTATTGTACAGAAAGTTCCTCGTGTTCTACTGCTTGAACCTTGTATGGTGAATCAATTACTCAATAACTATAATAAGTTAGTTTATTGTACGTACAGTCTTTACTGTTGTATTGCATGGAGGTCCAAATTGCTGATGGCGAAGTCAAGTGGTCACGGCGAAATATATAAGGCAAAACGACTGATGCGATTTGGCTACGGTTAAACGACTAAATAGCGTTTTTGGGGATCTTTAAATTATTATAACAGCTCAAGAAGCCACCAAATCTTTGACTATTAAAGTGTCTCGATGGAAGTTTATGTGAAGCGATAAAACTGCCCACTCTACGAGAACTGACCTTATAAGAGGAAGCAACTTATAAAATTTGAAATGTCTTGAACGGCTTGTATCAACATAAGATATATGGACAAATAATGCGCCCTATCGAACATATGCACAAATCAGCATACCAGTAATATAGCGCACTGCTGTCATGATTTTGTAAAATAATTTTTAATCTTTTAAACTTTGTCGCTAGCTAGTTCTTAAGAGCTATGATTATATGTATGTATTAAGTATGACTTTTATGTTAAGGTTATGTCCAAATATTCAGACACATAAAGAAATCTAGCTATGGTTAAGACCTATTTTACGAGGCTACGGTTCACACCGATGGCGGTCGTGTTGGACCACAATAACTCTTATGTAGAGCTTATAATTATATTACTCTCTCCTTTTACATATAATGGTTTATATTATCTAATCTACTAAGCACTCGTTACGGTTGTCTTCTAATATCGCCGCATAGTAGTATGGGTAAAGTACACCCCGAATATAGTTCAGTTTTATTCGTTGCTCTGAAAAAGTTTATACAAATAGGTGAAACGTTAACCCTTTATTCGATACACAGTTTTTATTCAAAAATTAGCCCGATTAAAATTATTTATATATGGTTACTCTCATTTTCATACGACTTGGATGAAAGTGTGGAAATCAGATGAACTTTCTAAAACCAGTGAGATTTATATACAATTCTTTTTTCAGGTGGTTCATTGCAAAACAGAATTCCTGCTCCAAAATTCTACGCAAATAAAGACTTCGCATATTTCCTAATAGACAAACCAACAAAAAGTATAATGTTTAGTGGTAAAGTTACTAATCCTAATACTATTTGTGATAATTGTCAGTTAAAGAATTAATTATAAATAAGTTATTTAAAGCTTTTTTTCTAACGAAAGTATTCTTAATGTAAACATAGGTATAAATATATTTGTAAGATGAAAAGGATAATAGATTAAATGATTATTTATAGCAGTTAGACTTCTTAAGTGTATATGTACTTGTATTTTAAAATAGTGTGAAGTAATCTAACTTCAACGTGTTTTTTATTATTTTACTATACTAACCAACAAACTTGTTTTTAGTTTGAAAAATCGTAAATACAATAAACAGGTGAAGATAGAAAGTATTTATTCTTAATGACGATATTCAGGCTTTTATCTTGCAACGCTCAGGTAAGGATAAATCTTATCAAAAATTAAATTATTAGAGGAAATGACTCGAATATGGGCCATATTTAATATGAGCCACAGGTTTATTTAGGAAAGTACGTAGTGCCATCTTCCACCAAATGGTCTTGACTGTATAAAGCTATGATTTTACCAGGTAGAAATCTGCAATCGAGCCGTTAAATCAGGCAGAGTGTCAGTTTAAAGTTTCGCCGGTCACCGAAAACATTTAGGAATTAAAATGAATTTTTTGTTTTTGTGCTGGCTATTTAAATTATTTTTGTTACAATGTATTTGTAATGATTATATTTATTGTATTATAACCTTTATTTTATACTTTTTTAAATACTCACGAATTTAACCTTAAATTGAATTAGTCATAGTGTTGTTGAGATCTAGGCCATTTAAGTGACTCGATTATATGACATGGCCCATATTAGAATCACGCTTTAAAATAGTTTCCGTTGCAGGTGAAAATGTCCAAAAAAAGAGAAAAATATGGTCACAAGAAAACATGCAGCAAGCTATAAGCGCACTGCAACGCAGTATGCAAACAAGAGTTGGTTCTAAAAATTGTTCAGTTCCAAGATCGACTTTACAGAGATTGCTGAAACAATCTATAAACAATAATGTTTCTCTTGCTGATACTGCAAATGTTCCAGTTAAAAGAAAACCGGTGCTAGAGAAAAATTGGTCCGATATATACTGCAAGTAGAGGCGCAGTTCTGTGGTTCGATTAGGATGGCTTATACACTGGCAGCCAGAAACAAAATAAGCCATCCTTTTAACAATGGGATAGCAGGAAGGAGTAGGCTAACTGCGTTTCTAAGACATGCCCAAACAGTATTTATACGGAGACCAACTGATACGTCGTTTGCCAGAGCTTTAGGATTTAATAAACAAAAAGTAGACGAATTTTTTGACAACCTTGAAACCGTCTATGAACAGTATAATTTTAGTACATTTCGTATATACAATGTAGACGAAACTGGCCTATCTGTAGTGCCAAATAAAACTCCTAAAGTGATCGGCAGAAAAGGAAAACGACAGATTGCTTCAATTACTTCGGCATAGCGTGGCTCCCTAGTGGCCCTAATTGCTGCAATGAATGTAGGAGGACAGCATGTCCACCTATCCTTATCTACCCTCAAAAAACAAGAATGACTTAACTTATACGAGGTCAACCACCTGGTGCCATATATGCGGTACATCCAAGCGGCTGGGTTCAGCAGAATCTATTTACAGAATGGTTTCGTCATTTTCATAAGTTTTCAAAACCCAGTGACGATGATCCAGTTTTGATCGTACTAGAAGGGCATTATAGCCATACGCGCAACTTAAATATTATCAGGGTGGCACGTCAAAATAGCGTCGTAATTGTACCACTACCCCCACACTCCACGCATAAATTACAGCCGTTAGATAAGACATTTATGGGCACACTGAAAAATTATTACAGTGAAGAGATAAGGCAATGGATAAAATGTAACAATCCGTTCGATTTGGGAGAATTACTAGGAAAAGCCCTTATCAAATTCCAAACCACAGAAATAGCCACAAATGGTTTTAAGGTGACAGGTATCTGGCCCTTAAATCGAAACATTTTTTCTGAATGCGACTTCATTGAAGAGCAGAATAATGCAGAAAAAAATTGTAGTTTTACTGAATCTGAAAAAAATTTGGCAACTGACAACACGACTCTGGAAACAAGAAACGACATGATACAAGATCCTCAACCCGGTTTCTGAAAAGATCCAAATCCACCAAGTGTCGACAGCCCATCTAATTTGTTTGTTAGACCATCTGATATTTCACTTGTTCTTGCCGTTAGAAAGCGAATTTCTACACGTGGTCGAAAGTCATCTAAACCACAGATTATGTCTTCCCCCTATAAAGTCCAACTTGAGTCAAGTAATGCAACAGAAAATGGTGCACATAAAGGAAAAGGAACGAAAAACCTTTTTACCGAAGAAAAAAGTGAAGGGACAGAAGATTAAGAAGCCTGATCCAGAGACATCCAGTTCAGAAGAAGAAATAGAAAAGGATTTTGCACTTGAAGATGATAATAATGATTTGGAAGAAATTGAACTAAATAATCCTGATAAAGACGATGTTGCATGTTTGGTTTGTGGTGGGAAATTTTTAGAAGACACACGTGGAGAACTTTTAGGTGCAATGCCTAATGTGTAATTTATGGGCACACGTGGACTGTTCCGGTTGTGAAAAAGGCACTTATATATGTGATTTTTTTTTATAAGGGATATTATATGTAATTTGTAAGTTTATTTTGAAGTTTTTCACTCTTGTGGGTGTGGTCATATTTTATACCCTCTATCTTAGTTTAGCAAAAATGCACTTGTTTAATTTTCTTGTAATAAAAACTACTGTGGCTGTAATACAACACAATGTCTCCAAGGAATGTTTGCTACGCGTCTGGAAGTACTGGAAATACTATTTATATATTTTTGTTAATTATAATAATGAAGTGATTGAGAAAAACAAAAAGGGGACCCATATTTGGGTCAGTTCCTCTATCTTTACATGATCCACCGAATAGAAGTTATAACCCTTAACACATAAATTTGTTATTGTAGACCGGGCGCTAGAGGCAAGTGAGTATGCAAAATGTGAGAACCGAGCTCCACCAATGGATTTGAGTTAAGAACATGTCAAAGATTAATAATACGGATCTTGCCGGTCCATTTCTAGATCCATTGAGCACATTCTATAACCATTTTAATCATTATTTCAGTAATGACTTATAGTTTTTTCCGGATAAAAGTGATGATGGGGTTGTTGAACGAAAAAAAAAATAGTAATAAAAAATATTTTTTATTAATCAAAAAAGAGTTATATACAAAAAAAAACAGCGAATTTAAACAGAAATATATGTAAAGTAGGCAAACAGTTACTCATTTTTATTTAGACAATCGTTATTGATACATTTACGTAAAGAAATAGAAAATAGGCAATGCTTATTTTTTGAAAGATATTGCTCAACAATTTTCTGTACATTTGCAAAGTTGAACTAATGACTCTGGTAAAGACGGCTTAGTCATTTGTCGTGGACGTAAGTCACCATTCAGCTTTTCATAGCCAAATAAGTAATAATGAATGGGCTTGTAAAGAGTCAGCGTCCTTTTCCTAATTTTCCCCTCCGGACTTTCCGCCAATCGTGACCTGAAGACCCCTGCATAGAAGCCGTCCCAGCCTACCACGGATTCTCTATAAAACCGCGAAACGCGCTACCATACTAACACTGAGCTGGTGGCGTAGTGGTGACACAACCTGCTTAGCATTCGGGAGGTAATTGGTTCGATTCCCGTTACCGTCTACCTTGTATGAGGTTTTTTCTGGGGGTTTTCCTCATACACATGTAGCGATATGGTTACTGCGTACATGCACACCATGTGCGGCTACTTAGGCGAATGCTGGGGTAGTATTTTCCCCCTCAGAACCCTAACTCCGTTCCTATCCTGACCACACCCATCCTTAATCCCACCATGCACATACACGTAATGTATGTATGTATGCTGGGAATCCGTGATTGTGGCTGAAGGAGCTCGGGAAGCTCAAGCAGCCCGCCCTTCCCCTTGGGGAGGGAATGATATACGTGGCCTTTTCCTTTTCCTTTACCGTACTAACTGTTTGTGTGTCGGGTCGTTGCCGCAACTGCGTGTGCGCCGGTTATGTTCGGGGAGGATTGGAGTGGGGTCGCCGAAATAACCTTCGCCGAAAGCCTCGCGTCGCAAAATTTCACCTATATGATAACGAATTCATACCGAAAGAAATTGCCGTGATTACAGATCATGGTTCGTTACTGCTGATGCTGATAAAGCCACCTCGAGATTATTTTATAACAAAGCCCTTGTCAAGACAGATAAGGTATTTGAGGATAAATATCACGGCTTGAAATGGCGGTCAGGGTATGTGCCCTACAACGATTTCCAAGAGGAGCTGATAAGAACTCTGCTGCCGTTTAACAAAATTCACGTTAAGGGTAGTGAAAAACAACAGTTTTTAAGATTCCTTAACAGACCAATGCTAAACTTGGACGAGGCTGACTGTCCGTCGATTAAAAAATTGAAAAAGGAAGTAAAGGCGTATAGTTGTTTAAACCATAAGATCTAGGAGCCTATGTGCGCCGTGGAAAACACATTACTACTGCAAGTCTGGGAGCATACCGACGCCAAAGATGTATGCGGTACAAGTGTTGAAATGTTTGAAATCGATCCCCAGCCACAAGAATGTGTTTCGACTTTTATGTGCTTCTAATCAGCTACCGCGACACGCACGTAGACTTCGTGCAATTATTGTGAACACGGATCCAGCAAACAAACCAGGTCAGCATTGGACCGCTATCTACATTGACGAGAATGCTAACGGAGAATATTTTGATTCCTTTGGACGACCCCCGCTAGGTTACCACTTACGTTTCCTTGAGAAGAATTATAGATAGTTCCGTTATAACAAAACGACGCTGCAGAATTACCATTCGGATGTGTGTGGACTTTATACGATAATGTTCTTTTATTTTAGAATGAGAAGTAATTTACCAATGCTTGATTTGGTAAATAAGTTTTTCACTACATGTTTAGTTATAAATGATGAGATAACCAAATTACTGTATAATACTTGTTTTTCAACCATTCTACTCTGATAAATAAATGTGTCTTTAGTCGTTTAGTTGTTTTAGTTAAAGAGTTCCGTAACAAGAGAGAAGCGTGCATGATCAACTTCTATTGCAGAAAAATTTTCGGTGAAAAAAATCTGCAATCTCAAGTATATTCTACTCTGTTTTATCGTGACTATCTTTTAACATCAAGATAATCCTATTTTGTTGTCTTTTAAATAGTTAGTAAAACCAACACGCGCATCGTGTATTAACAAATAGTTTGATAGATATCTAATTTATAATGTCTAATTACCTGCTCAGTTAATTGCCGCTCACTTTTTTATTTTAAGGTAATTTGTCTGTGAGTGTGTGTGTGTGTGTGTGTGTGTGTGTGTGTGTGTGTGTGTGTGTGTGTGTGTGTGTGTGTGTGTGTGTGTGTGTGTGTGTGTGTGTGTGTGTGTGTGTGTGTGTGTGTGAAGTGTGAGTAATTGAACATACAAATAAATCAGGCATATTTTTTTCGAATGTATAGGTGCTGACCGCTTAGATAGAGAATCTGCCTGTATAAAAAAAGCGCTATTGCATCAGGGTAGAAATTATTATTATTTCGTGTAATATTTAGACCTTAATGTATTTTTTGCAGCAGCAAAATTTTAAAATATTTGTAAACACATTAATTAACACGATGTTGACGGCTCATTGCTACTTTCCAGTTCATATAAAATGAAGTTGTATAACTGTTTAATAATAATAACTGCATTCCATAAAAACAGTTTTATCATATAGGTGAAATCTTTTAAATGTATGTTGTAAATAACAAAACATCGTTTTATATAAATTCATATAAGGTGGCTCTAAGTAGTCTTCGAAAGGGAAAGGTAAATACGAGTTGCAGTAAGGTGATAGAGATAATTAGGTTTGTATATTTACATTCTACAAATTACTTAATGATGGGAGAAACCAATAGCCAGTTTTATATCAACTATTCATAAGTAAAAACACAAAACGGGTTTAGTAAACTGTATAAAATATTTCAATATTTAGTTTAGTTCTCCAACACAGTTATTATTAGAACAGTCGAAAGAAAAACACATCTGAAGGTATGCGTATTATTTTTAATATATATTTTACTTGATATTGTTCACAAAAATGCCAATAAAGATTGTGTGTTATTACAGGAGGAGGCTGTCATAAACCAACCAACTCTGCATCAGCTCTTATTCTACTCGATCTCTATTCATTTGTTTAGTTAATTAAATAAAGGTGTGAGTGTTACACTAGTTTTTAATAAATTAATTAATAGCATTATGCGGTACGTATTTGTTGGTTTTAAACTTCGTAGTTATTGATTCGTATGTAATAATAAACCGTTAAAACTTTTGTCTTTTATTTCCGTTATAGCAATTTGGTATTTTGAACAGTGGCTGATTTTGAGCAAGCAAGCTGTAATTAATTAAACCAAACCAGTATTTTTGAACTGTAAGTTAGTTTTCGTAAACTGTAAGGTATGATCTGGTTTTTATTGAGATTGATTTAGTTGATTGATTAATTGATTGATCTGATTGACTGGCAGACCTAACACAGGTTCTTATAGCTGTGTTACAAGTTAGCATTAGAGACCCTTATTAGAAAATTTCAAATTTCCCACCGTAACCATTGCAGAGCCTTAAGCCTCCAATCAGAGCTCAGAAGCTGAGTGCGGCTAAGAACCAATCAGAAACTAATCAGGTAAAATTGCTGTCCTTAGGACCTCCATTCAGCACATTGTATGCGCACGCATTTGCCTACCTTCCAGGGGCTGAACTGCCAAAAAGGCTCTTAATACAACCAAATTAGGTTGAAAATGCCATCAAGGGGCTGAAAATGGCCCCAGAAAAGAAACCATAAAACAGTGAAGTGACAAAAAGGTTCTTAACACAACCAAAAGGGCTCTAATTAGGGCGAAAATGCCTCCGAAAAGAAACCATAGGCGTGAAAAAATACGATCCCCACGTGGGTATATAAAAAAAAAGGGAAAGTTAAAGTGTCCCAGGAGGCGGGGCTTGTGACGTAAAAAAATGAATGTTAAAGTGTCGGTATACTACTCATAGCAACAACACTCAGTTCTTGTATGACATTGTACAAATCAGAAATATGGATGACGAAACGTTACAAAACTACTGTATCGATCTGCAGTCAACAGTTTCAATGATTTAGATGCCACTGATCTTGAGGAAGAACTGCAGGATGTATTCTGAATGCTACCCTCATCTATGCAACCCATAGAAGTTTTAAATTATTTAACTAAAAATAACTTAACAACTTTATGTCCGAATGCAGTTATAGCACTCAGGATCTTATTAACACTTACTGTATCTGTGGCTCGCAGGGAAAGAAGCGTTTCAAAATACGAACGTGAGCTTATAAATTACATATTATTACTATTTTAGGATTACATAAAACTGTACCTCGTGTATCGGCAGGAGCATCGCCTCCCTTCTTATGTGGTAGATCTACAGCTATCGTCCCTTTATCCTCTGGCTTCTTGATGTCTGTGCTAACATTAACTTATCCTCCATTCTCAGTCTCGCTTTCTTCATCTTCTTTAGCGGCTTCATCATCTTCAGGCGTTATACGATAATAATTGACCCTTAACTCCTCAAAAACTCGAATATCATCAGTTGTGGATTCATAATAGGGCGAATTTATTTGTGTTGTTGTTGATGAAATCACAGCTTGAAAGTTACTAACCCAAAAACAAAGATGCGTTTTATTTTACCCAATTTTCACCATTACACAGCCGTAATAATTACATAACAGTGCAGATATACGATTTGGGGTAAGGGTGTGTTGATCGAGAGAAGGTTTACAACAGGTTCAGATGAGTTGACCGAGATGAGATGATGCTGACGACTGTTTGATTCAATAATAAATCATCAACATACATATCAACCTGCCGAACACTGTAATTGTGCAGACAAAAAACTGTACAAAGCAATGCGTTTCTAATGATACGTTAAGATTACGCACACACCATCCACTTGTACTACTACGACCCAAATTAACGTGTGTCGCTATTGCAGAGTTTTTGTATAGAGTGATAAAATAAGTTTACAGTTAAATTAGTAAACATTCTTATACAATAACAATAGAGTGTTAGTTGTGTGGTATCGTGTATCATACGTGCTGGGTTAAAATATATTCAAAATTAAAGTCACTGGTTTAAGATATAAATAAAGGGAAAGGAATGGAAATGGATTCAAGGATGGTCACATGGCTGCTGAACGGGATATTTAAACAAGATACTAGAAATTAAACTGGGTAAGAATAGACCGTGTGTGTTAAAATAATAAAGCTATGTGCGGGCCACGTAACCGTAAGGAAGGGTGTCATAACCATCCTCCTTTCTACGACGTTTACTGCACTGTACCTGGTAAATCTTGCTCTCTGGCTTTGATACAACATCGAATGTAAGAGTTCCAACAATTTTACGGTCTGTGTGCACATACACAGGTTCGATGCCGTTTAACTCTAACCACTTTAGTGTTTTGAAACTAATTAGTTGGGAATTCTTATAATTTAGTGTGGTACACACTGTGGTGTACTCGTTTTTAGTTGTTGAGAACACCTTGTATACATAATTCTTAGAACCCCCACTTCCAATCTCCGTGATCCTACTACCGACTCCGTAGACTTCCACCTCATCAGTCATATCGTCAAACAAATCACGAACAGGTGGAGTCCACTACACAGGATTTTGCGTAACAATCACAGAATCTGTATCAAAGTACAGAACCCGTTCAGCGAGTTTTTCCAGGTAGCGATACAGCACCAGACGATCATTGGCGGTTGTGTAAGCGGCCAAAACGACGTATTGAGTGGTTCGACCCCATCCACGGGGTCTAAGCCTGTTTACGACCATAACTTCCTCGTTTACATTTAAAATGGACTGGACCTACCCTGGATCAATAGCTTTTCGAAGGTCATCCGCTACGTAAGTTCCGGTAAATTTACGCTCATCCTGGGTATGTGTACAATCATACTGAAACATAGTTTCAGCACAAGTTCTACACAAGACGAACATTAAGTTACCGTACATTTTAAGAGGCATAACACCATGGTACAAATCTGTTGGTGGGAGCACACTACATTTCATAGGACCCTCGACAGTGTGTAAGTCGAAGTTGGTGCAGTCAGCGTCAATGTGGAGTGTAGGATGCTTTATAATATAACTTAATTGCATTAGTACGACCTCCGAAGAAACTATCGTGGGGATGCAGAGCTGACTGATTCAGCACGTTGTTTGAGCTAACAAACGATCTTGCGTCAGGATTTTGTTTTAAAAATGATCTGAATTCACATTCCCAAATTTCTATTAAATCGCAGTTAAAAGAACGTACCCTGACCGATGTTGCCACCGTATTCTCACGACGCAAAAACGCTGTGTCCTGTTCACGTTTACTATTACCAGCTTGTTCGGGGTAATACCTTTCACAACCGTGCAAATAGCAACCGTGAAACTGATATACAGTGTTCTTGTCGTGAAAAAACCATCAACCAGGATACCTTCCCTTAACCATACTACACGCGAGTTCCCAGCGTGATGAATACGTCTGTCTTCAGAGCGCTCGAGCCACCGTTTGGGATGAGACCTATAATATTCTCGCGAATAAAATTTCTGCGGAAAACAAGGCTACAAGCACCAGCGACCATGCAGCATTCTCTAAAGTGATCGACTTTGTTTTCATCGACAAATATCTTCCAAAACTCAAGACAGGCTTTTCTAGGGATACTCACGTCTTGCACACAATAACGCACTATTTCGTTTTTGAAATTAAAACGAGTACCCTTAGCAATTTTGTCCACTTTATTAAGTTTGCTCGAGCGCTGTAAGACATTTCGTCGACACCGTAAAAGTGCATGGCTGGTAAAGACGCCATGATAATTTTGGTTTTGCACCGTATTAAATAGGCGAGGGAAGTTTTTTTTGAGTCGAGGAAACTGAAAGTTGTTGGGAATTTTGATAGGGCCATGGGTACGAAGTTCAAACTACCTATGAATTTTATGTTATTACCGCAGGTAAGGCACATGATTTTAGTACCGTTAGGTATGATCTTAAGATTCCAAGCAGAGGGGTTTTTTAGGATTTCGTTACGGATAAATAAATTGGCAGTCATAGGATTTGGAGCTGTGGGCTAAGGCTACAATGGATGCTGGCTTCTTGCAGAGTGAGCAGATGTAGGTGAGGAGGTTGGTTATAGGTGAAGTGAAAAATATACGTTAACATTGACCACGATGTCCGCAACCCTGTTTAATATCGTTATCGGTATTAATACAAAGGTTGCAGACATTATGGGCAACGCACAACGTGGGAGTGTAGATGAAGGTGTTAGTGGAGGTATCTTGGCGGCACTCGAAAATCGTAAAAGGCAAAAAAAGCCTTTTGCGAGTTTTTCTCATCAGCCGTGTTCTTGGACATGTAACAAAAATGACGGACGGGTTTTTCGGAATTACAGGTGCAATATGCAAAACCGCATTTATGAGGATTCTTATCCTTCCACACACTCACTAAACAAGCGTGACAACGTTGGAGTTTGCTGCAAAGACCGGTCAGAGTATGATGCTGAAGGCAATGATTTCCGCGGAAATCCCTATTACACCCAACACAAGCGATAGATTAAAAAGATTAGCAAGGAGGTCTATTATGACAACAGGGACAGATATAAGGACAATTCTTATGACGTTTGTCATTACCGATTGTAAACCTACAGAATTCACAAAAATACTTTGTTGAAAAAGCACTGGTTAAACTAGTAATCAAATTATAATGCTCTCCTTCAAAAATTAAATTTAAAACTTTAAGGTTTTAACTTCTTGGCCCCTCAAAATAAACTGCTTTACCTAGTGAATTAATTAAATTAATTAAATAATTTTGAAATTACAGTATGTGTTCAACACTGCCACCGTTATTTAAATCTACATTAGCGGCAGCATATAACTCCTGCGTCCTCCGATCCAAAATAGTGTATCCTTTTTTAAGGAGTGATAGTTGAGGATCGTCCTCGGCTACAGCTAATGTCCGTCCTAAACATAAATGATCTCTATTGTTGATAGCTATAATCCCTTTTTTACGCTCACAAAACTCTACAAAACTGATACCAGTCATGCGTTCTCTACCATAACCCACAGGTAAAACAACTCAGTCTACTTACAAATTTAACGTATCATTATTAATCAAACTAACATTACTCTGCTAGATTTTTTTCTAGCGTCGCCACCATCACAGCTGGTCTGCATGGCAAAATGAAAATCCTAAGGGTTTATCGGGAAAATTGTTGTTAGTCGGCACCATACCAATCTGGCTCGGTGGATTCAACTCTGCACACACTTTGCCTAACAATTCATATAACGAGTCATGCCACAAAAACGTAATTTTAGTAAATGCATCTCAATACAAAAGAAATTAACTGATAAGATTGAAAATACACAATTTATTGGTGCTTCCCTTAAGCCATGTAATTGGTGATTGATTAGAATCGGTATCCTTTAATTTAAATACAACTTCTTGATGTACTTTTCACCCGTAAATATAGTTTTAAAGTATTTATTATTACTCTCAACGGTGTTGAGTTAACGGAACCATCACTACCACCACCACCATATAATGTTTCCGTTGGCTTGTTTGTCATACCTCCGTGTGTACTCTGAAATTAAAAGTACAAACTAAGATTCGAAAAATATAAGTATCAAGTTTAAATACAAGCACTTAATGATTTAACTTCAAATACGTATTGTGTGTACTTACAGCGATATCTACGGTTTCACATGTAGACTGTGGAGAGATATGAACACAAGTATCATCAACGACTGAAGAAGCTGGTGGTCTCTAAAACAATATCACGATTACCATCTTAAAATTACGTAAACAGCGTGCACAGCAAACAATACCGTTTTGCATGTATAAAAATTATTCCACTTACATCGGCACGTTCAGTGCTTTTAAACGATGATGGTCACCACCGCAACTACCACCATTAACTAGACATTGCAGTTTAGCGAGCATCTAGAATGATAAAGAAATATTAACAACAAATTTTAAGAAAGCTGAAACATTACTTGCTAGGGTCATTAGTTCACTCTGAATTTCATTATTAATCAATTTTATGTAAGCCATCCATTAAAATAAATCCTTTTACAACTTCAGAAGTGGGATTGGAACTTCAAAGATTAATTAAATATAAGAATATTTATGATGAGTCAAGAGAATCGAGTAAACCAACTTGTTGATGAAGGGCCCCCTTTAATTCCTAAATTCAGTGGACACGCGAACGAAGATGTATGTAGCTGGTTTAAGAAAATAGACGCAGTAAAAAGAAATTATAATCCACTTGAAAACGTGTTGTTGTTAGCCGCCATAAATAAATTAGAAGGATTCGCCAGGAAGTGGTTTGAATCGAAGCCTGAATACTTAGATCTTAATTTAAAACAATTACAAGATGCAATGGTTTGTGTATTTAATAGTCGTGAAGATAAATTAACTGCATTGAGGAAATTTGAAGCTCGTAAGTGGAAGAAGAATGAAAAATTTTTAGAGTATTACCACGACAAGTTAGTATTAGGTAATCGAGTGGGTTTAGAAGAAGACGATCTTTTAAAATATATAATTGATGGATTAGATAATTATATTATACAAACACAAGCAAAAATGTCTCGATTTAACAACCTCAGTGAATTTATGAAGGTGATGGTTGAAATTACCGATACAGAACGACAAATTGATGGTGCCAACTTCAGTTTTCACAAAAACTAGGAACCCCAGTAGGATGTCCCAGGTAAGATGTTACAATTGTAATAATGTGGGACATAACCATTATTAACTGTAAGAAGACTAGAAGAGAGAAAGGTTCTTGTTATGAATGTGGGTCCCAGGAGCATGAGGTAACAGATTGCCCTGCTAGGCCATACAACATCGAACAAGCCAGAAGATGCAACCTGAGTCAACAACTAATGTTATTGAAATGACAAGTTTACTTCCATATACAGCGTTAACAAGCTTTAATGTTAAAGAGAGGTATAATTTTATTTCCAGTTTATCTTTAGTTGGTTTAATTGACACCGGAAGTCCAATTAGTCTTGTAAAAAGTAATTATGTTCCTGAAATTAATTTTAGTCATGAAATAATTGCTAATAGATATACTGGTGTTAATGGAACCAAGATTAACATTTTAGGTATATTTTATACAGATATTCTTGTTAATAATGTTACAGTTAAAATCAAATTTCATGTTGTGTCAGGGACAATGGCCTATCCGTTATTTTAGGTAGAGACTTCACATCGAATCCGAATATAATTATAAAATTTGGCAAAACTGTCGAAAAGGCAGCAGAAGTTAAAGGTGAAATAACTTCTAGTTTTATTAATAGTGAGATTCTTAATATTCAGTTTGATTATGAGTTTAAGAACGATATTAATCCTAACTTAAATATGAACCCTAAGTTAGCTTTAGATACACGTAAAGTTGTTTCTAATTTATTTATTAATTATGAATATACCTTAAGTCAAGTTACTATTAATCCAAGTTACAGCATGAAAATTGTTTTGAAGAATGAACAACCTATTTCATTTAGACCGCGACGTTTATCATTTGTTGAGAAAGAAAAATTAAAGATAATATTAGACGATTTAGAAAAAGAAGGTATCATTCGCCCAAGCAACTCCCCGTATTGTAGCCCAATAGTATTAGTCAGAAAAAAGACTGGAGATATTAGATTATGTATTGATTATCACGAATTAAATAAAATAACGGTGAAAGATAATTATCCTACACCATTAATTGAGGATCATTTAGATCAATTAAGGAATAAACGATTTTACACATGTTTAGATTTACGTAATGGTTTCCATCACATTTGCATGTCTCCAGAGTCTATTAAGTTCACATCATTTATAACCCCATTATGCCAATATGAATACTTAAAGATGCCATTTGGTCTGACGAATGCACCACGTATTTTTCAGCGTTATATTCATGGACTTTATTCTGATTTAATTCGAGATCATAAAATATTAATATACTTAGATGATATTTTAATTGCGACGGAAGATCTAGATGAACACTTAGTAATCTTGAAACAAGTATTTGCAATTGCTGCAGAAAATAAATTGAAATTTAGACTAGATAAATGTACTTTTGTATACTTTGAAACCACATATTTAGGTTATTTAATTAATGAGAAAGGCATAAGTCCAAATCCACAAAATGTGAAGGCACTTGTTGAGTACCCGATACCCCAAAATGTCAGAGATGTCCATAGTTTTATAGGACTTACTAGCTATTTTCGTAAGTTTATGCCGAACTTTTCCATAATGGAAACCATTATATAATTTATTACATAAGGGAACTAATTTTTATTTGGTATCTCTGAAATGGAATGCTTTGAGTTATTAAAGAAGAACTTATTTCTTCCCCGTTATTATGCGTGTACTGCCCAAATTAGAAACTGAACCCTTGGATGCGAGTTCACTTGGCTTGGAGCTGTCTTACTTCAGAAGCAAGACTCTGGCAAATTTCACCCAGTAATGTATTTTTAGACATACTGAATGTGAATCACGTTATCATAGTTTCGAACTTGAGTGTTTAGCCATCATTTATGCAATCAAAAGACATCATGTTTACTTATCGGGCATTCACCAAAGTCGTAAACTCGATAGTTTCAGATTAACTTTAAAAAAGACGTTAACCCCCCTTTCGCGATGGGCACTATTTTAGAGAACTATAATTATGAAATTGTACATCATAGTGGCACAAAATGTTACATGCAGATGCACTTAGCCATGCCATTATGTTTATTTAATAAATGAAAACACATTCGAACATAATCTAGCAATAGCCCAAAATCTTGATAAAGATATAGTTAAACTTAAATTAGACTTAGAAAACCGTGATGATAAACATTTTGAGTTAAGGAATGGGTTAGTTTATCGAAAAGGCAAAGGTAAAGTGTTATTTTATGTACCCTAACTAATGGAAAATCAGGTTATGCATAATTGCCATAACCGGTTAGGTCATATAGGAATAGATAAAACTCACGAGTATTTTAGTAGAGTGTATTGGTTTCCAAAAGCTAGAGAAAAGATTACTAATTATGTTAGGAATTGTTTGAAATGCATTTCATACTCCCCTAATCAAGGTAAGGTGGAGGGTGAATTACATAGTATTCCAAAAGGTGATGTACCCTTTAATACATTACACATTGACCATTATGGTCCTTTGCAAAAAACGTCCACCGGTAAGAAATATATATTTGAGGTTATAGATGGGTTTACGAAATTTATCAGGTTTTATCCTGTCAAATCTACTAAATCGTCAGAAGTTATAAAATGCCTTGAAGAATACTTTAAATGTTACAGCAAGCCATTTCGTATAATCTCAGACAGAGGTTCTGCTTTTGTTGGACGCGAGTTTGAGAACTTTATGGTAAAATTTACCCAAATCCCTTTTGAAAGTATATGTAGTCCTGACAACATGAAGTTATGGTTAACCATTTAGATTAGTTTGATGTCACTTAAATTGTTTTTCTTTCATTTTGTTAAATTATGGTTAAGGAATCTTGAATTTATGCTAAATTTAGTATTACTTTATGGCGTATAGCACAGGAATATAATTAGGTGATCTTATATATTTGTTTAGATTATTAGGTTTTAAGTTCATGCATTTAGTTATGTTATCTTGTGAATTTAGAAATCATTGCTTACCCTTTATGTCAACATTTATGTATTACTTTATTATGTATATGTGTTATTAATGTTTATGACAGAACGGGTCGTTCTGCTGTCAGGATGGCTGAACTGTACATTGAAAATTTAAATTTGAACTTCGCGCCATGTTAGTAGCGTCAGTGTTTTGTTGAATGCTTCCATATTATTATGTTATGACAGCCGACGTGGAAGAGTATTATTTTTAGTGTTTCATTATTAATCAATTTTATGTAAGCCATCCATTAAAATAAATCCTTTTACAAGACATCTGTTGTTTATTTGTTTGTTAGTTGTTTTATTATGTATTAAATACGTTCTGAAAATTTTGTTGGTGCATCATTTTATAATAAAACATTTAGTAACCAATTAATGATAATAATTATACAAGAATTTAATTTAGTTAGTATTTAGTATTGTTGTTTTAACAAGCCTACTTAAAATATTATTTTACCAAAAACAATGCAAAAGGTTAGAAAAGAGTGTCGAAATATTGTATTTTTAACATACAAAATCAAAAGAATTATACGAGTAACACACTATCACAGCCTTCTTAACTGTCAAATGGTTTACTTTGCTAAACACAGCCGCCTTAATTTTTAAATAATTATTATATTACTAAAAACTGTCATTACCCTGATCGTAGGCCTACTCTAAAGCTTCAACTTAAAACGCAAATACTAAAGAGATAGAATACCTATATTATTTTAAATATTAATTTTTAACAAACTGGGTATAGTAAGGATTCTACTTTTCTTTTACAACTTTTTTAAACTAATCTTGGAAACTTAACAGTATAATTTAACGGTTAACATTTATGACAATTATTATTTTCGAATAGCATATTAATGAGCAAAAATTGTGATAAAAATTACAAAATCTAAATTTACTCCAAAACTAATGAAGATGTTTAAAAAAGTGTAATTACAAAAAGTTTTTTAATATAGAATGTAAATATGCAATAAAATATAGGGTGTTCCATTTAAAAAATCCAAATTTTTTCATTCAAAATATACCCAGTATTAAAATAGAAGTTTCTAATGATTTGGATCATTTATCACAATCTTTGTGATGTTAAATATATATAATTTACCTAATTTTTCATTTTTTTTTGGATATAGCTATCAGTTTTTTAATAGGGCAATTTTGTGATAAAAATAACATAACCTCATTTTACTCCGAAACTATGCAAAATTAAAAAAAAGTTTTAGATAAAAGTATCTCACTTTCTTGAGGAAAATCCAAATATATAATAAAATACAAAGTGTTCCATTTAAATTTTTCGAGATGACATCGATTTCGACTTACTGGGACACCCTGTATATATAAAAAATAAGTAATTTAAAAATATTAATAAATCCAAACAACTTTTATATAAAACTTTTTTTGTATATGTTATAGATTCTCAGATAAGACAGGGACATCTTACGTGGAACACCCTGTACAACATAAAATTTTAGGTTAGGTCAATGCTCGCGCGCGATCATTGGCCTAACATAATATTATGTATTGTATTGCATAGACAGCGCGAGAGGTAGAGAGTGTGTGGTAATTATTTTCCCCAGTAAGGAAACCAGCAACATCTGATCTAACTTAAATCGTGCGTTTATTAACCTAACCTAATATTGTACGTGTATTAACCTAACCAAAACATTTTTCCGTGTGTGTGTGTGTGTGCGCGCGCCCGCGCGTGGGTATGCGTGCGTGCGTTCGTGGGTGTGCAACGTGTGTGCGTGCGTGGGTGTACTCGCGTCGTTGTTTGCGTGTTTTGTGTTTGTGCGTTTTCGTGTTTGCATATTTTCGCATTTGCGTGTTTTCGTCTTTCCGCTTTTGTGTGTTTTCGTGTTTGTGAATTTTCGCTTTTGTATGTTTTCACGTTAGGTATTTGCGTCTTTTCGCTTTTCTTTGTTTGCGCGCGCGCGTGTGTGTTTTCCTGTTTCCGTTATTGCATGTTTGTGCGTTTGTTTTCCCGCTGCCGTGTTTCCGCTTTTGTATGTTTTCGCGTTTACGTGTTTTCGTGCCTGAGTGTGTTTTCTCGTTTGCGTGTTTTCGGATTTGTGTGTTTTCGTCTTTTCGCCTTTGTGTATATACGACAATAAGGTAGGCAGAAACTGGTTTCTGTTAAAAGAGCTTAAGGTTGACAGAAGCAATGATCAAGATTGGAAATGCAAGTCTACTTGTTTGGCTTTACGTGATTAGATAATTAGCGTGTTTTTCCCAGACCCCGATAAAGTTAATTGAACAGTGAAAGTTTTTTTTGCGGTTACATAACCGTGTGGAAATCCAGAAAATTATTACTGTACCTTAATCAATGGGAGAAGACAGTTAACTACTTTATCTTGAATTTATTTCTATACTAATTTAGGACTTAAAGTTGCTTTGTAATTAAAAATCTGTTTATGTGTTTGATTGAGATTGAATTGACTTGATTAACATGGTCAAAAGGGATCTAATTATGAGCATGACACCACTAGATGACGACATAAACAAAACCAATCAGAATACAGCACCTTAAATTTAGGAACCTTCCTTATCGACAGAATACAGAAAACTTCTTTGCCGACATCACCAACCTGGATTTCTGTCAATGAGGCGAAAACCCGGACCCTATAGCTGTCTCACGAGATAGAATCAGGCCCCCATTATTTCAAATTTCAGATTTTCCCGCCATAACAATTAAACCTACTACCGCTAGGTGAAGCCACGACCAACTTCTAATACAGAAAACATTCATTAGTCCTAGAAATACACCACTAGATGGCGACATAAACAAAACCAATCGGAACACAACACCTTAATTTTAGGAATCTTCCTTATCGACAGCATACGGAAACCTTCTTTACCGACAATTGGTTTGCGTCTTGGCTAAAACTGAGTTCATTCTACTACTATGGCTACTTCTTAGTTATTTTTCTTATATATTTTCTCTTGATAATGATGCATGTTGTTTTGAAGCCCGCAGAGAAATAATTACAAAAAATAAATTGTGTTGTATTTAAAACATTAATGCTATTAATATGGAATTCTACGGAGTAAGGTTAACACGTTGAATGCCGATGACTCAACTGTTGAGCCACGACGGCTGCTCACCAAAGGCCGATGGTTCGACTGGTGAGTGAAGTGCTACCGAATATACTATCAGCCAGTGTTGCTCCGGATTTCGTGGAAGTAGGTTAATATTACGTCGACCTCTTGTTAGAGTATAAATACGTATTTTTTGTGTATTGCTTTTTCGGTCGTGTTTGTTATTTTTTTGAAATGGATGGTGAAATTCCGGGACCATCTAGGCCCAAAAAAAGGCTTACAAGACTATGAAAGAAAGAAAGCTTTAGCCTTGAGTGAACAAGAAGCATTAATTAATTTGTCTGAAAGTGATGAAGAACCGTTTGTAGAGAGTGAAAGTGAGTACGAGCCGTCCGAAACTGATTCGAGCGAAGAGGAGGAAGATGTTGAAGACGTTTCTGCTATGTATAATAGTGAAACAAACGCCGATCAAACAAATTAGGTATACTGAGTTACCTTCGTGGGGTGATGACCCTAGTTTCCGATTTGGGCAATCCCGGTCTCAAAATAAATTTAGAATCTGACGAACCTATGGACTTTTTTCGATTGTGTCTTACAGATAAACTTCTCGAAAATATTGTAACTGAAACCAACAGCTATGCCTTAGCAAACCAGAGAAAAATCAGGAATAACGGATTGGAAATCTATGACAGTGGCCACTTTACAGGATTACTGGGAAACTGAAGAGATATATAATCTGCCTACTTTTCGAAAATATATGAGCATAAATCGTTTTTTAACGATTTTAAGATGCCTACATTTGTCGAAAAATCCGGAAAGAGACGATTTAGGGTTTGGCGACAGTTTGTCAAAGACAAGGTGGCTGTAAGATTTTTTCAATCAAAGAATGGAAATAGAAATCTTTCATTCCTTGTGCCGTAAGCTGCCGTCTTAGGAGAAAATACCTCGGCCCTAAAAGAGGAGTTTAGATTTATAAACATGTCCCTAGAGAAGATATTAGAGTGTGGTTAGGTCAATACTTCAAACTTTCCCGAAGATAAACGATTCTACCCGAACATTGACGAGCGCGCCAGCGCACAAGATCCTAGGCTAGCAGCGTTCTCGTTTCTCGTGTGTTTCGCTCTTTAAAGTGTAACTGTCATCGAGTGAGCATTATTGTAATGTATTCTCCTGTTTATGAGCCAACATCAACGGACATTAGAGATTTTACTGACTTGTTAATAAACTATTACAACATAACCGTTCAAGATAATGATGCAGACGATGACGTGGATGAGCTGAATGTATCTCACATCCAAGGTGATGGTGGTGATTCACAGAATAGGAAGAAGAGCGATGAGGTAGAGGAGAAGGATGAATCTCAAAACCATGATGATGATGGCGACGAATCACGGTTCAAGAAGAAGAAGACCGATAAAGGATGTTATTAAATAAAAATGATGTATTGTTGTTTATAATAATAATATATTTTCAAACGCTAAGCTATCCTTCAATTTTGTTAATAAACTTGTTTTTCCTAACGGTGCTCCCCCGTCTTGATTCACGTTTGCAGCTTTACGAGTTTTCGCTGGCGTGTTTTCGTTTGTGTATTTACGTATTTGCGTGTTTTCGTTTTACGTGTTTTCGCGTTAGCGTGTTTTTTTGTTGGCGTATTTTTGTGTTTGTATGTTTTCGCGTTTGCGTGTTTGTATGTTTTCGCGTTTGCGTATTTTCGTGATGGCATGTTTTCGTGTTTTTGCGTTAGCGTGTTTTCGTTTGTGTGTTTGCGTGTTTCTGCGTTAGCGTGTTCTCATTAGTGTGTTTTTGCGTTAACTTGTTTTCGTGTGTGCGTTTTGTGTGTTTTCGTGTTTGTATGTTTTCGTGTTTTCATTTGTGTTTTTGCGTGTTTTCGGTTTCGTTTTTGTTTTTCGTGTTTTGTTTTTCGCGTTCGCGTTTTTGGTGTTTTCGCGTTTGTGTGTTCTAGCGTTAGCGTGTTTTCGTTTGTGTGTTTTCGCGTTTGCGTGTTTGTATATTTTCGCGTTTGCGTATTTGTATGTTTTCGCGTTAGCATGTTTTCGTTTGTGTGTTTTCGTGTTAGCGTGTTTTCGTTTGTGTGTTTCTGCCTTAGCGTGTTTTCGTGTTTTTGCGTTTGCGTGTTTTCGTTTGTGTGTTCTAGCGTTAGCGTGTTTTCGTTTGTGTGTTTTCGCGTTTGCGTGTTTTCGTTTGTGTGTTCTAGCATTTGTGTGTTTTCGTGTCTGTATGTTTTTGCGTTTGTGTGTTTTCGTGTTTTCGTTTGCTCCTCGTGCTAAAACATTGATAGTCGATTGTATGTAGTTGTAGGCAATATTGTTGACTAAAAGCCATAATTGCAAACGCTGCTTGCGTGGAACTATGTTTAATTAGCTTTTTGACAGATGTATTTATGATAAGATCAGGCTTGCATGTAAAATAATATAGAGGTGAAACTAGCTAGCTAACGTGTTTTGCTGCTAACAACACAATATTGAAGATTCTGTTTATGTATTAGAAAACGTACAGTCTCGAAACAGAATGGGTAAAATTGAAGGAAATGAATACGTACCTTCTGAGAACGAACTGAAAGATTTGAAAGGAGCATTTCCAGAGCCGTGCTGAAACCAGTTAATTTAGGGATAACCTCATGTCCATGTAATAATAATAGTGTCTGATAAAACTGTCAGGGTTATTAGCTGCTTTATAGGTTGTAATAATAATCGTTCAAGGTGAAAGATGGATGAATGTATCTCAAAATCTCGATGATGGTGATGCCTCTATAAAAGTTCAAATAAATTAGATTACGTCACTCTTATTTCAGATTAGAAATTTTAAAGCGTTTAGTTAACATTTATTTATCTCAACTGATAAAAATCCATATAACGTGAAGTACATTGTGTGTGATAATTGAGTATACAGATAAATCATGATTGCATAGAAAGAGAATATATCCTAAAAAGCATCGGTTAGAAATTTTTATTATTTCGACTAATAATTTTATTTGTATTGTTATTAGTGTTATTAAATATTTGTATGTGTTATTTTAACATGATATTAATGCATTCCATAACAATAGTTTATGTAATCTGAGATTCAAATTATTTAAAAGTAATTTGGTTAGCAAAATTGTTTAAAATATTTGTGTTTTGAATGTAAATTTTTACAATAAATACAATATAAATGCTAAATACCAGTAGCAGTAGTCAGGTTTTGTGTATTACTTTCTAAATTAGTTAATAATCGGAATGCAATAGCCAGTTTATATCCAACCATTCATAAAACGTGTTTAGTGAGACTACATGTGGAAGTTGTAAAAAATATTTCAGTTCAAATATGGTTATTAGAA
This sequence comes from Vesta saturnalis, assembly GCA_036346205.1. NCBI lineage: Eukaryota > Metazoa > Arthropoda > Insecta > Coleoptera > Lampyridae > Vesta > Vesta saturnalis. The sequence goes on along the minus strand of JARFJB010002260.1, from coordinate 416,158 downwards.
CTGAAAAAAACACTTCTAAAGGTAAAGGTATTTATATGTTTTTACTTGATATTGCTAACAAAAATATAGATAGATTTTTAAAATGTAATATTACTCTTATAGGATGACTCATAAAATGGTCTACAAATAGGGTACGTATTCGTGGATTTTAAACTTGTAGTTATTGTTAATTCCGGTATAATAATAAAACCATTAAAACCTTTTGCCTTTTATTTCCATTATATCAGTTTGATATTCTTAAAACATGTTAATTTAATTTAACTCTATGTTATATATAAGTAAATTTTTCCAGTCTTTTAATGAGTTTTTATAACTGTTAATGAACACGTTTCTATGAAACAATTTTGTGTGTATGTAATTGAACATGCAAATAAATCAGACATAATTTTTCGAATGTATAGGTGGTGCCTGTTTAGAAAGAGAGAATTCCTTATATATATATATATATATATATATATATATATATATATATATATATATATATATATATATATATATATATTAATTTAGTGGCCTATTTCCACAGTTTTGTTCGCTTTTAACGCGACGTTTCGGAAGCGGACTCTGCTTTCGTCATCAGGCTGTCCTGCGAAGGACTGTTTTTCCGCACTTGAGTCGGATTTTTTTCAAGCATTGACTACCTCAGATTAACTTGGTAATTTTGAGTTGTGAGTCTGACACCTTTGCTGAGCCACTGAGTAATTAAATATATTATTTAGAACTTATATATATATATATATATATATATATATATATATATATATATATATATATATATATATATATATTATTAAACTTTTCGTGGTTGCGCAGGAGGCATGCTGCCAACCTATTGCGCCGATGTGTTGCGTAAGCTCTTCGCCTTTGTTCCAGATATGTTCGGTGATTCCTGGGCCCTTGCGAATGTTGTTCTTATGCTCCTGAGTTCTCACTTTGAGTGGTCTGCTGTTTTTACTATGTATCCTCTGTCGCACTTGCATGAGGCAGAATTAGGTGGTACTCCTCTAGTGTTAGCTTGTTTATAGATGTTTTAAGCTATTCTGAAAAGTTGTTATAATTGGGGCCGTACCGAGTTACTAATTCTTCATTTGTGTTTTGTAACTGTGGTTTATATGTTAATTTAGTCGGCCTATTTCCCAGTTTTGTTCGCTTTTATAGGTTACGGCGCAGCATGCGCAATAAAACTAGCGCAACCACGAAAAAGTTTAATATATATATGTTCTAAATAATATATATTAATCAGTGGCTCAGCGGTAAAGGTGTCAGACTCACAACTCAAAGGTACCAAGTTCGAATCCGAGAGGTTTTGAGGAAAAAAAATGACTCAAGTAAAAACAGTCCTTCGCAGGACAGCCTGATGACAAGCAGAGTCCGCTTCCGAAACGTCACGTTAAAAGCGAAAAAACTGTGGAATTAGGCCGACTAACCCAAATTTAATAAAACCACAGTTTCAAAAACACTTACAATGAAGTATATATATATATATATATATATATATATATATATATATATATATTATTAATTGCATTAATATTTAATTTAGACTTTAATGTATTCAGTTTTGAACTGTAATCTGGTTTCCGCAAACTGTAAGACATGATTTCGGTTGCTCGATTGAGATTGGCCTGATTGATTTGATCGATCATGATTTGTTTGAGGTTGATTCATTAATTAATTGATTTGTTTGTGTGTGAGAAAGAGCCGAAAGAGAGAGAGCAAGAGAGAGGTGTGCATGATCAACTTCTGTTATAGAAAATGTTCATTTTCGCCACTAGAAGGCGCAAAATCAGTTTTACCTCAAAGGGGTCAGGGCGCAGACCTTAACACAAGATCGAAGGCCTACATGGTAGTTCCTACACTTGTCTTACACGTTAGCATTAGGGACCCCTTATTATAATACTAATTTCAGCCAAGGATCCTGGGCGCTGACCTAATACAACTTCTTATATCTGTCTTATGAGATAGCATTAGGGCCCTTATTAGAACATTGTACGTGCACGTATTTGCCTACCTTCTAGAGGCTAAACTGCCAAAGAGGCCGTAATTATGGTAAAAATTCCATCAAGGGGTTAAAAATGACCGCCGAAAAGAATCCATAGGTGTGAACCGACAAAAAAGTTCTTAACACAACCAAAAGGGTGCTAATTAGGGTGAAAATTCCATCAAGGGTTTAAAATGGTCTCCGAAACGAAACCATAGGGGTGAAAATCAAGGGGTTGAAAAAGGTCACCGAAAAAAAGTCATAGGGGTTGAAAATACGGTTTCCCACGTAGCAGGCACTGGGAAATTCCCAAGGTAAAATGACGTCACAAAAGTGAAAGGTAAGGTGTCCGTGTACTACTCACGTTGTTATAATGATATTGCACAAAATAATAAGTACTCTAGTGCGAGCTTCGTTACCGACTGAGTGAACCTATATCATTTTACAGCGTTCGCTTTGTAGTAACAGACATACTGACAGCGTCGCCTACAACATATATTACAAACTTGCGATTTTCATAGAGATGGCATTAATAAGAGCATGGCAATAATTGGCTCATCTACCTTGTAAAAAATAAAAAGCATAAATTCTGGGTATAACTTTACATTTTATTGGAACCTAATGGTCTCGTTTTAAAAATTAGAATATATACCGGCGGCGAAAACGATATGCAAACGATGTGATGAGCCTCGTAAACAAATATTTATTCACTTTTTATGGACTGTTATAATAGTGTGACTATGCAAAGAGCTAATTTCAAAAAACGTGTTACGCGCACCTTAAGACAGGACAGAAAATGAAATCCATCAGGAAAGTAACCTATAAAAAATTTAAGAAAGGTGAAGTTACAATGAAATATTCTAGCGGAGTTTGAAAGTGGCGAGACAAAATAGATGTATTATTTATTTCTACGAGTTTGATGGTGAATTGACAAGTGCAGAAAATAGACGGGGAGAAGAAAAACAAAAACCAAACGCTATTATTCAATATAAATATGTCAGGAATAGAAAGGCTTTCATATTACAGAAGTGAAAAAAAACCATTAGGTGGTATAAAAAGCTTATCATCCACTTCGTATCAATTATGCTTCTCAACGCTTTTTACCTGTATAACACATATTCCACTTCCACTAAAACAAAGCTTAGTTATTACGACTTTCGGCACTGTATCATTAAAAATCTTTTGTTACAAGCAAAAAACCAACCCTCTATATATTCCAAAAACAAACCCAAGGACCAGCCTGGCCATTAACCTGAAAAATATCATTTTGATGACAAAGAACGTCAGATAATAAAGCGGTATAGGATGTGTCATGAACAGAAAATCCGCAAGAATAGTCCATATTTTTGCCCTGGTCAACCAGGACTTTCCCACGGAAATTGTTTTCGGATGTACCATTACAAAAAAATGTAATTCCTTTGGTTTGTTTTTAGCATTTTTTATACATTTATTTTTGTTTTCATGTATTTTAGATTTTATGCCCTTTTCCCATAGATATCTTACTTATTAAAAGTAAGATATCTATACCTTTTCCTAAACAGAATAATTGCTCATACCTTTTTATTTGGTTAGAATGTCTTATTTTATTTGAAATTATATTCGAGTTTTCTTTATTTGTAAATAATGCATTATAATAAATAAAGGTTCGAGCATGTATTTAGTGTTTATTTTTCATTGCATAGGTATTTCTTGGTTCTGCCTCAAGTGTTGAGTCAGTGGGATCTCTTATTGAGAAAATAGTCGTCAGAGGCCAGTGACTCAAGCCTTGAGTCATAGTAGCTTCAGGTTTAAGGACTAACTAAAAATATTTATAATAATGAACACTTCACTAAGGATTACTATTTTTACAAGTTTGCACAAAAACAAAGTCAAGTTCTTCAAGAAGGTCCTAAATGTGGTATCGGCAGACGTGTTAAAGAATATAAATTTAATTAACCAGTGTTTCGTCCAATAACAACTGTTATTGAATAATAAAAGACATTATTAATAAATTTTATTAATAAAATATCATCCAAAAACAAATGTAATATAAAATATTATATTACTAGCTGCTCAAAATGAATAGGTAGTTCGTAAGTTGTAAGTGTAGCAAATATAATTAACTGCTCTGTTTTTAATACCAAAAATACATTAACATTATATAAATGCTAATTACATTGTTTATAGACAAGAAATATCAAAATTCCGCTAATGAACTAAAAAGAGTATTGTGCGATTATTCATAAGCATAAAATAGATTGTGATGAATAAACTAAGAATTTTATGCAGTGCTTCATTAATATTCTTAATATTTACGTTATATTATGGACATGTAATCAGTCTTATTAAATTTCATTTAAAAAATGTGTCACCAGCACATTCCTTAATTGAGCAGTTAATTAATTTGGTTAATTAAAGAATGCTACTATTGCAAAATATAATCTTTGTAATTTCTAATTGACTTTAATTGTTTTTTAAGTTGTTTGATTAAATCTAATGGTTGCACTAAAATAGAAATATCACGACCAACAGAGTTTAAACGATCTCTGACTTGATTTCCTTTAAAAAATAAATTTAACGGACGACAATTAATTTCAGTTAAAACCCAATTTGTGAAAGATAATCTATCACATGTTGGAGTTTTAGAAGGTAAACCATGCCTAGCTGCTAGACTATCTGGTACAACAGATTGTATGATAGCAGTATTACCTTCTTGAATGATTCCTAAAGACTGACCTTCCAAATCTCGACGAATTACAAGTACTTCTCCATATGGAACTCGTTTTACCAGCATATTAACCTACAGAAAGCAACTTGAATAAAATATTTGTTAGAATAAAAATAATTACATAAAGACTACAATTTGTAGAACGTAAAATTTTATGCGCATCACTAGCAGAATGTACTTCCCCACCTTCAATACTTATTAATTGATCACCTATATGAAGAAAATTGTATAAATAGGGTGTTCCTTCTGTTTCCAACCACAAACCCTAAAAATCTGTAATGAGAAAACTAAAAAAACATTTAACGAAAACTATTTACTTACCAAACACCCCCAAAAGCATCTCCTAAAGCAATTGAACTAATACAATCTTTTCTTCTAATTTGCAAACGTACACCTGCAGGATGTTTAATTTCTTTCTGCAATTCTAATACTTGCTGCTCTCGCAAGGTCCTGTATGGTTGAGGAGGGGGTTGTAATCGTCTTGGGGAACTATTCGATCTTTGAACACGGGTTTGCCTATTAGATGGTCCTAAAATCAAATTGTGACAAACACCAAATAAATAATAACAACTTTCATCCATGTCACATATATTACAGTTGTACAACAGTATGCACTTTAAGGCTATGGCCACACTCATCCTGATCACAGGAACAGAGAGTCTTGATCGTAAAAATGCCAGCCACACACTTTTAAAACCATACGTATCCACAAGTCACAACCAGTGTAGACTGATGACGATTAATCAAGAATAGACCCAAACTTTACCATTTTAAGGCTATTTTTTAACATAATTTAAAAAATAAAAGGGAGCATTGGCAATTAATAACAATCAGTGTACCAAAAAAAATAAACAATTAAAAACAACACTTATAGCATGTATTTTTTTTATTAAAAAGTAGTAAAATGTGAAACAGTATTTGCGCTTCAGGTTAATAAGCAGACAGAATATGTTTACACTAGTACCCTGGTATAGTATTGCAAGCATTTTCACAAAAAACCATTGCTTAAAAATCTATTTGTTGTGGTGGGTGGTTATCAGAGAAAATAGCATTAATCGCATAAGCAAAATAGGAATCCCACTTTAAACCTGGTCAATGCGCATCACTCGCTCAACTGACATAACTTGAATACCACAAAGGCACAAAATTATAATAAAATTTAACCATGGTTGGTTTTCGTTTGTATTCAGAACATACATTTCAAATTGTAGGACTGCAATATTGATCTATTATCTATAGCAATTTATTGATTAAGTGATTCTTCAGTATTTTTGACGTTTGGTAATGAACTTGTATATTAAAATATATTTATAACATTAATTTTTAAATTGTATATGAATACCGGTCATTTCATATAAAAATTTCACCAAAGTAATTATAAATTATAACTAGAAGTTTAATTAATGGTGACTAATATTTTCATTAAATCTCACAAAGAACAAAGTTTTGGGATTAACTGTCATGTCAAAAGTAATTGCTTCGATGAAAATTAACTGAATGTTTTAGAAAATGAACAAGAATTTTCTAATTTTTCCTTAGTAGGGTCTTGCAAAATTAACTTACGTATGGTTTTTACTTACCATGAAATGTGACGATGATTTAAACAGTTCATTTTTTCTAACGAGAAGCATTATAAAATTGAGTTATACTTATTATCACCATAAACAACAAATAATAACATTGCATTATCCAAACCTTCAAAAAAACACTGCAATCAAAAACAATCAAATAATATGGTGGCAGATCTTCTGGCAGTTTGAATGTTAACCATATAAATAGTAAACAAAATTATTCTTTTAATTGTCATTTGTAGACTGATTAAAATATTTTTTGAGAGAAAGCAACAAGGTAAGAAACCAAGACATCCAGGTGTTAAATTTTCACATTAAATAACATTAGTTAAGTCAGTCCAAGTGCAAACAGCCCTTTTCTTGGGCAATATTACAATTATAATATATTGTTTTTTCAGTTTAAGCCACTTGGAAATAAGCTGCATATGCACTAGATCATAACATTACACCATTGTTTTTCATATTAGGTTAATACTCTCCTGTTATAATTTATGACAGTTGAATACACTAATTAAAAAATTTTTCTTGTATACGTTTATACCTGGAGATTGTTGTATTTGAAAAACTTGTTCATAATGCGCATTTTCTGTAGGTGGTGGATCTAAATTAGAACTATTTAAGGCATTATCTATAACACTAAGATCAAATCTAAATATCTCATTAGATTGATGACCATTTATATTAACCAAATTTGCATCTAAGGAACATGCACCAGTTCGTTCAGGAAGTGAGATTCCCCTTTGTAAAACAGGGTGACTCCTATTAAATCACTTGCTTAATAATTAAAAAAATAAAAATGTTATCAAACCTTGAAGTGGAAGACTCAGAGGTTTCAAAAGGTTCTACTCCAGGTGGTCCTCAGAATTCCGGAGGTGGAGGTAAAGGTGATGTAGGATCTCAGGAATGGTTTAAAAGGTAATTACTTGGTTCTTAATTTAAAAAATTTTCAAGGATCAAATTGGTTTGTGAATTTTTGGGGGGAAAAAAAAAAAAAAAAAAAAAAATTTTTTTAAAAATTTTTAAAAATTAATTAAAAGGAAATTTAAGGTTGGGGGGGAAAAAAAATTTTTTAAAAAAAAGGTTTAAAAAATTTTAAAAAAAACAAAAATTTTTTTTTAAAAAAATTTTTAAAAAAAAATTTAAATTTAAAACCCAAAAAATTTGGGGGTTGAAAAGGGTTGGCCAAAAATTGGGGCCCCTTTAAAAAACCCCCAAAATTTAAAATTTAAAATTTTTTAAAAAAAAAAATTTTTTTAAAAAAGAAAAAAAAAGGGGGGGTTTTTTTGGGGGGGCCCAAAAAACCCCTTGGCCCTTTGGAAAACCAAAACCCAACCAAAAAAAAAAAAAAAATTTTTTAAAAAAAAATTTAATTTAAAAAAAAATTTTTTTTTTTTGGGGTTTTTTTTTAAAAAAATTTTATTTGGAAAATTAAAAAAAATTTTTTAAAAAGAATTTTTCCAAATTAAAATTTTAAATTTTGGAAATTTTTAAAAATTTTTAAATAATTTTTTAAAAAAAAGTTTTTTAAAAGGAATTTTTAAATTTAAGGGGGTTTTTTTTTTTAAAAAAAAAAAAATTTTAGGGGGAAAAAAAAAATTTTTTTTTTTTTTTAAAAAATTTTTTTAAAAATTTTTTTTAAAAAAAAAGGGAAAAAAGGGAAATTTAATTTTTTTTAAATTAAAAATTTTAAAACCCCTTTTTTTTTTTAAGGAAAAAACCTTTTTAACCCCTTTAATTTTTAAAAAAAAAAAAATTTTTAAAAAAAAAGGTTTTTCCCAAAATTTTTTTTTAAAAAAAAAAAAATTTAAAATTAAAAAAATTTTTTAAAAAAAAAAACCTTTAAAAAAACCCCCTTTTTAATTTTTTTAAAAAAGAAAAAAAAATTTGGAATTTTAAAAAATTTTTGGCCCCAAAATTTTTAACCCAATTTTTTTAAAAAAAAGGGAAAAAAAAATTTGGGGGAAAAAAATAAAAAGGTTTTAAAAATTTTAAAAATTTTTTTAAATTTTTAAAAAAAAAAAAAAAAAAAGGGGGTTTAATTTTTTTTTTTTTGCCCCAAAAAAAATTTTTAAAAAAATTTTTTAAACCCTTTTAAAAAATTTTTTTAAAATTTTGGGGGAAAACCCAAATTTTAAAATTTTTTTTTTTTTAAAATTTTTTAAAAATTTTTTTTTTAAAAAAAATTTTTTAAAAAAAAATTAAAAAAAATTTAAAAAAATTTTTAAAAAATTTTTTTTTTTAAAAAAAAGGAAAAAATTTTTGGGTTCCTTTTAAAATTTTTTTTTTTGGGGGGGCCCCCAAAAAAATTTTGGAAAAAAAAAAAAATTTGGGTTTTAAATTTTTAAACTATTTAAAACTATGCATATGACATTACCGCTATGGCCCCCTAGAACGTATGAATCCAGTGAATTTCCAAATAGGATGTATCGATTTTGTTTTACAGGGAAAATAAAGAAAAATTACCTACTAAAAAAAGTATTTATGTGGAATATTGATTTTCTTACAGCAAAAGACCTATCATAAAATAAAGAAACATTACTACAAAACATATTTATTTGGGATGGTGGTTTTCTTACAGCAAAAAACGTATAATAAAATAAAGAAAAATTACTAAAAAACGTATTCTTTGGGATAGTGACTTTCTTACACCAAAAAACGTATAGTAAAATAAACAGAAATTAATCAAAAACGGATTTTTATGAATAGTCTTACAACAAAAATCGTTTAATAAAACTGCTACAGTTGTTATAGTTTATGGTGCAGTTTATTGAAACATTCCAAACAATAATAGGGGTTACCCTCACAATCCATACAGTAAGTGGCTACTTTTTTCACTTTATTCTTCTCACACTTGCCGGCAGTGGCGAAACTATTTTTCATTCTTATCTTAAATTCCATCTAACAACTTAATTCGTTAAATCTTAAACCATTGCGATAAACAAACGAGTAGTAATAGTGACATAGTGATAAGTACAATTATTATTATTATTTATTATGTAAGGACATTAGAATATTCGTCATTCGAGCATAAGTTGTATCGGTGAAATAATATTTGTTTAGCTAAGGCGCGGCGGCGGTAGACTGCTGACTGTGACTGTGCTGCTCTTGGAATTGTTTTGGTTCATGATACTGATATGCGTTGAGTGTTGATGCATAAACAATAGCATGTACAGTTCCTCTTTCACGATGTAGTAAACCCAGCAAGCATAAAGACGCCGCAAAGATTCGTAGATTAGATTAGTTTACATACAGTTTACATTAACATTCTAAAAGATAACTTTTCATAAAGGAAGCGAGACTTGAAACTTAAAAATAGTGTAACATACCGGAAATGGTGACTCATTATTCCGAACAATCTAGATGTATGAATCATAATTACGATGCCTCGGCAGACGCAGACAGCAGCTTACGTAAATTATTAGTCATCGAACTTCTAGAAGATTCGAGAAGAAGCAACGCTGCAACGCACGATAAACTCATGGGGTTAGTACTTGTTATAGTTATGTTTATTTATGTTTTATGTAATATTATTATTATTATTATTATTATTATTATTATTATTATTATTATTATGAGCCAAGTGCCAATATAACCTGTGTTCAGTGTTCCATGTTCTGAGTGTTCTGTGCTGATAGCACAGTGCTGTGTGAAATAAAACATCAAAGCAAACAAATAGCCACTGCCAAGGCCAACTGCCACAAACAACTAAGGACTAAGGTAATTTTACTTATTTGTATGTTTGTTTTAGAGCATTATAAGATGTTAAAATTTTGATGGGTGAAAAAAAAAGGAAAGATTGCATCACAAGTTTCAGCTAATAATAATAATAGTTTAAAGTTAAAACTGCAAAGGGATTTTGATTTGTACTTTCTTTCACGCCTTTTACTTGTTTCCCCATCAGTGTCCGAGCAGTTAGCTTCGGTGTTTATAAATTTGTTTTTATTTGCGTTGCAGATTGCAGATTGTGGGCGGTTTGAACATGAAGAAATTCAAAGACATACGATCGTTTTTCAAATCTGCAACAAATCAACCGACAAAGATGAGACTGAGACAAGCCAAACGTCTACTCCAGTATGTGACTCAACAACAAATATTGAGATAGCTTGTGATTTAACACAATCTTCAACTTCAAATATAGAAAATGTTGGTGGAGGCATACGAGAAGATGTAAATAAAGCCGCTGAAGAAGGGCAAGGTAGCAAAACATCCGATGTTTTTACATCTGCAGAAACAAATCAAAGAGGACGAAATGATCCAGAAGATCAAGATCTGGGAACTCTTGATAGTGGTCCTTCGCAGCCAAGGGGCCCAAGGGTTGTTTTTCCAAAAGTTCATTTGGAGATAGACGGAGATCGTTTTCGTCTCAATTCTTTGATACTTATCAGTGGCTTGAATATAGTGTGAAGTTAGATAAAGCGTTCTGCTTTGTCTGCAGACATTTTCGGCATTCTGCAAATATTCGAGATCAAAATGAAAAGTTTTCGATTAATGGGTTCAGTAATTGGAGGAAACTAAGTGAGTCGCTGAAAAACATGACACCTCTTTGGCTCACAGTGACTGTATGCAAAGGTTTGTAGGCTACAAGCATTCCTTGAAGGCCGGAGATGTTCATAAGAAGCTAACCATACAACATGAAGAAATGATAATACAGAACCGAGATTATATGATAAAATTAATCGACATGATTTTATACTTGACACGTCAAGGGCTGCCACTCCGAGGACACCGAGAAGACGCAACATCTACTAACCGAGGAAATTTTCTGGAGTTGGGTGAACTTATGGCAAAACATGACACGAATTTTTCGATGCATCTAGACAGACATATCAGTTATTGCAGTTCCAAAATACAAAATGAAATAATAAGCATCGCATCTCAACTTGTTATTGAACAGATTGTAGAAGAAGTGCGGCAATGTGGTTTTTTCGATAATGGTTGATGAAGCTAGGTGCTACAAACAAGAACAATTGTCCGTGGCAATCAGATATACCGTAGGCTTGGAAGTTGAGGAACGTTTTCTTGGTTTCGTAGATTGTTCTTCTTCTAGAGATGCCGAGAGTTTAAAAATACTTATTAAAAAGTATCTAAGTAAATGCAGTTTGTTGAATAACGCCATATTAATTGGCCAATCTTATGATGGAGCCAGTGTTATGTCTGGGAAACACCAAGGACTGCAAGCCAAAATAAGGGAGGATCATCCACAAGCCATTTACTTTCATTGCTTGGCACACAGGATGAACTTGGTAATTGTCGACAGTTGTGCTAAGGTGTCTACTGCAGCTGCATTTTTCAACACTCTGGAGGCAATATACGTCCACTTTTCTCAACCCGGTCATCACTCTCATCTCATAAACGCCCGTGATGCTCTAGGTATAAAGTCGGGGGGCGAAATGGGAAGTCTTAGCAGTACCAGGTGGAGTTGTCGATATGAAAATTGCAAATCCTTTTGAAAAATTTCCAAGCAATTCGAAATGCTCTGGATGAGGAAATTGAACAAGGGCGAGACAAAATTCTGTAGAAGCACTTGGAATACAGGCATCAATGATAAAGCCACAATTTATCGTTTGTTTGTTCGTCTTCCATTCAGTGTTAATGGTCGCAAATGTACTGAGTAAATATTTTCAGAGAAAAGATGCCACACTAGGTCAGGCTAGTGATATCATAGATAGCACTATAAGTAGCTTTGAAGAGAAGAGGAACAAATTTGAGGACCTGTGGAGTGAAATAGAAAAATTCTCAGGAGAACAAGACATTTGTTTGGAGCCTTTAAGGATTTCAAAAAAAAGGAAGCAACCACAAAGGCTTAATGAATATCTATCTGACTCAACCCTGGGTAAATCATCTCTGATCGACATACCTGCAGGAACTACAGCTCCCGAATACTGGAAAGTCAACATTTACTACCAAGTCATGGACAACGTGATTGGCAATATGAAAAACGATTTGAAAATCTTCCCCTTGCAAGATCGATTGATTCCTTTATGAAGCTAGATTTGGATCAAGCATTTGAGTTCGTCGCCAATTATCAGAGGGCCTTCAATATCGAAATCTCAACACTTCAAGCTGAAGTTTTAGTGATACGAAATTTATTCAAAAATAAAAATCTTGAAATCACGTTGGAAAATCTAAAAGTTCAAGTGAAGGGGGATCTGACTCCAAATCTTTACAAATTACTACAAATTGCTGTAGGCCTTCCAATCAGTTCAGCTGGTTGCGAAAGAAGTTTCTCCGCTATGAGGCGGATAAAAACATGGCTGAGAACCACAATGGTACAAGATAGATTTTCAAATTTATCACTTCTCTGTATCGAAAATGCTTTAGTTAAGCAGAAATTGTCGGCTGAACAAGTTCTCTCTGTTTTATAAAACAGATAGAAAACTAAAATTAGTTTGAAGTTTTTTATTCATACTTATATGTTATATTTTCTAAATAAAATGTGAAAACAAGAAAGTCTTTTACTTATAGTAGGTATATGACAAACCATGATGATGAAAACCAAAACTGTTTAAAATTGAGAGTGAAAATAAGATTGACGTAGTTTTCATGCGCATGCATCTATAAAAAAGTGGTGTGTACGCCCCAACAAAATTTTTATACGCACCCCTCCCCAAAAAGAGCCCGTGGGGCCTGCCCTTCCTCTTCCAGAAAATTTTTGTAGTTTCGCCACTGCTTGCCGGCTTGCATATATCTGTAACAACCTTTGCAATACCTTCTGACTTTAACTGCTAACCCTTGCTTATTTGCAAATGCATGCTTTCTTAAGCTTTTCCTTGATGTTGAGCCTGTTCGTGTGCCATTTCTAGATCCTCCTAGTATATCATATTCAATGGTTTCTTGTTCTTCTTCGGGCTCTTTTTCTTTTTCTATCGCCAATTTTCTATACCACTTCACCGACTTACGTAAAGCACAGTTGTAGCTTGACATTTGATCTGATAGATCAATTGAGGACTTTCCGTTATTATAATTCACTATGGCTATGGGCTTTTGTACTGTTCCTGACCGTCTTTTAATATCTACAGTTTCTGTGGTGTGCTTTGTTAACAACAGCAACACGTCACGTTTGTCTTTCCACTTCATGACACATATTCATCTGCTATTTTCAAAGCCAAAGACCTCGCCTTTGTTAATTCCTTCTGGATAACTTCCTTCTGGCTGCCCTTCTATTTGCACGCAGTGTGCCTACGTAATGCGTTTTCTTGTCCAGTAAAATATTTGCTAGTTCAAACTTGTATAGTAATTGTCGGCTACTATTGTACGACCGGAGTTCAGTAACTTTTCCGATAATTTGAGGACCACACTAGTGGGAACTTTTATATCACCATTGTTATCTTGTTCTTTTCCTGCATATATCCGAATGTTCCAAGTGTAGCCGTTGTCGCTAAATAGTTTAAAATATTTTACCCCGTACTTGCTTTTTGTGGTATGTATTGTTTTAGCAACAACCTTCCCTGAAATGGAACAAGGGACTCGTCGAAGCAAAATGTAAGTCCAGGTGTAAACATTTCTTGATACCTTTCTAATAACATGTCTAATAACTCTAATAAGGGTTTGATTTTATGGAGTCGATCACCTTCTTCGTGTTTATTATTATCCGAAAAGTGCCACATTCGAAGTAAAAGTTCATATCTATTGCGGGACATAACTTTTGTAACCAGTAAGTTTTGGTACAATTTATCTTTACTCCAATATTTGGAAATGGAAGGTAAGCGGGCAAGACCCATATAACCTATACTTCCAATAAAATTTAGTACTTCCGTCCTACTTGTTGGAATCCATTTATGTAACCTAGACTGATTAGATATATCGACCCCTTCATCTGATTTGATGGTTTCCTTCTGGCGTATTCCAGGTGTCATCTCGATGCACTGTGTTATTAATTGTTGTTAATTCAGGATTACCTTCCTCAAACTCTTCAATCATACAATTTTCAAGTAAAATTGTATCCGACTCTTCGGGAATTTGCTCAGTATTAGAAGTTTCAGTTATTGGTTCTGGTGCCCTTTCCAGTAATTCATTTTCTCCTGCACTTATTTCTTCAATTGCAATATTATCAGATGCATCAGATACAACTGTTTCTAGTGCCGCCTTTTTCCTATGTGTTTTTGCAAAAGGCTTTAGACTTTTTCTTTTGAGATTTACTTTAGAAGATGAAGTAGGTTGAGAAATTTGGCTAGTAGTATGTAGTTTTCTAACTTTGTCTTTTTGAGGACATTTCTTTTGTGAGTCAATAACTGATTCATCAGAATCGTAGCTAATGCAGTCTTCACTCGAAGGCAAATATCCGTGATCTATACATGAATGGTCGGAATCGAAATCGTCATCGATTTTAGCTGTTATAGACAATATGAAAACATTAATTACATATACACAATCCTTACAACTTCCTACACTTACCCTGTATAGCTAAAGCTCTCTGTAAAATTAATCGCATGCGATTATTCATTTTTTTTATAATACACAACCTATAAAACACGATGTGTACTCGTAGCAAACTAACTATTTATGTAGATATTTAGCACTAACCAACACTATAAACAATTTATAAATGCGCCTCAAGGCTAACAAAGCACAAAACAGTCAGACACCTGTTATCTGCATAAACAGATGCACGAAGAATGACTGATTGAGTGACCGCGTGGCATACAGTATGCAGCGACAATATGAGCGATAACGTGACCGCTCTGGCGGGATACACCTACTTCCGCCGCACACGCCCGAGCGGTCATATATGACCGATTGATTAATAAAAAATAGTTGTCACTGCAAGGCGGTATAATTTGAAATATTATCAAACCAACAGCAACAATAAAATAATCAAAGCTATTGTTGCCTACTAATTTATGTGAACCGTAAATAATAATAGTGCTGTGATAATGAAATAATACACTTAAAGTTTATTAACACCATATATTATAATAATAAAAAAATAAATTTCAATGAGTAATAAATATGTTATTATGGTTTTTATACATACAGCTCGTAATTTTAGTTGTTAATCGCCCTATTACCACACTTTCTGCTTTTATAGCGCGACGTTTCGGAAGCGGACTCTTCTTCCGTCATCAGACTTAGTCCTGAGAAGGACTGATTTCACACTTCAGTCGAATTCATTTATTACGATTTTTTCCCAAGCACCTGACTACTCTCAGATTCCAACTTTGGTACCTTTCACTTACAAGTCTGACACCTTTGCCGTTGAGCTTGTCACGTGTGGTTACGATTTACCGTAGATTCTTTTATTTCGAATATTAAGATATTTAAAATATATGTAAAATTTTAAATTAAAACGTTGTTACCGAGAATTGTTATTTTAAAAGTGTATCGCAGTTTCGAAAGGAATCAAATTTCATGATGGTCGAAAAGAGTTTTTAAGTAACATAGTATGTTTTGGTATTCAGTTTTTTGTAGTGCAATTGATAACGAAAGATTCAGTCGTGTTTAAATATTTCTACATTTTTTTAGTTTATATATAGAAAATTTATTTGAATAACAGGGTTTCTGATTGAAAAAGAGAATGTATGTGTGTGACTCGATTCTGGGTATCAAGTTTCTTTCATGCGAATTGTCCACTATGAAATTTGGGCATACAAATTGTTATGCGACGATTAAAAAGAATGCTGTGATTTTGTGAGGAAAGGAGGAGTTTTGTTTTACGTTAGTCAGTTGGAGTTGATGTTTCGATCTTGAAAGTTGTAGAAGAAAACAAATTAAGATGTAGATACGAATTGTGGTTGTGAGGGCCATCGGCGAATATTTCCAATTTAGCCTTGTACTGATCAGAAAAATAAAAGCGTATTCTTAACCTGTATTTAACCGACCACGGCGCCGAGAGGTGCAGCGAATTTTATGATTTTGTGATAAAAACTTTCTCGAATTTATTGAAATTATAGATATTACTACTGTGATTTTTACGCGTAATAGAAAAGCATCACGTGCTATTTTTTTCTTTAAAAAGCACGTTTAATGTGTGTTTAAGAATTTATATAAGATTACTTAAAAGAACGTGCCCATTCAGGACTTTGTTGATTTGTGTTTGTGCAACAAACAACAAGACCCTGAAAACGTCGTTGTCTTTGTGGTATGACTTGCTTTGTATATTAATATGATTGTTTATAATAATGTTTGGTGCAATTAAAAGTTTAATAATTCACTGTTGCAGTGGAAATTTCCATGTAATTGTGGTTTTAATGTTTTGATTTGCAGAAAGCTTTTTGTTTACTTTTTATTGCAATAATAAAGTTAGTTGGATTTAAATTGAATTGTAATAAATCGGAATTTCGCACCTGCAGTAGATAATACATTTGTTTAATATTGTTATTTGTATGTATATTTTTAGGTGTTCGGTATTTTTTTGTTTTGACGGATTACTTTTGTTTACGCCCCGCCGCCAGGGGAATGTTTCTTTGATTGTATTTGCCCTTTTGTATATTTTCTTATGATGTCTTTTAATTGTAACATAGATATTTGTAGTGTAATACTGTTGGGCATTTATTTTACCTTCACCAAATTAAAAGCACCTTGATTTTAGTTCGACAAATTTTAAAAGTTACCGATATTATGGCTATTAACATTCAGAAATGTAAAGTAAGATTTGATGAATTTTAAGTGACGTTTATTAAGATATTAAAGTATTAAAGTAAATATTCGATCGCGTTTTGTTTATCTTTGTTGTAACAAGTATTCATTTTAAATTGAATAAGTAATAACCGTGTTAACCAGTTGTTTTTTTTTTGTTAATTGAGTAAGTAATTTTACGTTGAAGTTTACACCGAAAAGGTATAATGAATTTTGAGTTTAGTTACCGCAATTTTTGTGAATTTTAAACAAAGCTTCAAATTTTATTTAAACGTAGGTGAGCTTTGCGTAAATATTTTTGAAGAAGAATTTCATGTAGAGGTGAGTGTTTTATTTTCGAGTGAACATTATGGTTTCCTGTTGGGTCACTATTTTAAGATCTAGTTCATGACTTTTTCCCGCTATCAATTTATGTAACAGGTAATCCAATATATACACACATATACCTATATATATATATATATATATATATATATATATATATATATATATATATATATATATATATATATATATATATATATATATATATATATATATATATATATACACATTAAACTTTTTCGTGGTTGCGCAGTAGTTTATTGCGCATGTTGAGCCGTTACCTATTGCGCTGGTGTGCTGTGCCTAAGCTCTTCGCGCATTATTGCAATCCATATAGGTTACATTTCTACACTAGCATGGCTCATCGGATTTTCTGTTAGTGCGATGTACGTGGCTTCTTTGAGTTTCCGGCGAGTTGTACTCTCGTCCTTTGGCACTATCTCTATGTTATCCCATTGGATGCTATAGCATAGCAGCGAGTCATCGTTTACCATCACTAATAAAAATGTTCCATACAAACTGCGAACTGGACGTTTCTCACGAGAAGAAAACACAAGCCCCACGTGTGTCGGCCAAAAACCCGATAACTAGAATTGATATAACAAACATCCTGTTTTTCAATAACAAACCCCATTGGCCTAAATAAATCTTACATACTTTCCTCCATAACAACTTTATCGATAAATGAACTGATAGATTACAAAGTACTCAGAACCGCTTAACGCGCAGAGATTTATGACATCAGCCCGATATACAAATAAATTCAAGCCGAAAAACACTTAATATTATGTTTCTGAAATCCTTTACAGCAACAAAACGATTTAATCCTCGAAACGAATCCATTTCCTTTTAACTAAATTACGATAGTAACATTTTAAAATAGTATACACGGAAAACTAACGTTTATTTAAAATTCTATATATGATATCCAAATATAGTAATATTAAAAAAAATTCACGTCAAATTCAACAACACGTGACAATTCTTTACGCTATAAGAGCGACTCACTATCCTAGTGTAACATTTTTGTGCAGTTAGGATAGCATATTTTCAAAATAGCACTAGTGACGTCAAAATGTCTTCAACGTGCAATATCTGTGCGGAATTTATACATAAGTTGACATTAATATTTTCGTAGAATTATAAATTTGTAATATTCCTAATTATAAGGCATGTTATTAGGAAGTGTGGCAGAATGC
Organism: Vesta saturnalis; assembly: GCA_036346205.1. NCBI lineage: Eukaryota > Metazoa > Arthropoda > Insecta > Coleoptera > Lampyridae > Vesta > Vesta saturnalis. Next base: position 397,801 of record JARFJB010002260.1, on the reverse strand, counting down.
AATACTATATAACTTTACTCTGATAATCTGGCCGGCCTATCCGGCCATCCGTCTGTCTCATACAAGAAAAACGACTCAACTGTTGCAATATCTCATTTTACATTCGATACATATGAGCCGAATACTTTTTAGTATCTAGATACAGATGCAGCTACTATTGAAAATATGTATATAATACATGTCGAGATACATGTCATTCACAGTATCTAGATATCGTTCAGAACTTTTAAAATACAGAATACCCGAAACCAAGAAAATGTAAAAATTAGTTGTATAAATTCGCTACTGCGCGTGAAAACGGGGATATGTCAAAAACAAGTAAATCAAGATCATTGAATTTGAAAAATTGTTTACGTAAGGCGTCGATAAAAAGACTTAGGAATTTAATTATGGAATAATATTTTTGAAACAGGGTATGAACAAGTTGTAGCAGACATTTAATGTCAGTTTTGAAAAAAATAACTACTTTTGATTAACTTCGATCTGTTATAGTTTGACTTGTCCTGTTTAATGCACATGAATTATATCGCGTCATCATATTTTCTTGAAATTTAGTCCCATCGTTATGACTTCCCGGTTCAGTTTTCGTCTGGGCCTGCTATTTTAAGTGTTATAGTTGAAATCTTGAAATGGTCGATGTGTTGGTAAGTAAATAGGTGACATGTTGAGAAGATTTAATTATTTTATATCCCGCTGTTACACTGGAAAGGAATTGATGAATAATGTGTGATGAATCTCTATTTTTAAAAGCACTACTGGTTATATTGCACTCGGCAATTAATGAGTTAATTTTGATGATGTTAACAGGATTTTCAGACGTATGCACTTTTCGACCCTTGTAAACTGTTTTATTAAATCCAAGCATATATTCTATCAAATTATCTACATTGAAGCTAATGTCGTGGATTGCTTTACTAATTGCTTTGATAGTATTATTATTCGCTCGTAAATCAATCAAATGACTTCAATTGTAAGTATAGAATTGTTGAACCTTGGTAAAGTTGTAATCAATTGTGTTTCTGCTAACATCACATCAAATAATGGATTAATTCTAAGGGTGGCTATCAAAGTATGTAGTATCTCTATTACGTTTGATGTAGCCCGTCCAGTGTTATTTTGATCATCCAAATTCACAATACCAATTATATATATATATATATATATATATATATATATATATGTATATGCAGCATTCCTTTCCGTTTCATCTATCGGTTTGTGTCCGGTTGTTTTATGCTTTCTAGAATTATCAGACTGGTTTATTTCTCTGCACTTTTGCCCTTACGGATCCAAATCTCTTGAAGTTTTCTATAATTCGTTTCACAGTTTTTGGTAATGGTTTCTGTTTTTCTGGATATCGAATGGCAAATGTGTCACATGTTCTTGAAATAACTCTATCACATTGTCCGTAAATAATAAATAGATTTAAGTAGTCTTCGTTGGTATAATTTATTCTTCCCGGCATGATTATTTAGAATTTTTAACAAAGTGACATTTGTTTGATACTGCATTGTTTCCTAACGTTTAACATAGTCATGGCCATCTAACAATAATTTATAAAGGCATTCAAGCAATAGAAAAATCTTAATTTGCCAATATTTCGAATACTACAAATTTTAGGTATAGACAACCTTATACAAAGTTAGTCTAGATTTTAAAGCCAAATAAGATAAAATTGTAAAATAGAGGGTTTCCATTTGAAAAAAATGACTTTTAACAGTTTTTTCAATTTTATTTTTATTGTTATTTTTTCAGCACCCTGTATTATTAACGGTGGAAACATTATACGAAGTCTGTTAAAGTAAGTCATGTTCAATAAGGAAACGAACTCAAATTGGGTAACAAAGGCAGCCGTATAGGAGAAATTAATAACACTTTACGGGTCTTCAAACGTCATTTTTGACATAAAATGTTTAATTTGTTAAAAACGGCTGGACTTAGATATAGGACATTATACATGAAATGTATTAAGAATTTACTGTAGAATCCGAAAATTTAATAATATATAGGGTGTCCCATTTAAAATATGCAAGTTACCACCGACTTCCGGTACAACCGGAAGTGCCACCATCTTGAAAATATTTTAACCGTATGCCCCCCTTCCACATTAGTACACTACCAAATTTTCAGATTTTTCCAATTATAGTTTTCTCATAATCGATCGATGTCATTCCCGGTGAACCACCCTGTATATATATATATATATATATATATATATATATATTATATTATATATATATATATATATATATATATATATATATATATATATATATATATATATATATATATAATTGTGATCGCTTATGTTTCCGATATTGACCTAATAATTGTTTTAACTAATCCACTAATTTATTTGGGTTATTCCAAGGTATAAACTCAATGGCTTTGTTATTATATCGCAATAGTTATATTCCATCTCCTCTCTTGGAGCTAGAAGTTGTTCGAGATCTTGTGGTAGAAGGTGTAACAGATGATGCAGCAGCAGAATGTTTTTTATGTTGAATCTCAATCTATTCTTACTATTTGTACGACGCAAAATGCCAATATATTGCTGTAGATCACATTTTCTATATCCCGTGGGCACTTTTTAAATAGTAGTTCATATAATCCCGGAGTGACAAGAAAATTCTGTCCAATAAAGTCTAAAGCCTAAGACGTAATATTTTGCTAATCCTTCATACTGATTGAGATACTCTTCAAAATCCAGTTGAGGTCCAGTAGCTAACAGCTTTGATTTCAATTGTTGTAAAGTAGGAAACCAACCTCGTCGTTATGTGTGGTATGCGCAATTACAGTTTCTTCTGCAGCTCTTGGAATGGTATCAGGAACAAGAGTGCGTGGTGCTTTTCGTATCACGGAGGTTTTATGCGTATGATGTAGCAACATTTCATTAACAGATTTTCTGAATTCTGATTCAGCTTTGATGAGAGAAGTATATTTTGTAGTTAATCAATTGTTTTAATGGTTGTGTTATAGGTTTAAAAATTCGCATTGTCAAGTACAAGTTGCTTTGGAATAGATTAATATGTTTGGCACAGATAGAAACAATCGTGATGTTGGTGTTTGCCAAAACAGAAATGATCTCTAATTTTATTTTGTTTATGGCATACTACATCCTCAAAAATCATCATTAAATTCTTATGGTAATAACTAGGGGACATAACATCCCCTATATCCCCTAGTGACATCCACACCCACATATTGACTATCCTTTATTACTATTCCTATTTTCTATACGCACCTTACCACTACTTTTTCTACTTTACAGCTTTGGCAACTTCTGCATCAATATTTATTTTCTCCTTGGTAAATTCTACTACTTCCACAACACATACTACATTAACATCACGTAAATTTTGCAATGGAGTTATTAACCTATATATGTCAACAGCAGGCATTTCCGCTGCCGCGTTTACTATTTTACTGTAAATTGCAGTAATTTCCATACTAGACAGTAGATGCAATCGGTAACTTACTATGTTAAGAAGTCTCCATAACTGTTCTATCGACTCCCATCCTAAATAGATTTCTGATTATTCAAAACCATAAATGCGAATAACTTTCTTCTTGTTAATAGTTTCATACGGTACAGTTGTCGAACCCATCTCTATTGGTAGCCATGGCCCGTCAGGTGAGTAGAAATAATTTATAATTAATCCTTGATTGCCGACAAGTATGTTCTCTTCGATCCACCAAGTCTGACGACTTGTTCAAAATTGAATTAGGGCGACAGACCGACACCAACATATTTCGATTTACTTTTATTTAGAAAATACTGCACATTATACATTAAAATATCGCAAAATTCACTTGAATTTATAACGCTCATAATCTTGACTTTTCTACTGCTTGACGTAATATGTTTTTCATTATACACGAGACTGTCTTTTCACTTACTCCGTCTCCATTTATAACTCACCTTTTCCTCTATTTCTCATTCAAGGTTAATGACGTGACCTCATCAACCATACCTTTCAAAGTAAATAATGCGACTTCGGCAACGACACCGCTTCAAGGTTGAATCGTTTCTATTACTCAAGGTTATTTCACCTTCTCTTTCACTTCACTACACACTCACAACGAGGTCGTCAACTAATTCAACGCAACAAGGTTACCTACCCATATCTCTGTACGGTAAGGTCATACCTACTTTAAAAGGAGGGATAACTACACTCATATACCAACACGTTATTTCCAACAGTATCAGTATGTCAAACATTCTGTTACAAGAGTTACAAGAGAGTCTAGCGAGTGCAACCAACCATCGTCTCGGTTTAACCTTAGTGCGTGGTGAATATGTGAACTAATAACTGAAAAAAAGGGGTTACTACCTTCTACCAGAACCGAACCTCTAGGAATATATATATATATATATATATATATATATATATATATAAATGTTGCTATTTTTTTGGTACTAATAGTCAGATCTAACAATAATTATATTTTCTTTGACATATATTTCGCTCTCGGATGAGATCTTCCTCAGTGCTTGACAATTAACTAAAATGACATTATTACTAAAAAATAGCAACATTTATATATATATATATATATATATATATATATATATATATATATATATAGGTATATGTATATAAATGTGCAGTGGAATTCGGAATGGCTCGCCAACTTCGATAAATCATTTTCTTATATTTCGTGTAACATCGTTAGGGATGCTCTACACGAGAGGCATCAGTATTCTGGGTGTGACATCTTATACACTGGAACCATCTCTCCATATACAGGGTGCGCATTAGATTAATGATATATCCGTTATTAAAGGAGATATCAAACAAAGTTATTTACAAAAACTATAGGCAACTTCAAACTTCACAGTATTTTCAAATTTACAGGGTGTTACATATTACCAGGGTGAACCAAACATACTTTTTTTTAATGGGACACCCTATATATTATTTCAAATTTAGATAGGATTTCATTACGTTATAAACGGTATTTCAAAAGTTATGGTCAATTCTACACGAAAATCGTTCTCATTTCAACGTCCTGTACACCCTAGGCAGAACAACCTAACAATAATTTTTTCCAGGCATAACTTTTTCACATTGGTACAGTGTTACGAGAAAGTGCTATTACTTTATTACTGCACCAATTGAATATAGAGCGAGCCAAAACTCGAACACATGATTTTGTCAATTTTTTCAAATGATTTACCCTGTATTTTATTTTAAAAAGTGAAAATACACTTTATGTTCTTTCATTGTTATTAAGCACTCCCTATAGCTAAAATCCTTAATTTGTGAGATATTTTCAATTTAATAACGGAAAGAGATTTTTTCTAATTTCTTTTATAACGTGATTAATTTTATAAGAATTTTGTTTTAATAACCGATGTTTTTTGAATTTTTTATAATAATTTGTTACACTTTTATTTGTTCACGGCTAACTTGTTATAATAGAAATTTAAAAAAATCTCTTTCTGTTATTAAATTGAAAATATCTCATAAATTAACGATTTAGCTATAGGGAGTGCTTAATAAAAAAGAAAGAACATAAGTGTATTTTCACTTTTTAAAATAAAATACAGGGCGATTCATTTGAAAAAATTGACAAAATCATGTGTTCAAGTTTTGGCTCGCTCTATATTCAATTGGTGCAATAATAAAAAAATAGCACTTTCTCGTAACACTGTACCAATATCAAAAAATTATGTCTAGAAAAAATTATTCTACGTTGTTCTGTCTAGGGTATAGAGGAGGTTGAAATGAGAATGATTTTCGTGTACAATTGACCATAACTTTTGAAATACTCTGTATAACGTAATGAAACCCTATATTGGGAGTACGGGGAAGATGAGCTTAATCTAAATTTAAAATAATATATATGGTGTCCCATTAAAAAAAAAGTATGTTTGGCTCACCCTGTAAATACGAAAATAATTTTATAATGGGAAGTTTGAAGTTGCCTAAATTTTTTATAAATAACTTTTTTTGATATCTCCTTTAATAACGAATATATCGTACTTCGACGCACTAATGCCGCATCCTGTATATGGAGAGATGGTTCCAGTGTATAAAATGTCACACCCAGAATACTGATGGCTCTCGTGTAGAGCGTCCCTAACGATGTTACACGAAATATAAGAAAATGATTAATGCTTTCTTTGTGGTGAAGTACACTATCAGGACGATTAATACTTTTATAATGTATATATTGTATATAATAAATAGTAGATTACTGTGTCCTACGGTAAGAACATGTGTGACGTGCCACCATACATTTTTGTTATCCTCAGTATTGCAATTATTTCGATAAACGTTTACTAACGTATCGAACATGGTATAGACTCACCTTCATCGCTTGCTGCAGCAGGGTTCATTTCCACATCTCCGGACGACACCGTTGAGTGTTTCATCTGTGAAGTTAGAATAAACCAATGGCAACCATCTGATAATCCATTACCAGAGCATCTACGATGGGCACCACATTGCACGTAGCGTCAGTTACTATCCACGCAAGTGTAAGGAAGTGAAGTGGAAAGGACTTTTTGCAGTTGTACTAAATCAAAATATTTTGTTCCTAAAGCAAATCATATATCTAAATAGATACATGAAACACATTTCTTACATTAGCATATCATTTTCTTTTTTTCTCTATTATGTGCGAATAAGTTTAGTGTACGATGACTTCCGTTAAAAATTTTGATATGGTAGCATTCTTGATCGTAAATTTTTGAGTTGTGTGACCTTGACACGTTTCGGCCTTGTGGGGAACAACCTTGGGCAATTGTGACTTCGCAGAAATGGCACACCTATGTGACCTTCCACTTGTGTGACCTTCAATAAGTAGGGTATACGAATGGCCTTGCTAATGTTGAACCTTGGAAAAGTGGGACCTTCGGAATGGGTTGTTCCAAAACTCTCCCATCTCACCTACAAGCAATTTCAACAGCTTGGGATTTTTGAGCAAAGGCCATACCGACGTTTGAAATTGTAAAGTAACCATCTCCTAGAGTTAAATTCTTAAATGGAGTCTTCAAGCCGCTCTCTTTTACATACTCCGCCATGGATAAAATAATTTCTTTTTGGATAGGCCAAAACCCCATTTTTCCATGGTTTTGGTGTGAGTTTGGTTTCGGTTTCAAGGGGTATCGCTGCAGGGCTTCCCATTGAAGTGCTTTTCACGCCTCTCAACACTTTTTCCCTTTCGAACAAGGTTGGTTTTGGTATTCCATAATGTTTAGAAGTTCTGCACATTCTCATCTATTTGCTCCTTACAGCCTCTACTGCTTTAAGTAATTGTTTTTAGTATAAGCTGAAAGTGCTTTTTTCTTGATATAATTGCGAACTGTAATCAAAAGGAAAAGGTCTTAGGCAAGTTTTCAATTATTATTTATAAATAATTATAAGTCAAGTACTTAAATAAACAAACAGGTAGGGGTTCTGGTAAATAGAACCTACTTTCCACGCGCCCCTTTTTTGTGGGTTCCACTTATCCCAGGCCCCCTAAAGCATGGGGTAAGTGGAACCTATTGATGATAAACAAGTCTACTTAGAAACATTATTGCATACAGTTCAAGTACTTACCACCAGCAAAGATATTGTGATTCTTTTATTACAAATTTAAACAGCGAATTACTCTCATCATGTGACGAAATGAGAATAGACAGATTGGTTAAACACATGAAGCAACCTGTGTAGTGCCAGAAATTTTAACTGCTGTCATGTTCATTGTGTTGTTTACGAAATTTTCTGATAGATGGCGTTACTAACAATATTTCACGTTCCAATGGGTCCCACTTACCCCATATTTCCACTTGCCCCAGTGCACCTTATTTACAAAGCACAGTATGTGGAAGATGTTCTTTCCGGGGTTGCCAGTTCTGCTAAAATTGTGGGACTAAGACCGAAGTCAAAAAACTATTATTCGGATCAAAAATGTACTGTTATGTATTACGCTTTGAGATTGTGTTTTGCATTGCAAGGTTAAACAACGTGCATTTACAAGCTACCGCTTTTAGTAGTTAAATACGAGTTTTTTATAGCATAATAATTAGGGAATTGTGACAAGAAAATAAGACCATAGCTGAAGGAATCGGTGATTAGTGGTAGTTTGCGAAAAGACAATTATTACAGGCAAAAAAGACGATTTTGGAGATAAAAGATTTATAATAGCGGAAATTTATTCAAATAATTTGCTATTTTCGCTTATATTTATATTTACATTCGTATAAAATTACCTTTGTAACAGTTACATTTATTCATACAGTTGGATGTAATATTAAATTACTGCATTGAGGACGAGTAAAAAAAACGTAAAAAAAGGTAGATACAGCCAAGAGAAGAAGGGAATGAATAAAAGGGAAAGGAAAGAAGAGGAAGCGCAACGGCAAAGACTATTTGGAAAAGGAAAGAACATAATAAGATCGCCAGACGTAAAAAAGGCAGAGGAGGAAAAAGTGGTAACGGCGCAACAGTGGAAAGTGAAAAGAGGAACGAAGAGAAATAAATGGAGGAAATAAAGGAGCTAATCCGTAAGATGAGGAAGCTGATGGAAGAAAATATGAAGGTACTAAGGAGTGAAATCAAAGAAATGAAAGAACAAATGGAAAAAGGGGAAAAGGAATGGAAGGTGGAAAGGCAAGCATTGATGCGGAGAATAGAAAAATTAGAAAGAAAAGTAGACGATGAGGAGAGAAGAAAAAGGAAGAATAACATCGTGATAAAGGAGTGGAGATGTAAGGAGCCACAGAGAGAGTTGGAAGGGATGATGGAAGAGAAACTAAATGTAAGAGCAGAAGTTAGAAAAGTGTTGGTGATAAACAAGGAAAAGGAAAATGAGATGGTGGTGGTGGAAATGGAGAGCTGGGAGGCAAAACAGAAGATTATGGCAGAGAAAACTGAAGGGGGCAGGAATTTACATAGAAATGAGTGCACAAAAAGAAATGAGGAACAGCGCTGCGGAAGGAAGAGCTTAGGGAAGAAAAGTATGGGTAGGATATAGAAAAATGGAGATACATGGGGAAAAATACGTATGGAATGAGAGAGCGAAGGAGCTAAGCAGAGAAAGGGGAGATAGAAGGGACATACAAAGACCAAAAAACTAAAAGAAGGGGGAGCAAGAGGGAAAGGAGGATGACGAAACGGCAAAGTAAAGGAAAGGGAAAAGAACAACAAAGGGAACAAAGGGAAAGTAAGGGAAAACTACAGGAAAGGATGGAGGAACCAGAGATACTGTTTTGAAATGTGGCGGGAATAAAGATCAAGAGTTTTAGGGGTATGTCAAGGAGCAGGACGTGGTGGAATTACAAAAGACATGGCTAGAAGAAAAAGAACGGGCGTGGTGGGAAAGGGACATGCCAAGTGAATTCTCATGGGTGGTGCAGTGCGCGGATAGGAACGGTGCAAAAGGAAGAGCAAAGGGGGGGGGGGGGGGGGAGATAGTAGTGGGAATAAAAAGAAAATGGTTGGAAAAAGAAGAACAGAAAGTGCAACAAAGAAGAGGTATAAAAAAAACATACAGTGGGGCAATGAAAAAATAAAAATAGTGACGGTACACAGTAGAAAGATGAAAGAGACTAAACTTTAGAGAAGCTGATAGAAAAGAGGGGGGAGGCATGACAATAATAGGAGGGGATTTTAAGGCGAGAATAGGTAAAGAGGGGGTATTAGAAGAAAAGAGGGGACGGGAAAAAGACAAAGGATCAAATGTTGAATGTGGAAGGAAAAGAAATGTGCAACGAGAGGGGGTGGGAAATAATGAATGGGAATAGAGAAGAAAGAGAGGAGGAGAGTACACGTATATAGGAGCAAGGGGAGAATCAATAATATATTATGTAATTACGAATGCAGAGGCTGAGGAAAAGAAGATATTTAGGATAGGGGAGAGGGTTGAATCGGACCACCAATCCCTGGAAATGATAATGGACGGGGGAGAAAGAGAACAGTTGAGAGAAGAAGAGGAATATATAAGCAAGAAAATCTGAACAGAAGAGAGTGTGAAGAGGTACAAAGAAAAAAATGGGAAAAATAAGTTGGGAATGCAAGATAGTGTGGAAGAAATGAGAGAGAGAATAGAGGAAGCAACGTATAAGTCAAGTTTAGAAGATGGAAGGGGGAGAAAATAGGGTGGAAAAGATGGTGGGATACAGAATGTAAGGAAGCCAAAAGGAAATCAAGAAGAACACTAAGACGATGGAGAACGGGGAAAGCGGAAAAAGAAGAATTTGAAGAAGCAGTAAAGATATACAGGAAAACATGCGAAAGTAAAAAGGAAGAAAGCAAAAAGAAACAGGAAGAGCAGATTAAGGAGATAAAAACAGAAGACATATGAAAATTTTTAAAGAGAGAAAAGCGGGGAATACAAATAAAAGAATGGCAGATGTATTTCAGAGACGCTCTGGAGGGAGAGCAAATACAGGAAGGAGAAGGAAGACAAAGTGAGAAAAGACACGAGATACAAGGTGAGGAGTGGATATAAGGAGGAGCAAAGGTGTCAAAAAGTATGACGCAAATAATAAACAAAATATGGAGAGGAGAAGGATTCCCGGAGAGGTGGAGGCAAGGGCATATTTGCCCAGTGTACAAAAAAGGAGACAAGAATCGGATGAAAAATTACAGGAGAACTACATTGCTAAACACGGCCTATAAAATATACGCGAACGTTCCAGAAAAAAGGTAAAAGAAGGAGGTCGAAGAAAAGGAGCTGTTACCAGATGGACAGGCAGGATTCAAGAAAGGACGAAAAACGACGGATAACGTATACATATTGAAGCACATTGCAAACAAGGAATTAGGAAAGAAAATAGGCAAAATGGTAGCGGTATTCGTAGCATAACAGCGGCATTCGATAAGGTGAATAGGCAAAAGTTGTGGAAGTACATGAGGAAAAAAAGGTAAGCGAAAGGCTAATAGAAAGTATAGAAGAAATATACGAGAAACGAGGAACAGGTTGAGAGCAAATGGGGAACTGAGTGAAGGATTTGTAACGAGGAAGGGATTGAGGCAAGGCTGCCCACTGAGATCAAGCCTGTTCGCGGTATAAACTGAAGACCTGGAGGAGACATTAAGGGGACAACAAGAGGGAGGCCTGATGGTGGGGAACATGAAAGTGTGGACGCTGGCATAAGCGGATAATATAGTGTTAATATCAAGGGAGGAACAGAAAGTGAAGGGGATGTTAAAAACGTTGGACAGATATTTGAAAAGGAAATATCTGGAAGTCAATGGGAGTAAAACAATTGTAATGGTATGGAGAAAAGGGGGTGTAAAAAGGAAAAAGGGGGAATGGAAATGGAGGGATGAGATACAGCAAGTAAAAGAATTCACGTACCTGGGTTACACAATGAGACAAGACAATAAATATGGGGAAAGAAAAGGGAATAAGCTAATAGGGCAAGTGTGGAGTGTAGGGGAAAGACTGTTTGGAATGGACATAAGGATAAGAAAATTATTATTTGAGAAACTATAAAAAGTGTGGTACTGTACGGGGCGGAAGTGTGGGGGTGGAAAGTATACAAAGAGATAGAGGAGCTGCAAGAGAAATACTGGAGGTGGATACTGGTAGTGGAAAGAGAAACACCAGGATACATTATTAGAGAGGAGGTGAAAGTAGGGAAAATAAGGGTGGAAGCAGGAAATAGAGCAGTAAAGTACGAGGAGGAAATGAGTAGAAGAACGGAGTGCAAAGCTCTACAAGAATTCTGGAAAGAGATAAGAGAAGGAAGAATAGAATATGGACAAGGAGCCAGGAAAGAATATGGCGAAAGAAACGGATATGCAAACGAAGAAGTAGAAAGACTAAGAAGGGAAGCAGTGAACGTGAGAAAGGACATAATTAGAAGGGATGGGGATGTGCAAAGAAAAATGGTCGAAGGTGAAAGAAGGAAAATACAATGTAAACTATAGGAACATTAAGGGAGAAGGGATACCGAGATATTTGAAGGGGGAAGGGAGAGAAAGAAAATGATAGCGGGACTTAGATGTGGAAACGAAGAGAGGGGAAACAGATACTGCAGAAAGGACGAAGAGAGAAAACGTAAGCTGTGCGGAGAAAAGATAGAGACATATTGCAAGAATGCAGGGAGTTAAAGGAGGAGGAGAGGACGGTGGAAGAGGTATTAGAAGAAGGAGGAAGGGGAGCGGAATGGATGCATGAAACGGAGAACAGAATAAGACAGTTAATGAGAGAAGAGGAAAAAGAGAAGAAGTGAGTGTAAGTGAAGTAAAGAAAGGAGAGACCGTAAATAGTGTAAATAGAGAATGTAAATAGTAAAACGCAATCACTTTGCAAGATTTTGTAAAATTAAGCAAATAAGGCATATTAGTAGTATTATTCTTTGAGAAGCTATGGTAAATAGGTAGATACAAATAATAGTAATAATTTTTATATTAGAATTATAATTCGCATATATGCTGGCGATAGTTCCAAAAAGTCACTACTAACTAAAATTAGTGTAAACGCGACTTACAAAATTCTAATTGTGATGGGAATAACCGAGACATTTCAAGAATCGATTACTAGTAATCCAGATATTTTAATTATCGACTAATAAAATAATAGTAGTTACTAATTAGTAGTTTGAAAACTTCTAAACTAAAGGATCATAAAAAAACTACTAGGAAAAAGGAAAAGGCCATGTATTTCATTCCCTCCCCAAGGAGGGCGGGTTGCTCGAGCTTTCCGAGCTCCTTCAGCCACAATCAGGGATTCCCAGCATACATACACACATTACGTATATATGCATGGTGGGATTAAGGATGGGTACGGTCAGGATAGGATCGGAAGAAACGGAGTTAGGGTTCTGAGGGGGAAAATACTACCCCAGCATTCGCCTAAGTAGCCGCACTTGGTGTGCATATACGCAGTGACCATGCTGCTACATGTGCATGAGGAAAAACCCCTGAAAAAACCTCATACAAGGTAGACGGTAACGGTAATCGAACCCATTACCTCCCGAATGCTATGTTGTGCACCAAGCTCGGTAAAAAAAACTACATAAGAAATACAAATGATTGAAATTATTCAATTTCAATAATTTGCATTTGTTTGAGTAACAATCTCAAAATTCAAAACTGAATCAAATTTTGTTCCTTAGCAGTACTACTAAAAAAAACTCCATAATTAAGTAATAGAAAAGTTTTTTTTTAATTTTATTATCATCGTTTTGCATTTATACTGTAACCTGTAATAGTTTTATATAAAGCGTTTTATTCTTTTATTTATTAAGTAAGTATATAGAATTAACTGAATTAACAGGTATGTACCAAATAAAAGCACAGTATAAACACGAACAGTAATTTCACTAGAGGAAATTTATCAATTCACACTTATTTCGCGCCAAATGCGCGTGGCACCCTGCGCTTTGAACTGTGACAAAAAAAATGGCTAATTTTACGTGAATGTTTTATTTACTTATAGGGCTTTGATTGTTAGTACATACAATTGTACTAAATTTATTACATTTTGTAGATTTAGTACGCACTACTATTTTCACAAGCCTAGTACGCATTTGGCATAAAACATTATAGTTAACACCTTCCTCATACAAACCCTATTCGAGAAAGAACTAGTACGCCTATGAGCAGTAAAATATACGCCGCCACTGTTACATACAAACGACAATTTATCATGACACTGACACCCTGCGCAGTAGATTTTAAAAAAATATTCCTTACAGCAATATCAAAGACGCCGACAAGGAGTGAAATTACTGTTCGTGTTTATACTGTGATAAAAGTAATAAAAAGTATGGTTTCTCGCTATCGTTTGACTGTGCGTTGTTCACGCACATTCGAATACATCAAACGGACCGACTACTAATATGAGTACTTACTAATTTTTGGACCATAATCGATTATCTCGGAATATTTTAATAATCGAGTAATTCGATTAGTACCTACTTCTCGATTATTCCCATCACTACCCTAAACTGCAGGAATATCTAATTGTAAAATATTTTTTATGAAATATATTACTATTACTGTTTCTGTTGCGTACAAATTAAGAACCACAATTAAAAAAAAGGGTGGAAATAGAGCTCCCTTAGTATCTCATCGTGGAATATTTTTTATCGAATATGCTACAAATATTGCTTCTATTGCATTCTATACGTAATATAATTATAGCACAACCTTTTCTAAATGATAGTTCCTACATACTATTAGCACTGTTTAAAACAGTGAAGTTTGAGTGTCAAAAGGTATCCGTTAAGCACATTTTTAATGGTAATTTATATGACGTTGAAACACTTTTACTTAATTGAAAATAAAATGCAATTTCGAATATTACCAGAAGCATTGAGTATTATACTCAATGCCAGAACTATATTACATAATAATAAAGAGTAACTCACCATATCTAACACATACAATTGTGATGTGTGTTGCCTAATTCATATTCTTTAAACATTCATTAAAAATACATTACGTGCGATCAAGGATATCGGCTTTAAACAGGTACAAATAAATATATCTACAGCATATTTATGAATTCATCTTGTTATAGAAATAAATTTATATTACGTAGTGACTGGACTTTACATTAAGGTTATACTAGACAAATTGTAACTGACATGAACTTTCACAAGAAAGGTTTGGTTGAATTTAAGAAAATGTTTTAACATTTTTAAAACGATGGACCATTTTCAACAGGAATGCTCTAGCTTCGGTAACATAAAAAATACGCAGGTATTCAAGTAAAACTACACTGATGGTTAATACTGAGATAATTCGGTTCAATTAAATTTAAATTAAAATCGGTTGACAAATAAAAGTATTTTAAAAGTCCGTCAAAGTAGGTACGTTTTGTGAATATCTCCATTTTACAGCAAAGGGTATAGAGACCTTTTTTAAAGATAATGCAATTTTAGGCATGCTTTTTTATTAATGTGCAGATACTGTCCTGGCGCTAACGCATAATTAAACGTTTAGTCGACAGCGTTTTTGTTGGCTCATCTAGTTCTATTTTGAGACTTGTATACCACTTTGTCATGTTCAACTGGTGTTAACTTTGAATTCGGTTTTTGTTTGTTATCAGTTATACGTCCATTATGTGTTAGCACCTAGACGACTCCCATACCAAAAAATCGCATGGAATCCTACAATATGTTTAGAGAAAACAACAAGGATAAAAATAAAAATACTGACGGTCTTAGCCAATTTATTTATGAAAGATCTGGAAGAACGAGCAATACAAACGACTAGACACACTTCAGGAATAGAAAAGCGACACATACAGGTACCAAAATGCTCAAAATCCTCATCAACCAGCACAACTACAGGCTGTGTTCAATGTACTAATTACGCGGCCAAGTGAATGGAAGATCAACAAAACGTACTTAAAGAAATCAAAACGGATTCATTGATCCATGAACCAATTGGAGAAGATAAAGGAAAAGAAATAGGAGGGACAAATAGAGAGCACTCTCACCGTACATATACGTAACAATCAAAACACATCAAAGACACCCGAAACGGTCGTAACCGTATTTGCAATATTGAACGACAAGTTGAGGCAGGCAGTACAAACCTAAAGATGCCAAACGTAATTTTGCCAAAACATCGGAAAAACCAAAACAATCTCTTGGATACTAAACGTGAATCAACACCTGCGGAAACCTAAGGACAACCTATATATATATATATATATATATATATATATATATATATATATATATATATATATATATATTGCATGCGTAAACGAATGACTTTTATCTTAACTATTTATTTTCTAAATAAAAACCAGTAACCTAGCCAAGAATGTCAAGAAATAACAAATTAATTCGACTACAATGGTTAATTGTTTTAAAAATCATGGCAACTCATATTTAAAACATAACAATTTTAAATTAGAATTTTTCAATAAAAATCGATGAAAATAATTTAATGCTGGATATCATACGATATCCAGTTAATACCTACTATGGCAAGGGGCATGTCGCTGAATTCTACTTGAAAATACCTTTCAAACGGTATGCGATTTGACTCTCCTTCCTATTTGAAAGAAATCAAGTTGGCTGTTAGAAGTTAAAAAAACAACAACACTGATAATAGAAGGCTTTGTAAACAGCATGCATATTAAATTTTATCGGTTTAGCTTGAATAGTTTTGAAATCACAAGGCCGGTTCCATTCATTTGGTACGCACTGTATATATACTATATATATAT
Organism: Vesta saturnalis; assembly: GCA_036346205.1. Lineage (NCBI taxonomy): Eukaryota > Metazoa > Arthropoda > Insecta > Coleoptera > Lampyridae > Vesta > Vesta saturnalis. The sequence continues at coordinate 381,664 of JARFJB010002260.1, read as the reverse complement.
ATATATATATATATATATATATATATATACAGGGTGTCCCAACGATTCGGGGGTGGAAGATTAGGCCTATACGGTTGATTTTATAAAAAATCTCATAATAGATTATTGTAGACAACAACGAGGAGTATCTTGTTATTATATATATATATATATATATATATATATATATATATATATATATATATATATATATATATATGGCATGCGTAAACGAATGACTTTTATCTTAACTATTTATTTTCTAAATAAAACCAGTAACCTAGCCAAGAATGTCAAGAAATAACAAATTAATTGACTACAATGGTTAATTGTTTTAAAAATCATGGCAACTCATATTTAAAACATAACAATTTTAAATTAGAATTTTCAATAAAAATCGATGAAAATATTTAATGCTGGATATCATACGATATCCAGTTAATACCTACTATGGCAAGGGGCACGTCGCTGAATTCTACTTGAAAATACCTTTCAAACGGTATGCGATTTGACTCTCCTTCCTATTTGGAAGAAATCAAGTTGGCTGTTAGAAGTTAAAAACAACAACACTGATAATAGAAGGCTTTGTAAACAGCATGCATATTAAATTTTATCGGTTTAGCTTGAATAGTTTTGAAATAACAAGGCCGGTTCCATTCATTTGGTACGCACTGTATATATATATATATATATATATATATATATATATATATATATATATATATATATATATATATGTATATGTATATATGCGTGCGTGCGTGTGTTCATGTACGTGTAAATCAAGTACTAAAGATAAATTGTATTTCTCCCAAGTGTACAAGTTTGCCCTAAAATGGACTTGGAATTTTGCACCAGATAAATGAATGACTTTTATATTAATTACAAAGCATGTGTCCTGACAAATTCAAAAAAATCCTGGACTCTACTTTTAATGTACGCGTTGGCCGCCTATGTAAAATCTTGGGAGATCTTCGAAAATCGCGTCCATTTTCCTGGATGGTCAAAATGGTTTAGTTGCTTTAAAAGGCCCCTCTGACTGCCAGGTACCATTTTATTTATTAAAATGTGTTTAATGTACGGTAGTTTACATATTTCTGGTGGTTTCAAAATACTTAAAACAGTTTCAATTTTAATAAAAGAAAGAATGGAAAAAAAATTATTCAACCATTAATTTAATCCACCTCTACTCCTTATAAGGGTACAGATATTGTTGATTCAATTTCACTATTTGCAACAATCTTTCAATAGGTAATGTGTATAAGAAACGTGTGCTTGAGTCTTCTAATATGTAATTTGCTCCCTTTATCCTTGACTACCCCCACAACTCATACAAACAGTGGTTTACTATTGAACTATTTATTATATCTAATCGTGTACTATGCCGTACTGCCCTTGTTTCCTGCTGGTCCCACAGCTGTTCGTCAACCGCGTTTGACCTTTCTCAAGTAGTAGCGTAGACTAGGGAAAAATTAAAAGTTGAATACTTTTTATTTTCTTGTAATTAAAGGTTCAATTTCAAGTGGTTATGAATCACTAGAGATGATCAAATTTCCTTACATGGCCGGAATATTGGGAATAGCAGGAATAGAGTTGTGTGCAGGAGGGGGATAGGTGGACGGCTTGGTCAGATATTTGTAGTGCATTGATATAAAAGCAGCTTACAGTCCGACATACATGTTTAAAGCAATTTAATCTTGTTCTACCGATGTTCCCGAGTAAACCACGTATAATGGTTTAATTATTTTCTACCTAAATTGTTTTCTACCTAATTTGACATCGTTTCGATGTCAAAAAATGGCATTTTCAACATATTATATTAAATGATTGCAACAAATTAAAAAAGGTCCTTCGTACCATCCGGAAAATTAGACTCACTTTTCCACATTCCACGTATAAAATTGCAGTTCAGAGTATTTTTACGGAAAATGTAGCACCTCCACAAGCCTTCGGCACCGTATAACGTTTGAATTGCAAGAAGAACAGTGGCTCTTACGCTGTTCGACATTTTGCGATGGCTCTAACGTTGGGTGACATTTGGTGATGACTCTAAACATATACCGGGTTGCGCGCCATTTGTAACGGGCGCAAACATGGACCTATTCCTTTGGTTTGTTTACACTCTCCACAAAGAATGAAATTTAGGGTTCTTTTAATAAAATACTTATCTTTTTGGGGTTTTTTAATGGTGTACGTTAAATTATACAATCTAAACGTTTGATAACAGTTATCTTCGTCAGTAGTAATGTTAAAATTGTTAAAGATGTAAACAATTTTGTCAAATTTGAAAAATTAAAAATATAACAGTTTTAGAAACGTATAAGCCAACTATAAAACTGGCTTATACGTTTCTCAAACTGTTATATTAATAGCAGGCCTATGTTTATGTTTTAATTTTTCAAATTTAACAAAATTGTTTACATCTTTAACAATTTTTAACATTACTACTGACGAAGATAACTGTAAGTGTTATCGAAACGTTTAGATTGTATAATTTAAAGTACACCATTAAAAAACCCAAAAAAGATAAGTATTTTATTATGAGTGTTAATGGTGAAAGTTTACATTTTCATATTTTAGGGTTCTTTGTTTTATTTTAACAATTTCAAAATCCTCTCATAAAACTTTATATTGTTCTTGTGTGAACTTAAAATGGTTACCTTTTAATTTAATTTTGATAGCTCAATTTGTAAAGATATCATTCATTAATCAGTTTTCTGTTTGAGTAAATGAACTTTAATATTCGTTTCAGCAAATTCCTTTTTTATCCGAATGCTCCAGCTCAATTATTAAAAGAAATGATTATTGTTATCCTTTACGAAAATTATATTCAATTTGATTTCTTAATGTTTATGTAATTTGTAACTTTTTTACTTCCTTTAGCATTATATATTCAGTATTTGCATACACTTTTAATATTCGTAATTGTTAATAATGAAAATAAATCAAACGTTACATATTTTTAATTAAGCTATAACTCGGAAAAAATGCATAAATGCATTTTGTTACAATAATACATAAAAACAATCCTATTATTATAGTTCGTATTCTTAATAGTTAACATGCACCAATAATTTTTATCAACAGTGAATGGAATGTTTTCCGTTCAGTTTTGATATTCAAACCCAAATTCAAAGAAAAATAAAACACAAAGACGTTGTTTTTATTACAGCCCTGGAGCCGCGTTCCTTTGTGACCCCAATATCTTCCTTAGATCTTTGTTGCGAATTAATACAATTCCAATTTCCGCCTCTCGATTCGATTAATATTTTCTGGATCTATTAATCAGTTTTACTTCCCACTATAAATTGTCCATTTACCACTACAAACGGCCAGCAAACTACAAACAGCAATGCTTCTACTTTAACCATCAATATTTCCTAGTTATTGTTCTTTATATATTGATTTATTACACTGGATCGATTTTCGTATTTTATATTCATCGGTCAATATTTAAACACAATCGTGGACGACTTTCGATGCGCACAAAAACGTTATTTTGAATTATCACGTCACCTTTCTTGTTATCGCCGCTTTGACAATATTCGCACTCTTAATCACTTTGACCTTTTATCTTTTAATAAGGGAAGTATTCTTTTGCTTCCTTATTACAAGATTAACTAAACTTTATCGTATTTTCTCAATTTAGAGGACAGCGCGACTAGTACTTTGTCACTTGTTGCTCTCTCTTAAGTTAACATCAATCAACTCAAACTAATCCTTATTACAAATGGCCAGTCATTTCGACCGCGTCTCCCCCTCCTTCTACAACGCATTCATGCATTTGCAAATTGCCGCGTCTACTTTAAATATTTTCTAATTACTTATATACATAACTTGTTAAAGTAAATTCAAGCTTTCCTTCTCAATATTAAATATTATATATAAATAACAAACAATCATTTCTCAATCTATAAAATAACATATAACTATAAAATATATAACTTAGCGCGAAATTTGACTTTCTCATGCATCCGTTACACCCTTTTCGCTACAAAGTGCCTTCCAGAAAGTTGGTATATGTTGCTATTATTTTCAATAGCTATTTTAAGTACTTACATTTTTAGCCTATAATCGATGGTTTAAGCAGATTTAAAAAATGTGAAAAATTCCGTAACTTGCTTTAATTTTCAATTAATAAATGTAATAAAATAATAATAAAAAATATAATTAAATATTTATGTCAAACTGAAATTAGGTATAAGCTTAGAACAACATGATCTCCCAAGTCAAGTAATGCGAATTTATCCCTTTCAACATTGTATACACTCCTCGCGTCCTTATTTTTCTGACAGAGTTGGAGGTATAATTTGATTTTCCGATTTAGTACGTGAAAGTATCGAAAATTTTTAAATTGTTCTTTATAGCTAAATGTATCGTTAACTTAATGTAAACAATCTGATGTAGCCAACACATGACTTTCTCATGCTGGAGTAGTACAGCACCAGCATAATACAAGAAAGGACGTATACTTACGTATTTATACATTACGATGCTAGGAATCGTTATACGATGGCGTACATCGGTCGCAGTACGACAATTTTTAATTTATTCATCTTATCGCTTATATCAAATGTAAAAAGTACGGTGTTATTTCTTACTTATATTCGACTAATCAATTTAAAAATCTTTAGTGTAAATTCCAAACAATACAAGGCAACTACGCAAAGGAATCGGTAGTTTCTAAATATATCGAACGCGTATCTGACAAATACATTTTAAGTGTTTCAATGTGCACATCAGCGTTTTTAATATAAATAATTTTTAAAACGTCATACGATAAACTTTTATAAAAGAGATAAAAGTGACCAGTTCGTCAGAAATTCATAAAAAGTGCGTTAGGGTTCGTGTGAACTGCTTTTGAGGTCTTATTGGTCATTTAATGAAAAACTTTCAAGATAACTAAAATTCAATCATCTTAAAAACACCTCTTTCCATAAATTTAATCGTTTTGGAGACATATAAGGAAATGGGCTTTCTACAAAGCACCTTTATTTGTAATCAGAAATCTTGCAGGCCACGGAATTGGCCCTCCTCTACCTATCCATCGTCCTGGAAACTGATCGTGTAGTTGACCGTGATTCAGTGCGTTATTATGTATGGGAGCCCCATCATATAAATACCACATCCACTGACGTATACGCAGGAGAACGTTTTCAAGAAGCACAGGCAACTGGTTTTCCAGAAAATCTAAATAAACTTCACCGTTTACAATTTCCTGGAAAAATATGGTCCAATTACGAAATCGCCAAACATTTAAAGACCATCTTGTTTGTGAAGAAATAAATATTACATGAGGATTTTCTGTTGAATAGTAAAGAAAATTATGTCTATCTAAACATCCATTTTTATGGAATGTCGGTTCATCCCCGAAAAGTACATAATCCAACAATCATCCAATAATTCCTAGTGCAATTGAATATGATATGGGCGCATTTTGTCTTTAGATAGTATTTTTTGTACACTTCCATAACTTATTTCTTGTTCCCTGGAAATTTCTCTTATACTTTAGTGGGATCATCTGTAACTGCCAACAATACATTCAGTTCATTTTCCTCGGTAACAATGGTTTTCGTTTTTTCTTTCCTTTCAGATACTAGAGTACCTGTACGATTAAATCGATCCATCACTTTTTCAAAATTTCTTTTTTCAGGTAATCGGCACTCTGGAAATCTTTCGTGATACACCCTTACTGCTAGCAAGCAATTTTTATGACATTCACCTAGTATCCAGATCATATCGACTAATTCCTCATTAGAAAAATTCATGATGAACTCAAAAATTGTACGTAAATAACAAGAAAATTAACCGAATAAAACTAAAATATTAATTTTACAAGCTTGGTAGACAAAGAATACTACCCTCTGTCAAATAATACTTTACAGTCATGGCAAACTGTAAAAAACTTGTAGTGCCAAAAATGTCGCTTTTATTTTTAAAAATCTAAATAAATTTATAACTGTAAGATTTAGGTATAGATAATGCTTAAGAAGAGTAAAAGTATTTCTTAAGTACCTTTCAGAGATGACGTAAAATAGAGAGTGTTCCATTTAAAATAACCGAGATAATCATGGGTGTGAGTTTTGGATCACCCTGTAGAAAAAATAAAAGTTATCACAAAAGTAATAAGTTTTAATAAAACCAGACTATCACGAAATTATTTTGCCCCCCCAGAGATTAGCCCTCAATTGTTTATTTTAATCGTCACCCTATATTATATAGGGTGACGATTTCATTATGATTTTCACATAAAAATTGCCATATCTTTAAAAGTACCCTGTAGAACCTAGGAAAAACCTTTATCAATGGAATAGGAAAATGAGTCTAATTGAAATTTGACATAATACACAGGGTGTTCCATTAAAAAAACATAAATTTTATGCTGTGACTTTATGAAATACCGTGTATATTATTAAATAATTTTAAAATGTGCAGTTTGACTTTATGAATTACTTTTATTTGAAACCTTTACGCGTAAATATCAAGGTAACGGAGTTATCGAACTCGAGTATAAGTCGATCACCCTTATATATATATATATATATATATATATATATATATATATATATACATGGTGTCCCAACGATTTGGAGGTAGAAGATTACGTCTATACTGTTGATTTAATAAAAATCTTATAACAGATTATTGTAGTCAACAACGAGGAACATCTTGTAAAAATATTTTTGTATATATATATATATATATATATATATATACATGGTGTCCCAACGATTTGGAGGTAGAAGATTACGTCTATACTGTTGATTTAATAAAAAATCTTATAACAGATTATTGTAGTCAACAACGAGGAACATCTTGTAAAAATATTTTTGTATATACAGGGTGTCCCATTTTCGAGTACTACACTAAACTTGAGTTTCTTTTAATGGAACACCTTATATATTTTTATATATTTGAATTCTCTGTTAAATGCTGAGCAACATTATATAAGGTACTATGGGTCTACCACTAACGGTTCCTAAGTTATTGACTTTTCTATGTAAAAAAATTAGTCAATAAGTAGGCTCCTGTTCCGCTATCTTGAAAGATATCGGAGTCAAATTTTGGGATTTGTTTTTTCAACCTGTCTAGTTTTAACTTCTACATTCAGATTGCAGACTCTTTTCCTTGCATATACAGGCGTCGCCCATTTAGCTCAACGTTATTTTTCTCATTTTTTAAATGGCAGAACCTGTATTTTATTACAGATTTGAATAGCATTTTTTACGGGCTTCCAATAGATACTCACCTTTTACTACCTATTCCTAAGTGTTTTTAAATTATTTAGTGATAAAGTTGAAAATTGTAAACATTTCTTATTTTTGTTGAATTTGTCACAATATAAAACAAATAAAGACAATATCATAATTCACAGAAAAACAAAAATGAAGCAATGCTAATTGCTCTAAAACCGTGAATCATTTTGCACTATAAAAGAGCAACGCTTAATAATTATTTACTCGCAGAACAAGATGCTCTTTGTTGTTGACTACAATCATCTGTTATGAGATTTTTCCACCCCCAAATCGTTGGGACACCTTGTTTATATATATATATATATATATATATATATATATATATATATATATATATATATATATATATATATATATACACAGTACGTACCAAATGTATGGAACAGGCCTTGTTATTTCAAAACTATTTAAGCTAAATAGATAAAATTTAATATGCATACTGTTTACAAAGCCTTCTATTATCAGTGTTGTTGTTTTTTTGACTGATAAGGTCGGGAGCTGCACAGTCAACTTGATTTCTTTTAAATAGGAAGGAGGGTCCAAATCGCATACCGTTTGAAAGGTATTTTCAAGTAGAATTCAGCGACATGCCCCTTGCCATAGTAGGTATTAACTGGATATCGAATGATATCCAGCATTAAATTACTTTCATCGATTTTTATTGAAAAATTCTAATTTAAAATTTGTATGTTTTTAAATATGAGTTGCCATTATTTTTAAAACAATAAACGATTGTAGTCGAATTAATGTGTTATTTCTTGACATTCTTGGCTAGGTTACTAGTTTTTATTTAGAAAATGAAGAATTACTCAAATGAAGAGGGAGTTTTTATGGTTAAAACATATTACAGTGGCGTTAGATTGCGGAAAGTGCGAGATTTGTTTTCTGTTAAATTTAATAATATGCCAATACCGTCTAAGTCCACAATACGGAATTATGCGTGAAAATTTGAAGAAACTGCTAATATTTCAGCACAATCAGAAGCTAGAGGTGGTTAGTATTTATGATTGTTAGCATTTTTTTTTGTGCAAAAATTGAAATAATACGATTGTAATACAGGTAATCGAAGAAATATTGGAGCGAATGGCACTGAATGCGAAGAACGTGTTTTGGATATGACAAATATCCACCCAACATACAGCACAAGGGAAAATTCCGTGAATTAAATGCGTCAAAGTCGGCGGTATATCAAATACTACAAAAGCACCGATATCATCCATACAAACCGCAATGTCACCAGGCGGTATTTTAAGCAGATGAGGAAAGTAGAGTTATATTTTGCGAAGAGATCCAAGAGCGTGCGAATCAAGATCGTCGCTTTATATAGTCAATTTGTTTTACGGACGAATGCACTTTTACGTTAAACAATGAACCTAACGTGCAAAACACTCGAAACTGGGCTCAAGAAAACCCAAGGATCAATTTATTTACAAGAACCCAATACCCTCAAAAAATTATTTGGTCTGGAATTTTTAATAATAAGATTATCGGCCCATTTGACATTAATGGAAATCTAAATGCTGAAACTTATTTAGAACTTTTAGTGAATAAGGTAGGCCCTACTTTGGAGGAAGTTGCAAAAGAAAATCAGGAGATCTGGTTTCAACACAACGGCTGCCCTGCGCATTACGGTATAGATGTCAGAAATCATTTAAAGATATATTTCCAAATAGTTGGATTGGCAGAGGTGGGTATCATAAACTAGCCAGCCAGATCTCCTGATTTAGCACCTTGCGACTTTTTCTGTGGGCCACCTTAAAAGTAAGATTTATACAAAACGCCACCTAAATATTAATCCTATAAGGGAAGCAATCGTTGCAGAGTGTGGGTTAACAAACGAAAGGCTCTTGTTTAATGTTCGAAATTCGTTTTATAACAGGCTTGGATATTGTTTATGGCAAGATGGAGGGTTATTAGAATACATACTATAAGTTTGGATTTTAGCCCACCCCTGTTATAATATTTATTAGTAATTCCTTCAGAGTGTGTGTAATAAAGTTAGAATTATTCAATAAAAATCGATCAAAATGATTTCATTTTTGATGTCATTCGATGCGTAATAATTTTCTCATTCTATTGATACGAAAATATTTTCTGTAGGCCAAATTGGCGAACAGGAATTCACAAAAATGTTAAAATCAATGTTAAATCTCTATGGCTAGGTTTGAAAACGGACACATTATATATATATATATATATATATATATATATATATATATATATATATATATATATATATATATATATATATATATATATATATCCGTGTCCGTGTATATATAAATAATATTTAGAGTCCATCGTTAAACACCAGGTTATACTCTATTTACGTGTATGGTACTAAGTTGCTTCCTAGCCTAGGTTTAGTTGGCGTCTAGTACTTTATTTGTACTTATCCGGACACGTAAATGCGGTATATATAATTACACAATAGTATCAGAGGGCGTCCCTGTTGTGTGGCCACATATTTATTTAATTTTAGAGCAACTAAACTTCACTTATGGTATTACCCATAGTGATATTTTTGATTATATTCTTTTCGCAGTCCAAGCGAAAAGGGCCGATATACTGAGTAAAAGATTTGGGGAAGTGCTGCGTTTTCCAGAAAATACGCAATTTTGCTGTACATAGAAAATCGTGTCAAATTTTCCGGATTGTACGAAAGACATTAGTAGAAGGCAGGTACCTCGGCCGCCATCTTGGATTTTGACGTCACAAGCCCCGCCCCCTGGGACACCTTTCCCTCACTTTTTGTACTCGCCAACGTGGGCGGTGTATATTTAGAGGGTGGAGTCGGCCTCTTTTCGGGGGCCTTTTTCAACCCTTGGGCGGAGTTGAGCCCCTAATTTGGCAATATTAAGAGCCTTTTTGGATGTATACCCCTTGGAGGTTAGGCAATTGCGCGTGCATGCAGTGTTCTATTGGAGGGATTAAAACTAGGCCACACCCTACCTTCTAACTGATTGGTCGTGCGTGCACCCGACTCTCTGGTTTCTGATTGGTCCTTAACCCACCACCCAGCCGCTGTGCTCTGATTGGAGGACTAAATCTCTGCATTCTGATTGGTTATGTTGGAGAATTTGAATTTGTATTCTAATAAGGGGCCCTAATGCTAACTTGTAAGACATTTGTAGATCTTCAAAACCTGTTCTCGGGCCTTCGCCCCCCGCCGCGGCCCCTGGTTGGAAATGGTATGGGGCCCTAACCTTATATATATATATAAGTGCAGAAACTAGCTCTTGGGCCTTGGCCCCTATCGTGGTCCCCTGGGTGCAATTGTATGTGGGTTCTAACCTAATCTTACAGTTGTAGGCCTTCGCCCCCGGTCATAAAAAATTTGTATTCTAATAAGGTGGCCCTAGCCTTGTAAGACAGGACTTGTATCAGGGTTTGGGCCCCGGCCCTCTTTGAGTAAAAATTGATTTTTAGCACCATCTAGTGGCGTACAGACTAATGAACATTTTCTGTAATAGACGTTGATCATGCACACCTCTCTCGTTTATCCGTTTCTATCTCTCCCTCTCACTCTCTTTCGGCTCTTTCTCACACACAAACAAATCAATTAATTAATTAATCAATCAATCTCAAACAAATCATGCTCGATCAAATCAATCAGATCAATCTCGATCAATCAACCAAAATCAATAAATCATGTCTTACAGTTTGCGGAAACCAGCTTACAGTTTAAAACTGAATACATTAAAGTCTAAATTAAATATGACGTAAAATAAGAAATAATTTCAACCCTAATGCAATGATGCTTTTCATAGAGGCAGATTCTCTTCCTAAACAGTCACCACCTATACATTCGGAAAATTATGTCTGATTTATTTGCATGTTCAATTACATACACACAAAATTGTTTCATAAAAACGTGTTCATTAACAGTTATAAAAACCTCATTAAAAGGACTGGAAAGTAATAATTACGTATATATAACATAGAGTTAAATTAAATTAACATGTTTTTAACAGTATCAAATTGATATAATGGAAATAAAAGGCAAAAGGTTTTATAATGGTTTATTATTATACGCGAATTAACAATAACTACAAGTTTAAAATCCACGAATACGTACCAGCTATTGTAGATCTGATTTTATGACGTCATCCTATAAGAGTAATAATACATTTTTAAAAATCTTTATCGACATTTTTGTTAGCAATAGAAAGTAAAACATATATATTAAAAAATAATACGCATACCTTCATATGTGTTTTTTTCTTTCAACTAATAATAACCATGTGTTGAACTGAAATATTTTTATACAGCTCACTAAACACGTTTTCTACTTATGAATGGCTGGTTATAAACTGGCTATTACTTTCCCTTATTAACTAATTTAGAAAGTAATACACAACACCTGATTACTGCAACTCGTATTTAACATTTATATTGTACTTATAAATTTACATTCAATATAAAAAAACGACGATAACATGCTTTAAAAAAAAATGATTTTCACTTTGATCGTGTAAAATCCAGCCTTCATCAGTTTTTTTTATATTGTGTACAAACAAAAATATCACCTAAGTGTTAGAAATAAATAACAGTCTTCAAATTGTGTTTTTATATTGTATATGTACATACAAATTGCTTTAAATAAACGAGTACATAATTAAGTAAGCAATCAATTAACATTTTCTAGTTTTACAATGTGAGTTTTCTAATAGGATTTATTATAAAGAGGTTGCAAAATTATCCTTTGTTATAAAAATTGTATTCTAATAAAGCACAAAGACATGTAAAGATAATGATAGTGTTTTATAATAAAAGATTTTATTTAATTAATTTAACCAGTTAATATGTGCCAAGATTATTTTTATTTTATAGAAGCGATCGGCCTTGGATTTTTTTTTAAGTTAACATATATCATATACGTAAAATTTCGCGACGCGAGGATTTCGGCGAAGGCTGTTTCGGCGATCTCACTCCAACCCTCCCCGAGCATAATCGAGATTGTAAGACAGGGTGTCGCAACTTGTTCTCGGGTCTTTCCCCTTGTCGTGATCGTAACTTGTTCATAGGCCTTCGTGTATTGTCGTGGTACGTTTGCCGGAAAGTTTGAATTTGTATTATAATAATAAGAAGCTTAATGCTAACTTGTAAGACGGGTGTAGGGCTGCTCAACTTGCTCTCGGGGCTTCGTCCGTTGTCGTGGCCCCAATGGCGGAAAATTTGAATTTGTATTTGTATTTAAGTCTCTGCAGGTTATGGCTGGAAATATGAATCTGTATTATAAGGGGTATAATGCGCTTGTTGGGACATTTGAATTTGTATCGTTATCTAGTTGTGTATGGCCTAATGAATATCTTCTGTAATAAAGGTGGCACCATCTTGCGTTATATTTCTAGGACTAATCAGGGTTTTCTTTGTGGCACCATCTAGTGGTATATTTTTAAACTAGCGAATGTTCTCTGTAATAGAGGCGGCGCCACCTAGCGGTATATTTCTATGTCTAATTAGCGTTGTTTGTGGTGCAATATAGTGGTGTAAAGGACGAATCTCAAAACCATGATGAGGATAGCGACGAATCACGGTCGAAGAAGAAGAAGACCGATAAAGGATGTGATTAAATAAAAATGATGTATTGTTGCAGTAATCAGGTTTTGTGCATTACTTTCTAAATTAGTTAATAAGGGAAAGCAACAGCCAGTTTATATCCAGCCATTCATAAGTAGAAAACGTGTTTAGTGAGCTGTATAAAAATATTTCAGTTCAACATATGGTTATTATTAGTTGAAAGAAAAAACACATCTGAAGGTATGCGTATTATTTTTTAATATATACGTTTTACTTGCTATTGCTAACAAAAATGTCGATAAAGATTTTTAAAAATGTATTATTACTCTTATAGGATGACGTCATAAAATCAGATCTACAATAGCTGGTACGTATTCGTGGATTTTAAACTTGTAGTTATTGTTAATTCGAGTATAATAATAAACCATTACAACCTTTTGCCTTTTATTTCCATTATATCAATTTGATATTCTTAAAAACATGTTAATTTAATTTAACTCTATGTTATATATAAGTAATTATTACTTTCCAGCCCTTTTAATGAGGTTTGTATAACTGTTAATGAACACGTTTCTATGAAACAATTTTGTTGTTATGTAATTAAATATGCAAATAAATCAGACATAATTTTCCGAATGTATAGGTGGTGACTGTTTAGGAAGAGAATCTGCCTCTATAAAAAGCATCATTGCATTAGGGTTGAAATTATTTATTATTTCACGTCATATTTAATTTAGACTTTAATGTATTAACTTTTGAACTGTAAGCTGGTTTCCGCAAACTAACTAAATTTGTTTGAGATTGATTGATTAATTAATTAATTGATTTGTTTGTGTGTGAGAAATATCCGAAAGAGAGAGGAGAGAGAGAAACGGATAAACGAGAGAGAGAAAGAGAGAGGTGTGCATGATCAACTTCTATTACAGAAAATGTGCATTAGTCTGTACACCACTAGATGGTGCTAAAAATCAATTTTTACTCAAAGAGGGCCGGGGCCCAGACCCTGATACAAGTCCTGTCTTACAAGGCTAGGGCCACCTTATTAGAATAAAATTTTTTTATAACGGGGGGCGAAGGCCTACAACTATAAGATTACGTTAGAACCCATATACAATTGCACCAAGGGGACCACGATAGGGGTCAAGGCCCAAGAGCTAGTTTCTGCACTTATATATAAGGTTAGGGCCCCATACAATTTCCAACCAAGGGCCGCGACAGGGGGCGAAGACCTACAACTGTAAGATTAGGTTAGAACCCACTTACAATTGCACGATTGGGGCCAAAGCCCAAGAGCTAGTTTCTGCACTTATATATAAGGTTAGGGCTTCACACCATTTCCAACCAGAGGCCGCGACAGGGGGCGAAAGCCCGAGAACAAGTTTGGATGATCTACACATGTATTACAAGTTAGCATTAGGGCCCATTATTAGAATACAGATTCAAATTCCCCACCATAACCAATCATAATGCAGAGATTTAGTCCTCCGATCAGAGAGGCGGGTGCACGCACGACCAATCAGTTAGAAGGTGGGACGTGGCCTAGTTTTAATCCCTCCAATAGAACACTGCACGCACGCGCAATTGCCTAACCTCCAAGGGGTATACAGCCAAAAAGGCTCTTAATATTGCCAAATTAGGGGCTCAACTCCCCCAAGGGTTGAAAAAGGCGCCCGAAAAGAAGCCGACCCCACCAACTAAATATACGCCGCCCACGTGGAGAGTACAAAAAGTGGTGGGCAACGTGTCCCAGGGGGCGGGGCTTGTGACGTCAAAATCCAAGATGGCGGCCAAGGTGCCTGCCTTCTACTGACATTTTCTAATATGTTGCAATCGTTTAAGATAATATGTAAAAAAGGTAATTTTTGACATCGAAACGGTGTCAAATTGGTAGAAAAAAATTAACCATTATACGTGGTTAACTCGGGAACATCGGTTAAACAAGTTTTAACACGCTGACCAGAACTCAAACTTTGAATTCGTGTTATTGCAATAAAACCATAGGCATAATTCAGAGTGAGACTCGCATAAGTAGAGGACTTGTTGCAGGTAGTTTTAGTGTCCAGACTTTCCTTGAGAAAATATTATGTATATAGTATTTAGCTTTTACGTATTCTATTTCAATACCTACTGCTCTAGCATTGTCCTGCAAATTGGAAAACGTTATGAAATACGTGCAATACAGTGTTACATTAAAAAAAAAAACAATACAATTTATATTTACAACTTTTCAATTTTTTCTTTTCAAGTTAACTGGTGTATAAGAACAGGTTCACTTTCGTCGTTACCCCATTTTCCAAAATCACGCAACTTTTATTTTTTTGCATGCAAGTGAAGTTAAAATGTTATTTACTTTTTCTAAATTCAGATGATGTGGGAGAATGCAATTAGATCACGTGTGTTCTTTACAGCAATAAGCCAAATACATTCATCAAAACTATACATTGAGTGGAATTGGCACACTATGCATTTGCACAAAATTGTTGGACTCTGCCAAAAATTAATTACCTTGTTAATTTGGAAACAGTAGTATTTATTGCAATAAAAAATGCTGCAACTTGTAAATTCTGTACACAAGTTTTGGGATAAAGCCGTGCTAAAACAAAGCAATGCCACATACTGCTATTTATTGACTATACACCATTCATTAAAAATTTAATCAATGTTACATACACATAGCTAACGCGCATTAAAGGTGCGTAATAATGAACTAGTCCAACACTGCATAACTAACCTATAACACGCAATAATTTTAAATTTAAATATTTAATCTAATATACCGATCTACCATACCAAGTAAATACAAATATGTACAACATACTTTTCAGTATTTTCTGTAATATTTGATTTTTTTTTAATAAATGTTGGTGTTAGATTTTACCTTTGTGCATGTATAAAATTAAGTATTTAACACCTAATGCACTTTTTTAGTATATAAGTGTTAAACGCCATTTTTTTAATTAAAAATTGCTATGGAAGCTTACAATTTAATTAGTTGCTTGAAAAATTAATATCATTAGAGTAAGTTTAAAAACTGTTAAAACAGTATGTGAGTGATACAAAAAATAACATTAAAAGTTCTATTATGTGACTTCTCACATTACGTACAATGCTTTGTAAGGAATTATTTGAATTAAACACATGTATATGCTTTCGCCGATTTTTCAGACCGTTAAATATAGAACAGCGAAAGCTGCAATATTATATTAACGGGGTTATGCTAAAATTAATTAAATTTTATATTAATTATACAAATATACGTATATTTTTTAATGCTATATCATGGTACCTACCTACATCATAATTTGATAGGTATGTACTTCTCAATTCGATACTTACGTGGGAATTAATTAAGTATTATATAACAACATACAAAAGTGAAGGTCTACACTCAAATCAATGAATAATATATAATACCAAATTAGAGCACCGCATTGTAATTAATTTGGATTATTAGGGCACTACATAATTATACAATACTTAATTTTTGTTGCATAACGTCGAGTTATTCGCAAGAGTTGCCTGCAAAACTGAGCGTGTATTTTTTACATAAAAACAAAACTAAATCCATTGGGACCAAACAACCTAGCTTCAAAAATGACTATTACAAAGTCAAAGTCTATAGATTTTGTTAAAAAAATTGGACGTTTCATCTCTGAGTCGCCAACAAATTGCCTCCGAAATGATATGTTACTGTTTATTGTGTGACTATACACCTTACAAAGAATATAAGTAAATGGAACAACTACTAAAAACAAAAATCGCACATCATAACTGACATAACCTATGATTTTTTATGTGAGCCGAATTTCTCATTGCAGCATATGGGGGAGTGTGGAGCACAATTGACAGTTTTTTTTGGTTCATTTTTTTATTTAAAAACAAGATATTTAATAAAATTAATTTATGGGCGAAATAATAACAGTGTTATTAACTGAAGAAAATATATTTTAACTTATTATTGGCACTAATTTTCATAAAAAAAAAATTTCTAACATACCAAAAATTGACAAATGTGCCAGTAGAATGAGGACACAGGGGCGCGCTGTCCACGTGTCGAATGTGTCAGCGAACACAGGCGCCAGGAGGCCAAAGGCGCCGAAGGCGCCTTAAAAATGTATATAAATTCAAAATTCGTTATAGGTTGCGATTAAAATAATTCAATATCGCCTTATTTTATTATAACTTATTTATGATCTCAGTAATTATTCTTATTCTAACATGAATAGTTCGTATAGTCGTGTTAATATCATGTATACAGTGGACTCTTCATATTAAATCGCCGATGGATATATAGCCGCGGGGCGGAGCGCGCGGCGAGCGGCAAATTTGTCCACGCACGAATTTACAAAATGAAGCGCAAGCGTTCTAACTCGTTTAGTCTTGTTAAAACATTAATTACTTGAAATCGTCTATGATTGAACAAACATTATTTGCTTCATTCTCCTTCAGCAAGCAGTACTGCACTAGTGTAGAATTTATGTACCTTGTATTTTTAAAATATTTGTGAGTGAATGTGAATTTAAGAATATCAAGAACATTAAAGATTAAAGGTAAGCTATTTTGCATTTAAAATAAACATACATACATAAGAATACGGATTTCCCAATAGGGGTAGCGATCATGTTTGCAAAATCTAGAAAAAAAAGTAATAAAAGCGAAATTATTCGAAAATGTTACTTCATACTTTCCTATAATTAAAGCAAATAACGCAAACAAGACTTTTGGTAATAGAATAATTACATTTATAATTTATTGAATATTTTTATTTAGATGTCTCAAGAAAGAAAGAAAAAGAAACTCTCCGGGATCAAAATTTAATTAATAAAAAAAGACGCCAAGAAGAACAAGAGAAAAATGCTTCAAGATTAACACAGTATTTTACGAAACAAACGACCAGAACTGACCAAGATTATCCGCCAGATTCAATTCAGGAATCAGTACCCGGTTGCAGTGTAGATGAATTCAAAATACAAAGTCAGCCAGGACCAACTCCCAGTGAAGATAATCAAATCGTTGAAGAAATTACCCCTGTTTTTGGATCTGAGGACTAAGGACTAAGAGACAGGTACAGATACAATAAATAAATGTGCATTTGATGACCCAGGGCTTTGGCCGGAACCAATATCTCACATATCTAGGCAAGCTATTATAAAAACGGGTCCTAAACAAATAAAAAACTTTAATTTTCCGCGCGATTTGTTGGGTCGAAAATTTTCTGAAAGTTACTATAAGAGAAACTTAAAAAATGGTGAAGAATGTAATAGAAATTGGTTGATTTACTCAATTACGAAAAATAATGTTTATTGCTTTTGTTGTAAACTTTTCGAACCTTCTCAGCAAAATAGATTTATGCAGGGATTTAATGACTGGCATCATATAGCAATGTACCTGAACCGCCATGAAAAACTTTCACTCACTTTACTAACTACAAAAATGGACAGAGTTGCTTCTATCGTTCAAAAATAAAACTACTGTTGATTACTTACAGCAAACAATATTAGACATTGAAAGTAAACGATGGTATGAAGTAATAAAGCGAATAATTTATGTAATTCAATTTTTATGTAAACAAAATTTAGCACTTCGAGGCAAAAGCAATAATCTTTACAATCGCAACAATGGTAATTTTTAAAATGTATTGAAATGCTAGAAAAGTTTGATCCTATTATATCGGAACACACACGACGTATAAATAGCGATTCTGAATTTCACAAAATGCCAACATATCTAGGAGACAAAATCCAAAATAAAATACTTTCCTTAATGGCTTTAATATTAAAAATCATATTATAAATTTATGTCGACAAAATAAATATTTTTCAATAATATTAGATTGCACTCCGGATGTTTCTCATATTGAGCAAATAAGTGTAATAATTCGATTCTTTCATTTCAATTTAGCATTAGGATCGACTGAAATACATGAACATTTTTTAGCATTTTATCCAATTTTAGATGTTAGAGGGGCTGGATTAACAACATTTCTTATTGATCTATTAAAAACATTAAATTTAGACATAAATAAGATAAGAGGCCAAGGCTATGACAATGGCTCTAACATGCGCGACAAAAATAGTGGCATACAAAAAAGAATTTTAGATTTGAACCGCGAGCTTTTTATGTTCCTTGTGCGAATCACAGCCTGAATCTAATTGTAAATGATGCCGCTAATATCAACCATGAAACTAATTTTTTTTAATACAGTACAAGAATTATACAAATTTTTCTCAGCGTCTACTAATCGATGGAATATCTTAATCAAGCATGTTACTAATTTAACTTTAATGCCCTTATCCGAAACACGCTGGTCAAGTAGAATTGATGCCATAAAGCCTCTCTATAAATATTTACCAGAAGTTTTTGATGCATTATTTGAAATTTGCAATGACCACACAAGAGTCGACGAACAATCTAAATACCAAGCAAAATGTCTGGGAGAAAAAATTTCTACATTTACATTTATTTGCTCCGTTAAAGTGTGGTATGATATTTTAAATCAAGTAAATTTTGTGAGTAAAATGCTTCAATCTCAAATTACAAATTTGCAACTTGCTTTGGATGCATTAAACAAACTAAATACATTTTTAACTAATTATCGATCTGATGCTAGTTTTGCAGAAATTGTTGAAAGTTCCAAATTAATTGCAGAAAAGTTTGACATAGAAACTGAATTTCGTAGTGCGAGGCCATTAAGACGACGTAAAAATCTACTCAATTTGATTATGAACATGAAGATCAACCTATAGTAAATCCTGAAAATTCATTCAAAGTAAATTTTTATTTCTGTATAATAGAACAAACTTTAATTTCGTTACAAGACAGATTTTCTTTATTAAAAGAACATATGGATTCATTCCAATTTTTATATTCATTAGATTTTACAATGTCAAGTATTTATTACGAATTCAAAAAAAGATATATCCCAAATAATTCAGTATATTTATTCAAATGATTTAGTAGGAGTTTTTCCAAATTTTACTGTAGCACTCCGTATTCTTTTATCATTACCTGTGTCAGTTGGTCTTTTTCGAAATTAAAAATCATAAAGAGTTATTTACGCTCTACAATGGCGCAAAATAGATTATCAGATCTCGCAATAATTTCAATTGAGTCTGACATACTGGATAAACTTGATACTCATGATATTATCCAAACTTTTTCTTTGCTAAAAGCTAGGAAAGTAAAATTTATTTAATGACTTATTTACATTGTTTCTATTTAATTTACCGTATAATATGTATTATGTTTATATTATAAATATTATATTCTTCATTTATTATTGTTGTTTATCTGTTTTCTTGTGTTTGTAATTTTGTATTTTAAATAAAAAAGTTTACACAGACTATTTCAATCTTTGTGTGTTTTTTATTTCAATGCGTTAAGAATATAACAAAAACAGTCATTTAAATGTCCCTAAACATAAGCCTAAAAATTATAGTATTTCAAATTAATTATTAATTATTTTTTTATTCATGTCGTATTACTTAAAAATGCTACTAGAGAATTAAAAATTAAAGTGTCCGAACCTATAGTTGTTGGGGCTCTTATCACCTAGGCATGCAAAATATTTATAATATTAGTTTTTGATACAAATGTTTTTAATTCATGGGGCGCCATCAAGAATTTTGACACAGGCGCCGCATGCTCCTGGCGCGCCCCTGTGAGGACACTTGGGGAAATGACGTCATATTTAATTAAAAGCGGTGGGGATCCGAGTAGGTGCGATAGTGGGGTCGTCTTCTTTTCGGGGGACATTTTCAACCCCTTGATGGCGTTTTAACCTCTAATTAAGGTCCTTTTGGCAGTATTGAGCCTTTTTGTCAGTCTACAGTCTATCCGAGAGTTTAGGGTGCGGGGTGGTAACGTGACTGGTGCGGGGGAAGGAGTGGGGGTGGGTCAAAGTCTAATCATTTTAATTATGAGTCATAATTGAATCCCGAGGACATTTTGTTTTATTATGTGTCATAATCAAATTCCTCCGTCATTTTGTTTTTAATTATGAGTCATAAGCAAATTCCGCGGTTATTTCCTTTCTAATTATAAGTCATAATCAAATTCCTCCGTCATTTTGTTTTTAATTATGGCATCATAATCAAACTCCCCCGCCATTTTGTTTTCAATTATAACGTCATAATAAAATTCCGCCAACATTTTGTTTTTAATTGCTGCTTCTTTTCGGGGACTATTTTGAACTCCTTGAAGGCATTTTCAGCCTCTTGATGGAATTTTCACCCTAATTAGGGTCGTTTTGCCCTTTTGACAGTTCATGGGTAGGCAAACGCGGGTGCTGTGGAGGAAGGAGAGGGTTGGGTCAAAGTCCAATTATTTTAATTATGAGTCATAATCAAATTCCTACGTCATTTTGTTTTTAATTATGAGTCATAATCAAAGTCCTCTGTCATTTTGTTTTAAATTGCTGAGGGGGATAGTCATACGAGGGAAGACGTGGAGAGATCATATTCCAATTATTTTAACTGTGACTCATAATCAAAGCCTTCGGTCATTTTGTTTTGGCAAGAAATTTGATTCCGCGGCCATTTTGTTTTTAATTATGACGTCAGAATCAAATTGCGCAGCCATTTTTTTTAATTATGAGTCATTACTAAATTGCCGGGGAGTCTTCGTGCGGGGGAAAGCATTATTTTAATTATCAGCCAAATTCAAAGCCCACGGCCATTCAAATCATTCGAGGTCAAATCAAACTCAAGTATCTCGAAAACAAAAAAAAATATTAAGTCAATCTCCGCATCACATAACATTATAGTACAACTTCTAATTGAATATTAAATTGTTTGTTTTGCCTGTTGATCCTAAAAAACGCATTGAGATATCCCCATTCTTCAGCCGCTTGTTCAATTGGTGTATACGCTGGTGCTCGATCTTGAAAAACTTATGGAAACGCTCAGGTAGTATGCACTTAAATTCCACCAGTTCCACGTACTTTGTTGCTATGAGTCCAAGATTGAGTATCTTATATTCAACCCCAATCTCCAATTCCTTAACATTTTTAAAAGGCTTAAAACATGTTGATGCATTTAGGGTAGATCAATCCATAGCTGTAATTATAACATAGCATTAAAAAATCTGCACAGGTAATTAAATAAAGTAAAGGTTAAAACCAAAAAAACAATCACTTACCAGTGTATTGAAAGAACCTCTTGGAAGGTTGACATACGAATGAATAACTGTTGCTTTTCTCTTACTTATAAATAGCCGAAATAAAGTACTTATGGGCTTTCCCCAATTATACATAAAATTATTTTCTGGATTTCCCCACAGTTATGTAACAGTCATAATAAACTTTCACGAGTCAATTCACTCTATCGTGGCTGGGAAAACCCATTCATTGGCTAGTTAAACAAGTTGACCTTCAAACTTTCACTATTTAATTATCTCTATCGTGGTTGTGAAACACCCACTAATTACGTAAAGGTATGCAAGTCAACCTTCACTTCCAATTTTGATATTCTAGAAAACAAAAACACAGTTTTGATATTAAAAAATAAGCACGATAAAACATACCTCAGCGCACAGATCTTTCATCTGGTATTTAAGCTGGGGTGATGACGGAGTACCCTCTAGTATCCTTCTGAAATTCAAGATGGAAGGTCAGTTTAAGCATCCCTTTTCAGCAATAGTTGCTGGCCCATCGGGTTGTGGGAAATCGTATTTTAGTGTGGATTTTCTAAAAAACATCGAAACTGTCTGACGGCGAAAAACCGGTCTTAATAATAATTATCGATCTAATGTGCGAAACTAACGGCTCGGTGGTGGATATTTTTACAAAGGGTTGTCACCATAGAAACCTAAGTGTGTTTTTCTTAACGCAAAACATATTTCATCAAGGGCGTGGACAGAGAGATATTTCGCTCAACGCTCATTATATAATTTTGTTTAAGATTACGCGTAAAAGAACTCAGATACAGCATTTAGCAAGACAGATTTGGCCTGATAACCAGAAATTTTTAGAGGTTGCGTACCGGCATGTCACTTCAAATCCACACGGGTATTTATTGTCGATTTAGCAGAATACGCCGGACGTGCTACGCTTCAAAACAAATATATTCGGGCCTCAAGTCATTTGTCAGGTATATATAGCGAAAAAAGGGTTTAAACCTCACAGTCATAAAGATTACATCATATATGATGGCTGACGTTTTAATCAAAAACATATATCCTCCACGCATTAGTCAGATTAAATAAAAGTCAACGTGACGGTTTATTGAATTGTCTGGATAGTAAGCTGGTGGAATGTATCTGCGAGTGTGCACACTACATTTTAAAAGGTCGTGACCTCTGTCAAGTGATCAAAAGCATCTACTCTCTCAACATAAGCACACTTTAAGACGCTTGACCCAGAGAGGCGAATCTATAAAAAGGAAGAAATAGTTTCTTGTTCAGAAGGGCGGTGTATTTCTACCGCTCCTGTTAGGACCATTACTTGGCGGTATTCTGGGTAATCTGTTTCAATAACAACTATCGACCACAATCTGAAGAAGATGATTAATTCTAACATTGGATTTTATACAACGCTTGCAGACGTCTGATGTCACACAAAACAACATTTTAACGCAGTGGGGCAACGAAATGGATAAAGTTTTAAAAACCAAAATGACTGACAATGACAAATGGCAGCACTACAACCAAGTTCTTCAAACTCTTTTCCAATCAATTACGTAAACCCGCTAGTATAATAATCACCGGTGATGCTGATGATATTAGAGATTTACCGAAACGGAAAGACCTGGCAGACGACGAAATAGTATCAACGTTTCCGGTTTCATATAGGAAGAAAGGTGAGGCTTTCTTGCGTATAATGAATACGATCGGTGATGTATTTTGGGATAAAAAGTGTCACAATATAAGACGAGGATCATCCCAAATTCCAACATTGTTGATCTGGTTCACGAAACGTTAAGACAGCGAAAAACTACAAACCCGCACGGCTGGCGATAGTTTGCGACGTACATTAAAGAAATAAATACACCGCGAAAGTTTATCGGAAACACGCTAAGACATGATGCTGCTGTATCAACTAACCTTGAACGGACCCTTACGACTATAGGTTAGAATTACGATGAGATGAATGGCGGGAAACATCGAGAAAATCCTCTCGAAGAAGAAGGCTTTCACAAGACTGGGATACGTGGCGAACATTACATGGATGCTGTATACTATGGTCCTGAGCATCCGGCAGGGGTATAAAACCTTCAGCTAACTCTGTAAAAGGCAGATATGGTGAGGTCAAAAATTGCTTACAGGCTCAGGAGGCTTATACGGTACATAAACCGATCAAAAAAAGTTTCCACGCAATAGGTATATTGTGAACAACATTTACAAGCTGTGAAAAGCGGATCTTTGCGACATGCGAACTTTAAGTAAACACAATAAGTGGCTACAATTACATACTAGCGGTTATTGATGTGTTTAGCAAGAGGTCGTGGGCGAGATCACTTAAAACGAAGACAGCATCTTCTGTAATTGAAGCATTCACCGATATTTTTAATACACCGGTAAATCTACAAGCGGATAAAGAGAAAGGGTTTGTGGCGGGCAGTGTAAGGGTGGAATTGCAAGTTGTTACGGTCGATAAGATTTTAGCAGGGAAGGGCCATGCTCTACATAAGCAATACTTGGTCATGTGGCGTGGATACAGTGACAAATTTAATAGTTGGGTGTTAGCTTCGCAGCTGAGAGATATATAAAATGGAGTTTTATTTTACCTTATTTAGTAATAGTTCTATGACGTATTTTCCTGATAATATGACCTCAAGATTTATTACACAGCTGCCAAAGCGAATAAGATTAATAGGTTGTTTGGTTGTAGGCATGTCGGAAATTCAGTACCGTAGTTCTTTTGCCGCTGTAAGTGCGACAGACAATTTAATTTATTATACAACTGAACCACCTCCAGGAGAGACGATACTAAAAAAGGCTGCATCACACTTTCAACGCGACAACGATAAAATCAGTTATATTGAAGACGGTTGGTAAGTGTTACGTTTCGCTTCGGGGAATTATGCCAACATAGAAGAAATTGCCAACGAGCTAAATAACCACGAACTAATAAATAAATTGTTAACAATCGAATACCATAAGCTAACGAAGCGCGTCACTACGAAACTAAAAATCTCGCTTCACCTATTCGGATTCTCACAACGTTTAGCCTTACAGTTGGGTTATCGTCCGTATCAGAATATAGCTATGGAGCCAATACCCTCGCACCCCGCTAGCATATGAATCAGATTACCAACTCAGATGTATGTTTATTGCGATATCGTTGAACCTCAAACTGCAGGTAATATTTTATCGTCGCTTATGCGTATAATAAACATTAGTTCAGAAAACTATGCTTACGAGTCACAAAGATGTGGTTCTTTCGCCTGCACACTACATACCGGTGATGACATGGGAATTTGAAAACATCGAGATTAATATAAAAACAGATACGGGTGCAACAATGCGAGTTTGGGACGTCGTGCATGAACCTACACTTTAAGAAAGTGCAATAATGGTTTGTCCTTATCAACAATATTATATGAATCAGGCCGTTAACGGTATCGGGTGCATCTACAGAAGCGCCCCACATCAGCGTCTGTAGCGCTTCTATACCATTATAGGAAGCTGATTAGGCAGTATATTTAAAAGTATATTGCCGTTATTTAAGTTATTGGAAAAGATGCTCTAAGGGCGGGCATCAATATTCTCGGTGGCGTTGTAGAAGACTGGCCTATTAAGGAGTCATTTCAAGAAAGATTTCACGAGGCAGGCAGAAATCTTAAAAGTAAAGCTGATGAGAAAATCGGTGCTATAACAGAGTACACCTGTCCGATAATAACCAGTCTCTACCGAAATCTGTTACTAAGAAGAAGAACCTACTTACGACGATATATTTTCAAGATAATAATGGCTTTTCTACATGCACAGTCGTGTGAATGCGTCAAGTCAGAATTGGATTTGTTCGCTTTGCCGTCGACGAAGACAAGTATCGAGAGTGGTGAATGGATATTTTACAAACCCTCATCAGCTCTGAGTGATGACGCCGCCATATAATTTGTAGTGTCCTGAAATGGAAACGGTTACATAGATTTAAGTCAGACCATGTTGTACATCACAGCTTAAGTTCTAAAACAAGACGATACAGCACTTAGTGACGCGGATGTTGTAGCACCGGTAAACAATTGGATGCATTCGCTTTTCTCACAAGTGGAGGTTTACTTAAATCAGAAGATGGTGTCACAGTCAAACAACACCTACGCCTACCGCTCATATATCGAAACGCTACTAAACTATGGAAAGGAGGGCAAGACTTCACATCTGGGTTGTACCTTAAGGGGGTTTTCCTCATACACATGTAGCGACATGGTCATTGCGTATATGCACACCTTGTGCGGCTACTTAGGTGAATGCTGGGGTAGTATTTTCCCCCTCAGAACCCTAACTCCGTTTCTTCCGATTATATCCTGACCACACCCATCCTAACCACCATTCATATATTCGTAATGTATGTATGCTGGGAATCCATGATTGTGGCTGAAGGAGCTTGAAAAACTCCAAACACCCCGCCCTCTCCCTTGGGGAGGGAATGAAATACGTGGCCTTTTTCTTTTCCTTTTTTCACATCTAGGCTGTACCTTACGGCACAATGATACAGCCGGAGAGATTAATACACTGGGACACGCAAATAAATGGTGTTGAGTTAAAGGCTAAATTTGTACGATCAAGATACCTTTAGTCTAATGGGAGCACACGGTTAAATTATGGACGCTAGTTTACTGGTGAGACGTATACGAATCAATCCAACCATTCTAATTGCGCACGCTAAAGCTTTAGAAACAACTGCCGCAAAATACCCTGTTACAACAACAGACGTAAAAGTATTAACTATACCTGCGGACATGGAGCGAAAATCATTGGATTATGTTACCTAATCGATGTATCGTAGGCTTTGTAGCAAATAAAGCCTTCAACGGTTCAAATCCGTTCAATTTCCATCACAGAAATATTAACTACATGTCGTTATATATTGACGGCCAACAAATTCCTTCGAAGGCCTTACAACCAGACTTCACAGATAATGGTTTATATGTAAGGGTGTATCACACCTCATTCTCCGGTACGGCATTCATTTTTTGAATGAGGGCAACGATATATCGAGAAGCGATTCGCCCAACGGCTACTGTTTAATAGCCTTTGACCTAACCCCTGACTTGTCTGCAAACACTAGCACACACTGGAATTTGGTTAGAAACGGCTCCCTTTACCTAGAAGTCGGCTTTGAAGAAGCTGTCGCGGAAACCGTTAACTGCTTGGTGCATGCCGAATTCGATAACGTGATCGAGATCGGCAAACATTGGAATATCGCCATGGATATCAGCTGTTAAAAGGGGTAGCTCTAGATCACAAGCGTGCAAGGGTTTAGAG
The DNA here is from genome assembly GCA_036346205.1 of Vesta saturnalis. Taxonomy (NCBI): domain Eukaryota; kingdom Metazoa; phylum Arthropoda; class Insecta; order Coleoptera; family Lampyridae; genus Vesta; species Vesta saturnalis. The sequence continues at coordinate 354,482 of JARFJB010002260.1, read as the reverse complement.
GTGTTAATAACGAATTTATACCGAAAGAAATTGGGTGGTTACTGATCACGATTCATTATTGCTGACGCTGATAAAGTCATCTCGAAATTATTTTATATCAAAACCCATGTAAAGACAGTTAAGGTATTTAGAGGATAAATATCGCGGATTAAAATGGCGATCGGCCATATGCCCTACAACGATTTCTAAGAGGAGCTGATAAGTACGCCGTTGTCGTTTAACAAAATTCACGTTAAGGGTAGTGAAAAATAACAGTTTTTAAGATTCCTTAACAAACCAATACTAAACCTGGACGAGATTGGTTGTCCGTCGATTAAAAAATTGAAAAAGGAAGCAAAGGCATATAGTTGTTTAAACCATAACATCGAGGAACCTATGTGTGCGCTAGAAAACGCATTACTATTGCAAGACTGGACGCATACCAACTCCAAAGATATATGCCGTACAAGTGTTGAAATGTTTGAAATCGATCCCCAGCCACAAGAATGTGTTTCGACTTGTATATGCTTCTACTCAATTACCGCGGCACGCACCTAGACCTTGTGCAATTATTGTGAAGACGGATCCTGCAAACAAACCAGGTCAACATTGGACTGCTATCTACATTGACGAGAATGGTAACGGGGAATATTTTGATTCCTTTGGCCGGCCACGATTCCTTGAGAAGAATTCTAGATGGTTCCATTACAATAAAACCACACTGCAGGATTATCATTCGGATGTGTGTGGACTTTATACGATAACGTTTTTATAGTTTAGAATAAATAATTTACCAATGTTTGATTTTGTAAATAAGTTTTTTCACTACATGTTTAGTTATAAATGATGAGATAATCAAGTTACTGTATAATACTTGTTTTTCAACCATTCTACTCTGATAGATAAAAAAGAATTTTACTACTTTAGTTGTTTTAATTACACCTTAGGGTAACTGTAAAAGATGATCCTAATGTGAGGTGAATTACCAGAATTGGAGATGAAGGTCAACTTGTTTACCTTTATCTAATTAGCCTAGTGGGTTTTTCCCTGACGTTATATTAATTATGACTCATAATTGAAATCAAAATAAGTGGTCCTTAACAGAAGGGGCGAAGACCCGAGAGCAAGCCCCAGCGTCGTATACTTGTCTTATGCGTCAGCATGAGGGCCCCCATACTATTTCATATTTTCCCTAAAAAACCAAATTGGCCGAGGGCTTTAATTATGACGTCATAATTAAAAACTTTGATCTCCCCACGCCTCCCCCCGCACGATATCCCCCATCAATTTAATTATGATAAACAAAATGGCTGCGGAATTTGACTATGACGTCATAGTTAAAAACAAAATGGCCGCGGAGTCAAATTTCCCGCGAAAATAAAATTGCCGAGGCCTTTGATTAAGACTCACAATTAAAATAATTGGACTTTGACCGCCCCCACTCTTTCCCCGCACCAGTAACGTGACCACCCCGCACCCCTAAACCCTGGGGCGGACTGACAAAAAGGCTCTTAATACTGCCAAAAGGGCATTCATTAGGGGTTAAAATGCCATCAAGGGGTTGAAAATGCCATCAAGGGGTTGAAAATGGCCCCCGAAAAGAAGCTGACCCCACCCTCACCCCCACTCCTCGCCCTTCTGTGACCCCCACCACTTTTAATTAATTATGACCTCATTTACCCAAGTATCCTCATCCTACTTGTGTCCCATATAGGGACAGATTTAACATATCAATACTTTTAACTTTTTAACATAATGTAAAAAATTTAAAATTGTGTGTATTCTGTTGTTAAAACTTAGTAGGTAAATCTACCGAACTACTTAATATGTTAATTGCTAAAATTTACATCGAATTAAAAATCCTTATTTTTCAGCACAGGATCCGACAAAATAGCCGTTATATCTTCACGATTTACCTCGGCGATATCATCGACTTCTGGGTAGAAAAACTTATTTTGGTTAAATGTTTTTCTTAAAAATTTTATTTTAAATTCTTGATACCCAACCTTTCCCTATATAATGAAGAATTGTTGTTTTTGTTTGAAATTGCACTATAACAGGATTTTCAATTTTTATCTCCTGGTCGTCTGTCAATTCCATTATTGATTGCGCACCTATGGAACTCTCTGATCTTAGTGAAAATATTGAATCAACATCGCTTTCGTCAGACGATTCCGTTGCTTTTTTATTTTTTGTTGTTTCAAAAAAAATCTCTTCGCCTCATCGTTTTTCTTTTTTATCTGCCTAGCTTTTTCGTCTTTTTCTTTATTCTTTTCGACCCTCTCTATTATTTTCTTAAATTCAGGCGATTCAGTATAAACCGTTGATTCACCTTTTTGTCTTCCTTTTTTAGACTTAATGGTGATTTTTGGAGTTGGTATTGGTCTTACTTACGATGGTAATATAAGCTGTTTCTTTTCTTTGAGTTGAAGCAAGTTGCTGCTTGCATGGTTTACGCAAGTTGGAAATAAACTTTGAGATGGGGATTCTACTTTGCTGCTTCTAAATGTTTCTTGTAGCGCACTTGTGCTGGTAGATTTTAATATTTTCGACATTTCACCATTATCTGGAGATATTTCAGATACTAAGTAGAAGCGACATCACCATCTTCAAAACTAATATTCTTCGTAGGGACTTTTTTTAGGTTCTCCGCCAGCCACAAAGTCCGAATCTTTAAATGCATAGATATTAAATGGCCAAATACCTGGTGATTTAAAACCGGCTAATATATTGTTTGGTGTAAATGACTCTAAAAAGGGACCTGTTGTTATTTCACCAATGTCGTTCAAGGTAACTGTATTGCTAATCATCCAGCTATTCAACGATCGCTTTAGAGCAGCTTTAAATGGCCCATATACCCCGAAATCCAGTGGCTGGATTTTGTGGGAAGTGTGGGGAGGGTGTGATAAAAGAAAACTCTATCGACTGAACATGGACATGTGTTTCATGATTGTCCATGATGTTTACTAGGTTCCGGTTTTAGATCAAGCTACTGCTTATTATGTTTTAGCACATCTAAAACAAATCGGCGGTCATCCATCCAGATTTGTTACATAATCCCAGACTTCCTTAAAGCGAACTCTCGGGAAAATATATACTGGGGGTATAGCGTTGCCTATGACATTCATAATTCCAATGAAAGTAATCAATGATCCTCTTTTTGCTGAGACTATTTGCCCAACTTGTTTCTGACCTAAAGACGCGATTACCTTTGGTTGCTCTAATACTGTAGTTGCAGCTATTTCATCGAGGTTTATTATTCTCGATGGTTGAAACTGATATTTATTCATAACTTCCTCAAGGTTGTCATAAAACTCTTTGACACTTTGTTTATTAAAGCCTTTAATTCTTGCTAGGCTTGTGTTTTTAGCTTTTCTTAATGATATCTTTCTCTTATGTTGCCCCATAATACTCAACATCAAGTCCCGGCCGGTTTTTTCTTTTCGGTCCATTCTTTCGGAATTTTTTTGTTGTTTCTTAAAGCATACTCGCAGGCTAAAGATCTTACTTGAATAAAGTTTAAACCATAGTGCAAATAGCAGCATCGTTGTAAATATTCTACCAGTAATAGTTCTTCGGTATTTGTAAAAACCTGGCGGCTAGCATACTTAGGACATTTCTCTCCACTTTCACTCTCTTGCCCTGAATCTTAACCACCTTTTTGTTTTAACTTTTTTAGACGGTAGTGTAGTTCTGTTTATATTGTAAATAGTTGCACGTAATGTCACTTAAAGCCCTTTTAATATACCCTTCATCTATATCGCACCTATTTGTCTGTTTTGTTGTAATTTCGAACCATAACTTAAACTGCCAATTGAAAAATTTAATATAAGATTAGGTATTGTAATGTAGGTTTGTACAATCATTGACACCTTAATCTCCCATCCCTACTATGACGCTTCTTGCCTTCTGTATCGGAGCACTCGTATAACAAACAAAAAGTGACATAGTACGGATCGTATTGTTAAGTTATCCATGATCGTACTTACTTAATGTTAAGTGTTTAGCTGTGGGGCAGATTTGACATATGACAAACCTGCCCCACACTACCTATGTTAAATCCGCCCCACCATGACCAAATTAAAATATTAACAAATTGTATTGACACTTGAGGTTATGGATACACGCAAGTGACAAAAACTACCATAATTTTAGGTTAAAATTGCATTATCGATTATAGAAACGGTTTTATAACACTTACTTGGATTTCAAGGGTCACTCGGAACAAAATATTATGGCACTGATTTCGAATAATGAAAATAAAACCGGAAAAACAGCTTTGACGACAACAAAATTTTAACTGAATATAGTTCGACATGTAAGCTAGCACATGACTGAAGCTTATGTGTTAACTCTCTCTCTCTCTCTCCTTTTTTAGCGGTAATTCTGAATTAGTCAAATGTGCCCCACTGTCAAACCTGCCCCGCACACCTCTACTTGTGAGATTATGCGCGAGTGATAAAGGGGGAAGAAAATGTCTGTTTCGCTCAGTTCTCAAATGTGAGTAGTAGTCGGGCACCTTTGGCCGCCATCTTGGATGTTAACGTCACAAGGATGCCCCACGTTGGAGACCATATTTTCAACCCTTATTTTATGGTTTCTTTTCGGAGGACTTTTTCAACCTCTAATTTTTTACACACCCACGTGTGAGAGCGTATTTTCCACCCCTATGGTTTCAACCCTTTTCATCCCTAATTATTTTTTACACACCCACGTGTGAGACCGTGTTTTTTCACCCCTATTTTATGGCCGCCCCACGTGTGAGTTCGTATTTTCCACCCCTATGGTTTCTTTTCGGAGGTCAACCCTTGATAGAATTTCAATGTTGTATTAAGAGCCTTTTTGACAGCAATTTTTTGTACTTGCTCACGTGAGGGGTGTATTTAGGGGTTGGTCTTGGTCTTGGGGTTGGTATTGGGCTTGAGGCTGGACCTGGAGTTGGCCTTTGGGCACTGGGGCTGTGTGACGGCTTCTTTTTGGTGGTCAACCCTTGATGGGAATTTCAACCATGATTAAAGACTTTTTGATTTTTTTTCATGCCTACGTTAGGAGTCGTTTTTTTTGTTGATCATTTTTTATTAATTAATTAATTAATTTTTAACCCGGGGGAAATTCTCGATCTTAATCTGTTGCCCTATAAGATGATCTTGAATCTGTATTCTAATAAGGGTGCGCACATAATCATTAGATGTAAAAGATAGTTTATTTAATCTGTGTCTACTATTAACATTTATTAGAGCTTGTTTATCAGATATTTGAATGATATGAAACTCATTTAAAGGATTGATTAAGTAATAATTACGTGCGGGAAAAATTGACTGTATTTCCCCATATTACTTTATTAGCGTATTTTTATCAAATGCGATTGTTATTACATTTATTTTAATGCCCATCTACAGATTGTTTAACATACGAAATTTCTTTATACATTGTATTTCTAATAAGGAGTCCTTAATGGTAGCTTGTAAGGCACGTGTAGGGCTTCATCCTCTCTCTCGCTCTCGCGTCTCTTACGTCTTTCTCTCTCGTCTCTCTCTGGTCTCTCTTTCGCAAAAAACGCAAACATGCAAACACACAAAATCGCAAACACGAAAAACGCAAACACGAAGAATCACAAACACGAAAAATGAAAACGAAAATTTGTAATCACGAAAAACGAAAAATCGCTAACACGAAAAAACGAAAACGAAAACTCGCAAACACAACTATTTGCCCGCAAGGCATTTGTCTATTTCAAAAATAAGATGCAAATCTTGACGAAAAACATGCAAATACGAAACCACTAAAAATCGCAAACACATAAAATCGCAAACACGAAAAACGCAAACACGAAGAATCACAAACACGAAAAATGAAAACGAAAATTCGTAATCACGAAAAACGAAAAATCGCTAACACGAAAAAACGAAAACGAAAACTCGCAAACACAACTATTTGCCCGCAAGGCATTTGCCTATTTCAAAACAGGATGCAAGTCTTGACGAAAAACAAGCAAATACGAAATCACTAAAAATCGCAAACACGCAAATTCGGAAACACGAAAATCTAAAACGAAAATTCGCGAACACGAAAAAATCGCTAGCATACAAATGCGCAAACATGAAAAACGAAAACGCAGAGCTGTAGAATGAATCAAGACAGGGAGTTGGGTCTATATAAAAGAATTCTTTCCTTTTTATATGTTTTTATTATTTATTCCTTATATCCAAATGGAAGAGTATCAAAGTTCGCAATTCTCCGTCGTTTAGGGTAGCTTATTCTGTACTGTTTAGATTCAGGTCTACTTAACACATTGTAGCATCTGTCTCTAACTATTTTTCTATCATTATACACAAAAAGAGAGTCTTTACTATTACTAAGCACCATATCTTTTATCGCTTCAAAGTTTATAACTCGTGAATTCTTATAGTTTAAGATAACAACCTTCACTTTACACACTGATTTAATTGCCTGTTCACTGGTTGAAAACACATTATAACTGTAGCTTTTTGGTGCTGCACTAACAAATTCGGCTATATAACTTCCTCACCGTACGCTTCCAATTCGTCGGTCATCTGGCCAAGGAAATCACCGCAAGCCGGATTCCATTCGTCGGGTTTAGCGATAAATATGACACTGTCTGTATCATAATACAGAACACGGTGGTCTAGTTTTTGCAAGTAACTATATAATTCTAAACGTGCATGAGCAGTCGTGTAAGCGGCTATGTACACATTAATAGTTTTTTGTGATACACCTTCACCCTCCGGTCTATCCCAATTTACCATTACCACATTATCATTAATAGGTATTACTGATTGAACCTGAACCAATGGATTGGTAAACAGTTTAAAAAAGTCCTTTGGCTCGGATACAATACTACACTGGGTTAAATTTTCGCGTTGACCGAACTTACTCCAAAAAGAATTCAGCATTAGTTTAGCCAAGTACCTTAAACCGGGGTTTTTCATAATATTATTCGCGTCTAATTGAATCCCCTCCTTCTCATAATATTCCGCTATGTAACTCAATTTCGTGGCTTCTGACGTGCAATGGCTAGACCACCCTGAACATTTCTGCTTGAGTTTCAGGAAATTGTCGATGTACCCGCTAAATAACCCACCCTGTTTCGTGGCTTTGTCATATGTGGTTACCTCATACTCTCAAACTTCCAGGACTTTATAGTTTTTAGAGATAGCCTTACGCAGCTCGTCAGCTACAAACGTTCCAACGAAACTGCGCTCGGTTTCACTATGCTCACACTCCCTTTCATTTAACTCAGCACCACAAGCCCTACATAACAAAAACATCAGCTTGCCGTGCATTTTTAAGGGTATAACAGGGTGATAGAGATTAGAGGGCGGTGGTACTCGACATTTAATTAAACCCTCCACCGTGTCCAATGAAATGTTCTTACAATCTAAACCTACATGAACTTTCGGATGACCTACAGGATACTTACAATATTTATTTACTTGAGCGCACGTCATAATACATGATTTTTTCGTTAATACCGTTACATTGATGATAGAGTTTGCTAGCATTAGTGCGACCACCCTAAAACGCGTCTCGAGGATTTAAGGGTTCGTCATCTTGGCCACCTAAATTCTGTATGAATACTCTCAACTCATCATTTGCATGAATTAATCTTTTAAAATCGCATTCACGCATCTCAACTAGATTATACCCGCGCTCGCGTAGAAACTGTGACCGAGCCGCCGTGTTTTCGTTTCGCGCAAGCATGGAAGTATTTGCACCAAGCTTAGGGTCAATATTTGCCTGGTTGGGTAAACATTCCTCGCAACCGTGCCAATAACATCCCTCAAACTCAAAAACCGTATTCTACTCTGCACAATACCCGTCGACCTTAACACCTTCAGGTGTTCTAAACTCGCGAGATTTCCCTGCGTGCTGTATACTCACTTGTTGCGAATGCTCCACCCAGCGTAACCATTGTATTGCGACTTTTGATTGGTTGTCGGCACGTCTATAACCGCCTTTAGGAATGAGCCTGATTGTCTTCTCTTTGAGGAAATGCCTACGAAACACTTTATTGCATGCGCTAGCAATCGTTGTAGCCTCCTCAAACGGGTCGAGTTTATTTTGGGTCGTGAAGGTGGACCATAAACTAATACAATCTTTAACGAGGATCTTAACATCCATCAGGCAATCTTTCTCAATCTCTTCACTCATCTTGAAAACATAATTACTCTGGGCTGCGTGCCAACCTAAAAGTTTTTGTCTCTCTTTCTCAGACATCTGATCTGCGCAATAATATTCAAGTGATGGCAATGGACCCTCGTAATTCTGATTCTCGGATGAGTTGAAGAGATATGGGAAATAACCTTTTGACTCGGGGAAATTGAAAGTTTTCGGGAATGCCGAGAGAGGTGACGGGATGAAATTAAGGGAGTCAATAAACCTAATATCACCACATTGAATGGAGATTAGTTTTAGACCGTTGGTGATGACTTTAGGTCTCCACCGGTTATTAACAGTTAACATGCATCTAAGCACAAAACACCCATCTTATCCCTTCATATTATGTGCGATGCATGTAACTTTAAATTTTCGCGCTCTCTCGGCAACATACGCTAGAAATGATTGAACAGGATCTTCCCTGAAAATGTGCACTCTTTCGCTACACGTTGAGCATCGCTCATCCAAATTATCAGTGGAGCGGATACAAACGGAACAAACATTCACGGCCACGCATAGATTGGGCTCATGCAGAAATCGATCATGCGTTCCCTCCCACACGTTCTCTTGCATACACTCCGAATCGTAGAAGATAAACATAGATGGTTTACCATTACTACTGTCACGTCGAGCATTGTTAACGGTCATGTAGCAGAAATGTCCTATAGGTTTTTGACTCTGGCACGTGGAGCAGTAGCTGTATCCGCATCTATGTTTACCCTTTACTTCAGTTGTTTTAAGAGATTTTAAACATCTACGCAATTTTTCGCATAGTTCACTGTCCTTATGGTTTCTAAGGCATTCCTGCCCATAAAAAAGTCTCCTGCAGTCATTACAGACAATTTTAGGATTTTGAACGGAACAAGGTGGTTTCTGATGACACGCGGGACACTGGTGCAAACATTTGATATGATATTTTTTGTCATTATAACGTTTTTTACACTGTTCGCAGTAATAACTACAAGTAAATGCAGAAGTTAGGCTGGTAATGACATTATAATGCTAGTCTTCTAATATTAAATTTAAAACAACTCTACCCGGTTCCCTAGGACCCTCAAAATAAACTGAATCATCTATTCGCGAATCATAAACTACAAGGGTATATGAAGCTAACTGGTTTTGAAATGCTTGAATGTGTTCGTAACTACCACCCTGACTAAGATCTACACCACCGTTTTGGCAGAGTTGTACAGCTCGCTCTTGAAGTAAGGGGTAACCCATTACCATACCATAACGCATTGCATCGTTATTTCTGAACGCTATTGCTATAACTAGAGCGCGAGCGAAACAATTATTATCGTTCATTGTTGTCGGTACAACAATAATGTCCCGTCTTTTTGCTTTACAAAAATCTTCAAATTTTAAATCCGTCAGATTTTTGCGCCCATAGCCAATAGGTACCGACACTCTATCCACGTTTAAGACTAACAAGTCACTCGAGAAAAAACTAGCATTGCTCTGCATTACCTTTTCAAGTAGCGACATTATCACTTTCACCGACAACTGGTCCACTCTTCTAAATGACAGGCCGATTGGTTTGTCAGGGCAATTTGGGTTCCTTAACGTGATTCCTACACGGTCTGTTGCCTGTTGCTGGGAACCTGAGCCCATTTGGTTTTGCTGTAATGTACTCATTCTGTAAACGAAACAATAAAAATTAGAAAAGACATACCGTCATCAAATCCGCCGCATCTGTAGTTTCCATCATCTCATCATCGTCAAATACGTCCTCCATGTTTACCTGAGTAGGGCTTTAAAAAATAATTAAAATTTGAAAAATAAAAAACAGGTATATACTTACATTCCACCAACCTGTTGTGCAGCCTCCATTAAAATCATTAACATTTATCGAATCGATAGTGTCATTTTCACACAAAATCTTATAAGTAACAATATTGTATGCGTTTTTTAGCCCCTCTTCGGTTAACGCGCCAGCATTGAACAACTCAAGAATTTGGTTAACGTTTAAAGATTCCATAGCAATATGATGCTCTTCGGAACAGAACTAAATTAACTAAACCCGGGCGTACGCTTTTATAGTATTTTACAGGGTCAAATGTCAAATTAAGTTGTTTTGAAATTCACAAGGCTAACTTCATGGCCAACTTCAAGGCCATGCTTATCGCTAACTTCAAGGCCGATGACTTTCTCAAGGTAAATAAGTATGATGTTTATCTTTTAATACCGAATGACCTTATTGCTGAAGGTGAAGTTAGGTAATAATAACATAATTGGTACATACGAAGCCAAAATTGGCATTAAAAGAAATGTAATAATTTTAATAACGTTTTTTATTTTAGCTAAGCGTTTTTATAACATATTCATTACGGTATAAAACACTCATTGTTAAATTAGATCAGTCGTTTAACTTCATTGGAAAAATAATTTTAATTAACTAAAATGTAAAAATACACGTCAACTTAAAATCCAAGACCTTTGTTTAAATGAACCCTTTTATCATTTTATTACAGAACAGTCTTCGGTAGTAATCTTTAAATACACTTTTTATTCTTATATTATTTTAACAATTTTATATGGACATAATTAAAAAAGTATATTTTACATGTCCGGGCTGATTGACCCTCATAATACAGCGCTTGATTTTTCAAAATTGAAATACAAAGGTATTAATAATCTTTTTAATATCAAGGGCGTCATTGTTCTTCTTTAATTGCATGATGCATGTACAGAAGTTCACTAGATAAACATTTCGAAATACCACCTGACGTGTTTTAACAACCTTGCAATTAGGAACACAATTTTAACGGTTGACCTTTCAATAGTTGATAGCCTCATTAAAATGAAACGTTAATAACTTTATATGAGTTCGACGTAAATAAAAATGCGGTACCAAGGAATAGTGTTATAAACTAATGGAGGTCATTATTAATTCGTGTATAAGTTGAAGGTTGTGTAGGTAGAAGGTTACAAACTGCAATTCAAAAGAAAGTGTAATAATACATATTACAACAAATAATACAGGTCCACTCTCACACATTTTATATATATATATATATATATATATATATATATATTGTAACAATTACTTGAAATAAACGGCATATCGACTCTAATAATATTTTATTATGAAAACTTGTAATCTATTTATCAGAATACAGATTTAAGATCATCTTATAAGTTAGCAGATTATGTTAAGACGCGCATACAATTGTACCCTTCAGCGAAACGTGTCTTACAAGTTAACAAGAGAGACGAGAGAGAGAGAAAGACGTGAGAGACGCGAGAGCGAGAGAGAGGACGAAGCACTACACGCGCCTTACAAGCTACAATTAAGGACTCCTTATTAGAAATACAATGCATAAATAAATTTCGTTTGTTAAACAATCTGTAGATAGGCATTAAAATAAATGAAATAACAATCTCATTTGATAAAAATACGCTAATAAACTAATATGGGGAAATACAGTCAATTTTTCCCGCACGTAATTATTACGTAATCAATCCTTTAAATAAGTTTTATATCATTCAAATATCTGATAAACAAGCTCTAATAAATTTTAATAGTAGACACAGATTAAATAAACTATCTTTTACATCTAATGATTATTTGCGCACCCTTAGGCCAACTCCAGGTCCAGCCTCAGGCCCAATACCAACCCCAAGACCAAGACCAACCCCTAAATATACCCCTCACGTGAGCAAGTACAAAAAATTGCTGTCAAAAAGGATCTTAATACAACAGTGAAATTGTATAGTAGTATAGCTATAGGGATCCTAACTCACCGTGCACGTACGCGTTCCCCGTTTCAAGGTCACAGGTTAGTAACATTGCCTATTTTAAGGGGTAGCTGCTAAGTAAAGGCCACGTGGTTTGTACTCCTGCCAAGGCCACGTGTTAGGTACCCCCGCCTCTTCAAGTCATGCTTGCACGAGTCCTTCAAGGTCACTAGAAAAGTTACTAGACTGTTGATTATCCTGAAGGTCATTGCCCTCAAGCAAGTCTATGCATGTTTCGAGGCCACGCCCTATTCTGAGAAATCAAGAAGGTGGCTCATTGTTTAAAGTCTATGCTTTCAAGGTCAGATAATAACGCTCACAATGAATCTTCAGACATCTTAATATATATACACAATTGTAATTCAAGTTAAATGGATTGTACTCGTAATGAGTAAAAGCATGCAATTGCAAAATGCATCCATATAGTATGATTTGTAATATTATATTCAAGTACTGCATAATTGCAACGTGTTAGGTTGGTAACTCTGCTAAGTCAAGGTCAAAGGTAAAAAGTTGCAAGGTAATCAAAATAGTATTCAAGGTCGAAGACTTACGGTTGTGTCATATTTCTTAGAAATATAAAAGGTGAAAAGCTAAAATAGAAATTGCCAGGTAATCATAAATAATTTTCAAGGTTAAACTTTTTAGCGGGAAATATAAATTTTTGGAGCTGATCATCATATTTCTAGTCAAGGTCAACAGTAGGTATTTAACAAGTTTAAGCATGTTGTAATATGTAGGACGCATATTTCTTATATAAATTGCAGCGAGCTGTATGTTGAGATCAGTCTGCAACACATAATTGTTAAATATGGAATTAACAGGGTTAAACCAAAGCACCTATTGCAAACCCTTTAAAATGCGTGCGAGCTCGATATATCGAGAAAGTATAAAGTAACGAATATGGATATAATTAATACTAAGTATGGTGAACGTATAGTGATAGAAACGGGTGATTTTAAATGTGTATTGCCGGAACGCTTTTATGTATATTTCAAAAAAGAAGAAACACGAATTGAAGAATTTAAAACACTCCTAAACATGAAGGATGTGTTTATAAGTAGTTTGGGTGCAGCTGGCAAAACAACAAACATAACATTTTCTTTTAATAGTAGCACCCCACCATACGTAAAATGAGAGAAATTCAATGGTGGTGATGATGACATTTATAAAGATATTGATGATGTTATAAATGCTAAGTATAATATTAATTCATATAACACTGTATGTTTAATGGAAATTTTGTATTATCAACCTGATTATCTAATGTATAGCATTTACTGAATAAAGAAATAACTATGATTTGTTTTCTCCTTTACCCAAAAATTCTGAAATTTCGTATACAGGTCCAATAAATTAGAGCGCCAATGATAGCAGTTTCAAAATTTGCTAAAACCAAAAAAAATTTGATAAAAAGATGAATTTTACCAAATGAAAATTTATACGTAAGTGAACGTTGTTAATTGCTTAATAAATCACAACTCAATGTCCTTTACCCAAAAATTCTGAAATTTCGTATACAGATCCAATAAATAAGAGCGCCAATAATAGCAGTTTCAAAATGTCCCAAAATGTGATAAAAAAATTTGTTTTACCAACTAAAGCAATATGAAATTGAAAGTTGTTAATTGCAATAAATCACAACTCGATAATTCTTTACCCAAAAATTCTGAATTTTCGTATATAGGTTCAATAAATAAGAGCGCTAATAATAGCAGTTTAAAAATTCTCAAAAAAAAAAAAATTTGATAAAAATTTTGCTTTATGAATTAAACTAATACGTAACTGAACGTTAATTGCTTAATAAATCACAACTCGATAATCCTTTACCCAAAAATTCTGAAATTTCGTATACAGATCCAATAAGTAAGAGCGCCAATAATAGCAGTTTCAAAATTCCAAAATGTGATAAAAAAATTTGTTTTACCAACTAAAGCAATATGAAATTGAAAGTTGTTAATTGTAATAAATCACAACTCGATAATCCTTTACCCAAAATTCTGAAATTTCGTATAAAGATCCAATAAATTAGAGCGCCAATGATAGAACTAAAAAATTGGAAAAACTTGAAGGTCCTCTTTTACTATTGGAATATTAAAATACATTTTTCCTCAATAAATTAGGCACCAATATGAAATGATATAATAAACCTTAATGTAACTAATTTGTAAACTATTTGTAATACGGTTTTCTAAAATAGATTGTAACGATTTTTCATGAAATAAAGTAATAATAACGCTCACAATGAATCTTCAGACATCTTACATATATATACAATTGCAATTCAAGTTAAATGGATTGTACTCGTAATGAGTAAAAGCATGCAATTGCAAAAATGCATCCATATAGTATGATTTGTAATATTATATTCAAGTACTGTACTAGAATGGAATGCATAATTGCAATTATTGTTGTTAAACGATAGACGTGTTGAACTATGAAAGTGATAGCTGTTTCGCAACATTTCTTAGAAATGGTCAGGGCGAAAAGCTATAAATAGAAATGTAAGGTAATCATAAATCTAAGAATAGAATTTTCAAGATCTACTCCACTTGAAGGTCACGACGATGATCTCATAAGCTATGCATAAAAAGTAGGTCATGAGTTCATTGAAGGTGAATACTCCACTTCAAGCTAAAAATAGAAATTGCAATGTCACCATCCTCATCATATTACAAGGTCAAGGCGAAGCTAAAATAGAAACTGTAATGTCATCATCATCATCATCATCATATTACAATTCTTAGAAGTCTATAAAATAGTGTGTTCAAAGGTTATTGATCTGTATATCATAGCTAAAAATGGCCGGTTCAAGTCCTCACTAAAAAAGTTGATCGCGTTACAGCTAAAAAGTATAGTGACAGCATGATCGTTGAAAGTAGCTTATGCGCGTAACCAGATATGTATGGTAATCAAAGAGATGGTTCATATCTGCACTAATGTAACATAGTGGGGGTCGTTTGAGTAACAATATAAGGAAATAGTGTAATGGGTAGTGAGTGTTGTGTCAAACATGTGGATGGCATACGCTCAAGAGCAATGGACCAAAGCAACTGACCTGAGAACAGCGGTGGAACGCTTGAAGCAAGAATTTTCAGCATTAGTATTCGATGCCGAACATGAGGCGGTTTACGGGCGAGGTGATTATAGTGAAGCGGAGTGTAACGTCCTAGTGAAAAGTATGAAAAGGAGTAAAGATATGTGAAAAGTTTTTAAATTTAAAGGAAATATGTAGAACATGTTTTGTAGAAGAATTGAAAGCCGCAATTGCATCAGTTTTGCAATGAAAATGGATGGCATCTCTTGATGGTAGTAGTTCATCCTCATCAGATGCAGATTAGCCTATCGATACAATTATCAAAGTGCACTCTCCTCTAACATCATGATGCAGTAATATATAGGACAGTTCCGGTGTCAACTATAATTCATAAGCGTTCTCGAATCAATAAAGATGGATCTATCTGCATTGAACAGTAGCACTTTCTGTAAATCCTTCACGAACGTAAAAGACGCAAAATATAAAGTGATTGATATGAATACTATCAGTATGGGAAACATATTATCATTGAAACCCAGAACTTTAAGTGCATACTTACCTTAGGATTTTATGAATAGTTCAAAGAAGATCGCATTGAAAAGTTTAAGCAATATCTGGTTGAGAATGATGCATTACCAGCGCCGGAACTGTAGGAAAGATGACTAATTTAACATTTCTGTAAAAAATAATAACATATATATCTATGTATAATTGTTTGGAAATAAATCATATATTTTTGTTGCAAAAAAAGAAAGTCTTCTATTTTGATTAAATGAAGGGTATATCATAATGAAGAGCTGCTATTGATGAGACTAAAAAAATGTGGTGTATAATAATATGGTGTCTGCAGCTATATTGGCTAAGCTCTTCAAGGTTAAGATTTATTGGTATCATATTACAATTCATACCAACCAAAGCAATATCTGGTTGAGAATGATGCATTACCAGCGCCGGAACTGTAGGAAAGATTGCATTAGCGCATATACAACACGCTAACGAAGACAACCAGACAAAAAAAAAAAAAAAAAATGTAGCGTGTGTCTGCAGCTATATTGGCTAAGCTCTTCAAGGTTAAGATTTATTGGTATCATATTACAATTCATACCAACCAATCTTCAAGGTTAAATTTTATTGACAAGGTATTGAGAAGGTATAATATTACAGTTCTTATGTTAGACTCTTAAAGCTTCTTAGAATAGCAAAATAAAATATACATATTATGGTAACATTTTGTAATACCTTTACTGGAGCATATCTATTTATTATTTGTTTTTCGCATTCAATTTTCGTTTAATGTGGTCCACAAGATATCATCATCATCTTTCCTAATAGGTCATCGCCTCATTATATTGTATACTAACCATACATTCAGCTTACTTAGAGACGTTGTCCGTAACTTATTACAAACCTAAGCAAACCCCGAGGTGTTGTCTATGCATGTTTCAAGGTCATCAAGCCATGTCACACCCCCTAGAGCCCTGAAGTGGTCTAAACAGGTAGCCGTTTCCTAAAACAGGTAGCCTGTTTCCTAAAACAGGTAGCCGTTTCCCAAAACAGATAGCTGTTTGGTAACCGTTTCCCTCGAAGGTTATACGAGAGATCCATTGTTCAGGTGGAAATAGATTCAACATCTCAATTCTGAGAAATCAGGAACAAAGTGAGCCCATTGTTCTAGCCAACGGTTCAAAGTCTATGCTAACAATTTTGTGATGAATGAACAAAGACGATCCATTGTTCAGTTATAATTTCTAAAAATAGATTGTTATCTAAATACATCTCAATTCTAGAAATCAAGAACTAAGACGATGCATTGTTCTAACCAACGCTTCAAAGTCTATGCTTATAATTTTCAAGGTCACACCTCTGATAACAAAGGTGATTCATTGTTTTGGCAAAAGCCCTCTGATGCAAACTATTTCTCAGGTTATAACCCAGCCTATCCATCTAGGTCAACAAGTCAACTTTTAACATTCCTTGGAGGTAAAATTCTAGGAAATAGCAAATAAGAGTTCCTATTACTGAATTCTAGTAATATAATCAGTTCGTGGAAACAAGAGGTTGTTGTCTATGCTGAATATCAAGGTTCCTGTATTGGCTAAACGTTATGCTTACAGTATCTGGTGGTTGCAAATTCTCAAGGTCTCCAAGAAATTTTCAAGGCCATATGTCCTACAGACCGATCTTACCCGACATCATTCGATCGAAATGTAGCCGAAACCTGCAGGATCAATTCTAAACGAGTCATGGAAACAAGAAGAATGATAGGCTAATATCATGGTTATTAACTAAATTGTAATAAAAGCGTGGGCTCATACAATAGTCATCCAGGATGTTTCTCCAAATATAGATAACCGTTTCCCAAAACCGACGGTTGTTTCTCAACACAGGCTAAACTGAACTAGGTCAAAACCTAAACATCTGGTCATGAGGGAAGGTTCAAGTACAATCTGAAAGTAGTTTTATATTATAGAAAAAGCTAATCACCTACTTTGGTAGTACTGATAGGTAGTAGTTTCTATAAATCCCTACTTTTTGAGGTAAAGGTAGCTTTTCCAATAGGCTTATCATCTAGGTGCATTTCTGACCCCGAGAAAATAATGAATTCTGGGATTTATTTCAAGGTCAAGTGAGTTTTCTCGTTATGCCAGAACGCGCTCCACGTCTCACTGACGTTTGAAGCATGCTTGTGGTGGGGATTTAAATTTTGAGTCACTCACCTCTGGTGGTGAAATCGGAAGCTTTTGGAGCTCTTTCAAGGTTAAACTGTAAGCGGGAGGTTTAAAATGTTGGAGTTGGTCAAGGTCAAAGCTAAAAAGTTGCAAGGTAATCATTCATATAAATCTAAAAGTTTTTTGAGTAAGTTAGCAGTTTTGAAAGGATGCATGTTTATAATAAAAAGGCTTCTCCGGGATTGCATTATTCAGTAAACTTTTTATTGCTAGAAATGGTGAAAGTAATAAGAATGATAAGAAGAGAAAAAGAATTATTAAGTATTGACGAGAGGAAGAAAAGACTCGAGGTGTTAATCAAGGAAATAAAAAATTGAGGTAGATTTAGAGCTGTATGAGGTAAAAAGAAAATGATGCAACTTCAGTGAATGTGCCATGAAAAAGGTGCATTATAATTTGAATGAGATGTATTAGTAAATAAGTAATTACGGTAGTAATGATAGTTATATGTAAATATATGGTTTTAATCGCTAATAAATCACAACTCGATAATCCTTTACCCAAAATTCCGAATTTTCATATATAGGTCCAATAAATTAGAGCGCCATTGATAGCAGTGTCTAAAATTTGTTAAAACAATAAATGTCATAAAAATTTTGTTTAACTAATAAAATTGATATGTAAGTGAACGTCGTTAAGGCTTAATAAATCGCAACTCAATGTCCTTTACCCGAAAATTCTGAATTTTCGTATATATATCCAATAAGTAAGAGCGCCAAAGATAGTAGTTTCCAAAATTTGTAAAAACAAAAATGTGATAAAAAAAATTTTGTTTTATCAATACGTAACTGAACGTTGTTAATTTTGCAATTCACCTTTTCCGAATTAATTTTCTTCTCATATGCCTACACACACTTTATTTTTAATTAAAATGAACACTGAAGTTTCTTATCATGATTTATTAAATTATTCAAATTATGTAGGAAGAAATGACCCATAAAACTTATATTACAAAGAAAGAAAGAAAAGGTCAATAACATTATCCTGTTATATGAAATGTATGTCAGCATTTCTGTATGTGTCTATTTTAAAATAAATAAATACACTCTTTTATAATATCAGATTAATTTTAACTCAAAAATTTTGAATTTTTGTATATATGTTGAATAAATAACAGCGCAAAATTCTGAAATTTCGTATACAGGTTCAATAAATTAGAGCGCCAATGATGGCAGTTCCAAAATTTACCAAAACAAAAAATGAGATAAAAAAAGATGAATTTCATCAATGTAAATTTATATTAAGTTAAAGTTGTTAACTGCTTAATAAATCACAAATCAATGTCCTTTACCCAAAAATTCTGAAATTTCGTATACAGATCCAATAACATCCTGACTGAACATTTATTAAGTTGATGATAGAGAGTGACATGTTTTTGTAGAAGGTGATCTGAAGAAAAGTGATTCAAGCATTGATAACAAATAAACATCTTGTCCCCTACTCGATTTAAACATAGCATCGAATGCTAAACTGGGGCTGTACAATAGTGCAGAGGATCAAATTTGTAAGTACTTAAACAAGTTTACCGAAAATTTTCGAAAATATCAGCTAAAAGTAGAACGTTCGTTTTAAATACAAATCGAGTACTCTAACGATCTAATATGAAATTTGTTCCAAACATTAACCGCATGTGCAAAACTAACATCATTGATTCAGTCATTATTAAGATGACTAAAAACGCTTCCCCAATTCCCCAATTCAAGGTTAAATATCACAAACTTGTTATAACTTGTATTTGACCTTATGCAGCATACAAAAACTCGACTTATATGAAAAGAAATTTGATACTTCACTCTTTAGTTCATTGTTTAGATTGCGTATTCAAGATTCAGTTCAGAAAGATGCAGATATTGCACTTTCTTTAGTATTATCTTTAGTTTTACTGGTAATATCTAATAACCTAACATTGCTGACATGGCATGAAATACCTTTCATGTCTAGATTATGATGCATTCATCACCTTTGCTTGACAGCTCAATAGTAACCACTTCCACTTTTGTACACGTTAACAAATTTACATGTATATAATCATAATAATAATTTTATTTCAATATTCAGTAGTTACATACATACATACATACTATACAGATAAAATGGCATCAAACAGCAAACGCTCAAAACTGTCACTACAAAAGAAGAAAGCTAACATACTGCAAGATGTATTATGTGTGTCAAAACAAGTTGTTGAGACACTTGTAAGTGAAAATGAGATACCAATCATCTCTATACGCGACAGTGATGTAGAGGACGACGACTTTGCAAGGTTTTTGAAAATAAGTATTCCTTGCTTAATGTATTGTTTTGTGTGGTGATTTCCTTAATAAATATATTATTAACCAAACCAATTATTTTCTAGCATCACGCCGCAACCACAGTTGTAGCTTCACTACCACCACTGCAGCCATACACTCCTCCAATATGGAGGAATTGAAGCTTCACTACCACCACCACCACCACCACAAACTACACTCCTCCAATACGGAGGAAAAATTTAGAATTAATACGACCAGTGTGTTCACCACCACCATCACAAGCAATATCTCGGGATCCTACAAACTTGCAGCAATTTAAAATAAAAAGTGTTAGGTGGTTGCAGAACATTTTATCAACATACATTAATTCTGAAAAATCGGAAGTGTCAAAAGTGGAGCGATTAAATAATGAGTTGGCTGCAGCGAACAACTTACAAGTTGCACGACAGAACATTAAAAATACACAAAATGCGTTAAGAATATTGGATAGTTTAGACATTTAAGTTAGTTTATAATTAGGTACTAAGTAGTGTTGTGATTTTTTTTTTTTTTTTTTTTTTTTTTTTTTTTTTTTTTTTTTTTTTTTTTTTTTTTAAAATAAGATATTCAATTGATATATCATTGGAAATATACATATGATTTTATATATCTCGAATTTTTGTGTAAATAGTGGGACATTCAAAATTTTTTTACTTTAACTTACATATAAATTTACATTGATAAAATTCATCTTTTTTATCACATTTTGGTAAATTTTGGAACTGCCATCATTGGCGCTCTAATTTATTGAACCTTATACGAAATTTCAGAATTTTGGGTAAAGGACATTGGAGTTATGATTTATTAAGCCTTAACAACGTTCACTTACACATCAAAACTGCAAACTTTATCATTAATAATTGAAATTTTTTTTTTCACATTCTTTTAGTTTTGAATTTTGAGTGCTATCTTTTGCGCTCATGCCGTTTAGTCTACATGCCGAAAATTGGAATTTTTGGGTAAAGGACTACTGATTTATAAATAAATATAAAATATAAATGTACCAAGTTTCAACCTTTATTACTATTTTCACAAGACTGTTTTGAAATTTTTATATTCTAAATTTATTTTAATGCTATCCTTGCGCTGTTATTTATTCAACATATATACAAAAATTCAAAATTTTTGAGTTAAAAATTAATCTGATATTATAAAAGAGTGTATTTATTTTTTAAAATAGACACATCAGAAATGCTGACATACATTTCATATAACAGGATAATGTTATTGACCTTTTTCTTTCTTTCTTTGTAATATAAGTTTTATGGGTCATTTCTTCCTACATAATTTGAATAATTTAATAAATCATGATAAGAAACTTCAGTGTTCATTTTAATTAAAAAAAATTTTAAAAAAAAAATTAAAATTCATTCGTTTGATAAAACAAAATATTTTTTTTCACATTTTTGTTTTTTTTAAACTACTATCTTTGGCGCCTTACTTATTGATATAATGAAAATTCGGAATTTTGGGTAAAGGATTATCGAGTTGTGATTTATTAGGCGATTAAAACCATATATTTACATATAACTATCATTACTACCGTAATTACTTATTTACTAATACATCTCTCATTCAAATTATAATGCACCTTTTTCATGGCACATTCACTCGAAGTTGCATCATTTTCTTTTTACCTCATACAGCTCTAAATCTACCCTCAATTTTTTATTTCCTGATTAACACCTCGAGTCTTTTCTTCCTCTCGTCAATACTTAATAATTCTTTTTCTTCTTATCATTCTTATTACTTTCACCATTTCTAGCAATAAAAGTTTACTGAATAATGCAATCCCGGAGAAGTTTTTATTATAAACATGCATCCTTTCAAAACTAACTTACTCAAAAACTTTTAGATTTATATGAATGATTACCTTGCAACTTTTTAGCTTTGACCTTGACCAACTCCAACATTTTAAACCTCCCGCTTACAGTTTAACCTTGAAAGAGCTCAAAGCTTCCGATTTCACCACCAGATGAGTGACTCCAAAAATTTAAATCCCCACCAAAGCATGCTTCAAACGTCAGTGAGACGTGGAGCGCGTTCTGGCATAACGAGAAAACTCACTTGACCTTGAAATAAATCCCAGAATTCATTATTTTCTCGGGAAATGCACCCTAGATGATAAGCATTGGAAAAGCTATTTACCTCAAAAGTAGATTTATAGAAACTACTACCTATCAGTACTACCCCAAAGTAGGTGATTAGCTTTTCTATAATATAAAACTACTTTCAGATTGTATTGAACCTTCCCTCATGACCAGATGTTTAGGTTTTGACCTAGTTCAGTTTAGCCTGTGTTGAGAAACAACCGTCGGTTTTAAACGGTTATCTATATTTGGAGAAACATCCTGGATGACTGTATGAGCCCACGCTTTTATTACAATTTAGTTAATAACCATGATATTAGCCTATCATTCTTCTTGTTTCCATGACTCGTTTAGAATTGATCCTGCAGGTTTCGGCTACATTTCGATCGAATGATGTCTAAGATCGGTCTGTAGGACATATGGCCTTGAAAATTTCTTGAGACCTTGAGAATTTGCAACCAGATACTGTAAGCATAACGTTTAGCCAATACAGGAACCTTGATATTCAGCATAGACAACAACCCTCTTGTTTCCACGAACTGATTATATTACTAGAATTCAGTAATAGGAACTCTTATTTGCTATTTTAAATTTTACCTCAAGGAATGTTAAAAGTTGACTTGTTGACCTAGATGGATAGGCTGGGTTATAACCTGAGAAATAGTTTGCATCAGAGGGCTTTTGCCAAAACAATGAATCACCTTTGTTATCAGAGGTGTGACCTTGAAAATTATAAGCATAGACTTTGAAGCGTTGGTTAGAACAATGCATCGTCTTAGTTCTTGATTTCCAGAATTGAGATGATTTAGATAACAATCTATTTTTAGAAATTATAACTGAACAATGGATCGTCTTTGTTCATTCATCACAAAATTGTTAGCATAGACTTTGAACCGTTGGCTAAACAATGGGCTCACTTTGTTCCTGATTTCTCAGAATTGAGATGTTGAATCTATTTCCACCTGAACAATGGATCTCTCGTATAACCTTCGAGGGAAACGGTTACCAAACAGCTATCTGTTTTGAAACGGCTACCTGTTTTAGAAACGGCTACCTGTTTTAGGAAACGGCTACCTGTTTTAGGAAACAGCTACCTGTTTTAGGAAACGGCTACCTGTTTAGACCACTTCAGGGCTCTAGGGGGTGTGACATGGCTTGATGACCTTGAAACATGCATAGACAACACCTCGGGGTTTGCTTAGGTTTGTAATAAGTTACGGACAACGTCTCTAAGTAAGCTGAATGTATGGTTAGTATACAATATAATGAGGCGATGACCTATTAGGAAAGATGATGATGATATCTTGTGGACCACATTAAACGAAAATTGAATGCGAAAAACAAATAATAAATAGATATGCTCCAGTAAAGGTATTACAAAATGTTACCATAATATGTATATTTTATTTTGCTATTCCTAAGAAGCTTTAAGAGTCTAACATAAGAACTGTAATATTATACCTTCTCAATACCTTGTCAATAAAATTTAACCTTGAAGATTGGTTGGTATGAATTGTAATATGATACCAATAAATCTTAACCTTGAAGAGCTTAGCCAATATAGCTGCAGACACACGCTACATTTTTTTTTTTTTTTGTCTGGTTGTCTTCGTTAGCGTGTTGTATATGCGCTAATGCAATCTTTCCTACAGTTCCGGCGCTGGTAATGCATCATTCTCAACCAGATATTGCTTTGGTTGGTATGAATTGTAATATGATACCAATAAATCTTAACCTTGAAGAGCTTAGCCAATATAGCTGCAGACACCATATTATTATCACCACATTTTTTAGTCTCATCAATAGCAGCTCTCTTCATTATGATATACCCTTCATTTAATCAAAAATAGAAGACTTTTTTTTTTGCAACAAAAAATATATAATTTATTTCCAAACAATTATACATAGATATATATGTTATTATTTTTTTACAGAAATGTTAAATTAGTCATCTTTCCTACAGTTCCGGCGCTGGTAATGCATCATTCTCAACCAGATATTGCTTAAACTTTTCAATGCGATCTTCTTTTGAACTATTCATAAAATCCTAAGGTAAGTATGCACTTAAAGTTCTGGGTTTCAATGATAATATGTTTCCCATACTGATAGTATTCATATCAATCACTTTATATTTTGCGTCTTTTACGTTCGTGAAGGATTTACAGAAAGTGCTACTGTTCAATGCAGATAGATCCATCTTTATTGATTCGAGAACGCTTATGAATTATAGTTGACACCGGAACTGTCCTATATATTACTGCATCATGATGTTAGAGGAGAGTGCACTTTGATAATTGTATCGATAGGCTAATCTGCATCTGATGAGGATGAACTACTACCATCAAGAGATGCCATCCATTTTCATTGCAAAACTGATGCAATTGCGCGGCTTTCAATTCTTCTACAAAACATGTTCTACATATTTCCTTTAAATTTAAAAACTTTTCACATATCTTTACTCCTTTTCATACTTTTTCACTAGGACGTTACATCCGCTTCACTATAATCACCTCGCCCGTAAACCGCCTCATGTTCGGCATCGAATACTAATGCTGAAAATTCTTGCTTCAAGCGTTCCACCGCTGTTCTCAGGTCAGTTGCTTTGGTCCATTGCTCTTGAGCGTATGCCATCCACATGTTTGACACAACACTCACTACCCATTACACTATTTCCTTATATTGTTACTCTAAACGACCCCACTATGTTACATTAGTGCAGATATGAACCATCTCTTTGATTACCATACATATCTGGTTACGCGCATAAGCTACTTTCAACGATCATGCTTATTCTTTTGTGTGGATCAACAGTGAGGACTTGAACCGGCCATTTTGATATAACAGATCAATAACCCCTTTTTAAGACTTCTAAGAATTGTAATATGATGATGATGATGATGATGACATTACAGTTTCTATTTTTAGCTTCGGCCTTGACCTTGAATATGATGAGGATGGTGACATTGCAATTTCTATTTTAGCTTGAAGTAGTTCACCTTCAATGAACTCATGACCTACTTTTATGCATAGCTTATGAGATCATCGTCGTGACCTTCAAGTGGAGTAGATCTTGAAAATTCTATTCTTAGATTTATGATTAACAATTTCTATTTATAGCTTTTCGCCCTGACCATTTCTAAGAAATGTTGCAAACAGCTATCACTTTCATAGTTCAAGCACACGTCTATCGTTTACAAACAATAATTGCAATTTCATTCCTTTAGTACAGTACTTGAATATAATATTACAAATCATACTATATGGATGCATTTTTGCAATGCTTTACTCATTACGAGTACAATCCATTTAACTTGAATTGCAATTGTATATATATGAAATGTCTGAAGATTCATTGTGAGCGTTATTATTACTTTATTTCATGAAATCGTTACAACATTTTAAAAAACCGTATTACAAATAGTTTACAAATTAGTTACATTAAGGTTTTATTATATCATATTTCATATTGGTGCCTAATTTATTGAGGAAAAATGTATTTTAATATTCCAATAGTAAAGAGGACCTTCAAGTTTTTTCCAATTTTTTGTTCTATCATTGGCGCTCTAATTTATTGGATCTTTATACGAAATTTCAGAATTTTGGGTAAAGGATTATCGAGTTGTGATTTAAAGCAATTAACAACTTTCAATTTCATATTGTTTAGTTAAAATTTTTTTTATCACATTTTGAATTTTGAAACTGCTATTATTGGCGCTCTTACTTATTGGATCTGTATACGAAATTTCAGAATTTTGAAGGATTATCGAGTTGTGATTTATTAAGCAATTAACGTTCAGTTACGTATTAGTTTAATTCATAAAGCAAAATTTTTTATCAAATTTTTTTTTTTTTGAGAATTTTTAAACTGCTATTATTAGCGCTTATTTATTGAACCTTATACGAAAATTCAGAATTTTGGGTAAAGAATTATCGAGTTGTGATTTATTAAGCAATTAACAACTTTCAATTTCATATTGCTTTAGTTGGTAAAACAAATTTTTTTTATCACATTTTGGACATTTTCGAAACTGCTATTATTGGCGCTCTTATTTATTGGATCTGTATAAATTTCAGAATTTTTGGGTAAAGGACATTGAGTTGTGATTTATTAAGCAATTAACAACGTTCACTTACGTATAAATTTTCATTTGGTAAAATTCATCTTTTTTATCAAATTTTTTTGGTTTTAGCAAATTTTGAAACTGCTATCATTGGCGCTCTAATTTATTGGACCTGTATACGAAATTTCAGAATTTTGGGTAAAGGAGAAAACAAATCATAGTTATTTCTTTATTCAGTAAATGCTATACATTAGATAATCAGGTTGATAATACAAAATTTCCATTAAACATACAGTGTTATATGAATTAATATTATACTTAGCATTTATAACATCATCAATATCTTTATAAATGTCATCATCACCACCATTGAATTCTCTCATTTTACGTATGGTGGGGTGCTACTATTAAAAAGAAAATGTTATGTTTGTTGTTTTGCCAGCTGCACCAAACTACTTATAAACACATCCTTCATGTTTAGGAGTGTTTTAAATTCTTCAATTCGTGTTTCTTCTTTTTTGAAATATACATAAAAGCGTTCCGGCAATACACATTTAAAATCACCCGTTTCTATCACTATACGTTCACCATACTTAGTATTAATTATATCCATATTCGTTACTTTATACTTTCTCGATATATCGAGCTCGCACGCATTTTTAAAGGGTTTAATAGGTGCTTTGGTTTAATGTTTTCCAATTTAAAATTTGTGTTGCAATATTAAATAAGCTCCTGCAATTTAATAAGAAATATGGTCCAATTTAAACCTGCTTAAATTTTAAATACCTCTTTACCTTCTGTAATTTAAAAAAAATTTTAATTTCCCTAAAAATTTAACCTTAAAATTATTTATGATTACCTGGCAATTTCTATTTTAGCTTTTCACCTTTTTATATTTCTAAGAAATATGACACAACCGTAAGTCTTCGACCTTGAATACTATTTTTGATTACCTTGCAACTTTTTACCTTTGACCTTGACAGCAGGTTACCAACCTAACACGTTGCAATTATGCAGTACTTGAATATAATATTACAAATCATACTATATGGATGCATTTTGCAATGCTGCTTTTACTCATTGAGTACAATCCATTTAACTTGAATTACAATTGTGTATATATGTAAGATGTCTGAAGATTCATTTGAGCGTTATTATCTGACCTTGAAAGCATAGACTTTAAACAATGAGCCACCTTCTTGATTTCTCAGAATACGTGGCCTGAAACATGCATAGACTTGCTTGAGGGCAATGACCTTCAGGATAATCAACAGTCTAGTAACTTTTCTAGTGACCCGGACTCTGCAAGCATGACTTGAAGAGGTACCTAACCGTGGCCTTGGCGGACAAACCACGTGGCCTTTACTAGCACTACCCTTAAAATAGGCAATGTTACTAACCTGTGACCTTGAAACGGGAACGCGTGCACTGAGTTAGGATCCCTATATCTACTTTGTATCAAGGGTTGACCTGAAAAGAAACCATGGGTGAAAATACGAACTCACGTGAGGCGCCATAAAAATAGTGTGTGTGTGTGTGTGTGTGTGTGTGTGTGTGTGTGTGTGTGTGTGTGTGTGTGTGTGTGTGTGTGTGGTGTGTGTGTGTGTGTGTGTGGTGTGTGGTGTGTGTGCGTGTGTGTGTGTGTGTGTGTGTGTGTGTGTGGTGTGTGTGGTGTGTGTGTGTGTGTGTGGTGTGTGTGCGTGTGTGGTGTGTGTGTGTGTGTGTGTGTGTGTGTGTGTGCGTGTGTGGTGTGTGTGGTGTGTGCGTGTGGTGTGTGTGCGTGTGTGCTGTGTGTGTGTGTGCGGTGTGCGGGTGTGCGGGTGTGGCGTGTGCGGGGCGTGTGCGCGTGTGCGCGGCGTGTGCGTTGCGCGCGTGTGGTGTGCGCCGCGTGTGCGCGGTGTGCGCGTGTGGCGCGTGTGCGCGTGTGCGCGTGTGTGTGCGTGTGCGCGTGTGCGCGTGTGTGCGCGGTGTGCGCGTGTGGCGCGGTGTGCGCGTGTGTGCGCGTGTGCGCGGTGTGTGCGCGTGTGGGTGGCGCGTGTGGCGTGTGTGCGCGTGTGTGCGCGTGTGTGCGCGTATGTGCGCGTGTGTGCGCGTGTGTGCGCTGTGTGCGCGTGTGTGCGCTGTGTGCGCGTGATGTGCGCGTGTGTGCGCTGTGCGCGTGTGCGCGATGTGTGCAGGCGTGTTCGCGTGTGCGCGTGTGTGCGCGTACGTGCTGCGCGTGCTGATGCGCGTGTGTCGCGTGTGCGCTTGAACGTGTGCGTGTGCGCAGTGTCTGTTGCCGTTGCTGTGTGCAGAACGTGACGTGACGCGTGTGCCGCGTGTTGATGCGCGCTGTGTGCGTGTGCGGTGTGCGCGTGTGGCGCGCGTGTGCGTGTGTGCGCGGTTAGGGTGTGCGTGTGTGGCTGTGTGCATGTGTGTGCGCGTGTGTGCCGTGTGTGCATCTGTGCTTGTTCAGTGTGTTGCGTGTGTGCGAGTGTGGCGTGTGTGCGCGTGTGGCGCGTATGCTGCTGTTCGTGTGTGCGCGTGTTGCGCGTATGTGCTGTTTGGCGTGTGTGCGCGTGTGCGCGTGTTGACTTGCGCGTGTGCGTTGCGCGTGTGGCGCGTGTGCGCGCATGTGCAGTACCTGCTGACGCGTGTGCCGTGTCGTCAGCGTGTGCGCGCTGTGTCGCTGCGTGTGCGCGTATGCGTGTGCGGATGTGCGTGTGTGTGCGCGTGTGTGCGCGTGTGTGTCGTGTGGTGTCGCGTGTGGTGTGCGCGTGTGTGCGTGTGCTGCGTCGGTGTGCGCGTGTGTGGCGTGTGTGCGCGTGTGTGCGTGTGTGTGCGTGTGTGCGCGTGTGCGTGTGCGTGTGTGGCGTGTGTGCGCGTGTGTGCGCGTGTGTGCGCGTGTGTGCGCGTGTGTGCGCGTGTGTGCGCGTGTGCGCTGCGCGTGTGCGCGTGTGCGCGTGTGTCGCGCGTGTGTGCGCGTGTGTGCGCGTGTGGCGCGTGTGCGCGTGTGTGCGGTGGCGCGTGTGTGCGCGTAGTGTGCGCGTGGGCGTGTGTGCGTCGTGTCGCGTGTGCGCGTTGTGCGCGTGTGCGCTGTGTGCTGCGCGTGTGCGAACGTGTGCGCGTGTGTGCGCGTGTGTGCGCGTGTGCGCGTGTGTGCGCGTGTTGCGCGTGTGCGGTGTGCGCGTGTGTGCGCGTGTGTCGCGTGTGTGGCGTGTGTGCGCGTGTGTTGCGCGTGTGTGGCGCGTGTTGCGCGTGTGCGCGTGTGTGCGTGTGTGCGCGTGTGTGCGCGTGATTGTGTCGCGTGTGTGCGTGGTGCGCGTGTGTGCGCGTGCGCGTGATGTGTCGTGTGTGCGCGTGTGTGCGCGTTGTGTGCGCGTGTGTGCGCGTGCGTTGT
>JARFJB010002260.1:132500-322500 GCA_036346205.1 Vesta saturnalis | reverse complement strand
GTAATGACGTCAAACTCCTATAATATGCAAAAGTAAAAGTTTTTTACATTTGTTCCAATTAGATACTATTGTGCGTTCCAGGAAGCAATTAGTATTGCCTTATAGGTATGTTTAAATTTAAAAAATGTGACATAGAATAACTAAGCCATAAGCATAACGCCTTTATATTAAAAATCAATCAAACTTCAAATCTTGACACATACACACGATATTTTGCAGCCATATAAATAGCTACACAAACAAGCACCGTTTATCTAGAAGGCAGAGGTCATTGTGGAACTAACACCAAATGTCAATAAAGATTATTGTTCATGCATAATCCTACAAGCAAATGAAGAACCTGAGTTGATGATAAAAATGCTTGTACATACTTAATGTTAAATCTTATCAATCCCGGTACGAAATATTGGAAGAGATAAGTTAGTGCACTATACAAGTTATCAAATTATATGTTCAGACTTGTTCTTGTAGTACTCGTGTCAATAATCGCTTGCCAGACTACAGCGTTCGATTATTTACCGATCATATATGTATTCTGAAATGTAAGAAACTGAAAAAATGAGCATCGGCGTGACTTCGTCATTGTAAACGTTGTACTATTAATCTTTCCCAAGAATCCAAAAGCACCCACATAGAAGGCACTGGCAAAATCATTTTTCTCGTTTTTCTTATCACGTATATAACTCGCACTTCCTGACGCTTACGTGCTTATAAAATGTATAATCAATAAAAAATAAAAATGCATCAGGTTAATTAGTGAAACAATGGAAAATATTCGTATAAGTCATTAATTATGAAAATCAATATTGATAATAATCAATAAAATAGAAAGCATTAGTACTCCTTCTAATTAAAACAAAACCGTTACTTCACACCACTACTTTAGACATAAGCAGCAAATCAAGTTTCCTGCAGCACCCACGTCTAGTAGATCTGCAAACTTATCTAGAGTACTATTCTAACATATTAATTAATTATTAAAATTCTTATCTTTTAGGTTTATACGTATATTTTTATTTATTTTTTTATACAAATTGAACGCTCGATAGCAATTACCACGTGACATTTACTTATTTTATTCAAGTTTTTCTTTGTTTTTTTATTTATTGCATGTTTTTATGCTTGAAATATTTAATAAAACTACGCAATATAACAAACATAATAAACAACAATAATTAAACAAAGTGAACATAAAGAAAATAGGTATATAACGTACAGAAAATATAAACATGTCTTCTGCATATTCCATCTTATTTTATTAACTTTATTTACACGATTTCCGTTTATTTATTAATTTGCAATCACTTTTATGTTGCGCTAATGGATGCTTTTGTAACTGATATGTTTGGCCAATATATATTTCATGGCAATCTATGCAAGGAATTAAATCAACTATATTTGATTTATTTGATAAAGTTCTTTCTTTGATTTTGATAAAGAGAGATTTTACTAATTATATATTATAATAACCAATTTTAATATAATTTCAAAATACTTAACAATTTTGAATGTTAAATTAGGAATATATAATAACTTTTTTGTATACGATATTATCATCTCTTTGATTTGTTCCCATGTTATTGTTATTTAGTGAAAATGTTTCTTATTAAAGTCATTGGATACCCATTATTTCTTAACAATTATTGCAGCACGTTTAAATTCTTTTCATAAAAAGATGGATTGTGAAATTATTTTTTTTAGAGCTTTAGTAATATTCGCCTTCTGTTTAATAGGGTGATTATAACTGTACTAAATCTATCTTCCCAACATTTTTTTTAATATGCTCATGCTTATGGTTAGTTTGTTACTTATTTTAGATTATCTAGAAGTTGTGCGTAGACTGGTCAGGAGTCCTTCTCCTCTTCAGCCCTGGTCATTCTTTTCTTGTTGGTGTTGCGCTGTTTTGTGTAATAGTATAGGTTACAATCATGGAATGTGGTTATTTTTGGTGTTAAAAAAAAGAAAAAAAGATTTAGATTAATTTGATTGTGTTGTCTAGGGATTCTTCTATCACCTCGGGAAGTCGTCAAGGAGTTGTGTTAGGATCGCGGAGGGTGTTTGAATTTTAAATTGGGTTTTTTCCGTGGGAATTGAGGAAATCAGTAGTTATATGGAGTGGTAAGGATCTTTCTAGTTGGGATTGTGTCGCCGAAAATTCTTTTGTGTGCAAAGTTTCTTTGTAATATCTGTATTCTGTATGTGATGGGTGATATGTTTGCGTGTTGTATTGTGAGGTTATTAGGGTACCTCCAAGGTAACCAGTGTATGCGTCTGAGTATTCGGAATTCACAGGAAGAGATAGAGCAGAGGTGATTAGGGTTTATGTTAGGGTATATGGGTGTTCGGAAATCTATAACAGGGCGCATGTATGTTTTGTAGTTATTTTGTGGTGCCAACCCCTGAGTCTACCCGGATGGCGTCCAGTAGGTTTGCTCGGTATCTTATCCTGTTTAGTGTTCTTTGTACATCCGGGAGTCAATTGAGTGTTCTGGTGAAGAGGATTCCTAAGTAGGTGACTTGTTGAAGTGGGAGTCTTTCTTGTTTCAGGGTGAGAGAAACATTGCTGTTGGCTAGGTTTGGGAACTTATCTTCAGTGTAGTTTGGATGTCGGAAGAGGATTGTTTGGGTTTTGGTGGGATTGACGGAGACTCTCCACCGGTTCGCCCAGTTGGAGAAGTTCCGGGGGTTTTGGATATGAGGCTGGATGCCGTTCCGCTGTTCCGATTAACCGCCCAAAAGGCGGTGTCATCCGCAAACTGCGCAACGACTACTCCGGGTTGTGTAACTTCGGGAATGTCGGATGCGAAGATAGTGCAAAGGATCGGGGCTAAGGCAGAACCCTGCGGTACGCCTGCTGTAGGTTGAAAAGGATCGGAGAAGGTGTTTCCTACTTTGACTCGAATTGACCGATTAGTCAGGTACAAGAGTGGGAGTTTAGCGAAGGGGCCGTGTATGTTGAGGTTGCGGATCTTGTGTAGGAGACCGGCATGTCATACCCTGTCAAATGCTTGCTTAATTTTTTCGCTCTTTCACTTACGATCACTCCAACTCCTTTTGCGCCATGCGCTTCAGTCTCAACTCCTGACCATAGTGCTAGGCTGCCATCCTCCATCTCCACATCATCCTTTCCTTTGCGCTTTGTCGCTCATACAAACAGAATATCAAGCTGCCTATCGTACATTACATTCGCAATTTCAAATTCTGTATCATACATACCTCTAACATTCCACCTACCGACTCGCCATTCATTCCTTGCACAGTCGTCAGCTACGGGTCTATCTGTTTCGACCTTCACCGCCCCTTGTAGCCAGGTCGATCCGAGGCAATTGTATTGTTCTCTTGAGTAAATATCATAGCGGGCAGACCGGTTACTAGTCAAATCGTGCCTCCACCGATGTGACATTCCCTACTAACGATATCGTCCTACTACCAATAACCAACTACAAATAACCAAACCTGAATGTGTAAGTCACATCCAAAAACGCGTTGGAACTAGATTGAGAAGACTAACTAAAGACATGAAAGGTGTAAAATTAAAAGATAGGAAACGATTAGAAGAAAAAAGGCGCCTAATTTGTCAAGCGATACGAAACAATCTTGCAAATGTCGATGATATGAGAAAAGCAACATGGGCCATGTTTTTTCACAAACTTTCCAGCGATGAAAAGTCACAATACGAGCTATGTACTCTTGGAAATGAATCATGGTGGAAGTATAATAAGGCAAAAGAAAACAAAATAGAACACAAACATAAGAATCCTCTACTAGAGGAGGTAATGAGTCTAATAAAATCTGTTTATAAAGACTTATCAGATCCGAAATTGCTAAATCGCTGTTTGCACGGCCAAACACAAAACCCCAATGAAAGCTGCAACAGTGTGATATGGAATAGACTTCGTAAAAATATTTTGTAGCCTTAAAACTCATGAACTTGGTGTAAATGACTCAGTAATTTGCTTCAATGAAGGGGCCACTGGAAAAGTTATATAAAACAAAAAAATGCTTAGATACCATTTTCTCCTAAACTAGGTCCAGGTATTTTAAATTTTATATTTATCTTCCCCATTATTTAGCGAGTAAAATGATACAACTTTGTGTAATTACATTAAGTTTACCAAATTTGTAATTTGTAACATAAAATAAAGTACTTTAAAGTTATACCTATAGTTTTAAGTTCCTAATTCAGTAAAATCAATGACATATAGCATTTACTGTAACGTTAAAGTTATTACTTCTAATTTAGTAAAATTGTTATTTTTTATATCAATAACATTGAACATTTGCTTTAAATGTTTTCTCGTTTTTAGTTCTTAATTCCGTAACGTTATTTTTTAATAATAACCCATTATTTGTAGATCTTAATAACACATACTTTTGACACATTTTTACCAAATTAATACTACGATGTAGTTTCCTAAATAATGTTTGATGTCTATGACAAATAGTTGACAGCGGCCTACGTGGTAAAAATACATTTAATAAATAATAGTGGAAGTTGTATGTGCTCTGCAGTGTCTCACAACATTTCATATTTCTCGGAAACCACTGATATTAACGAATTCAAGAAAGAGCACCTTTTTTTAGGAAAATAGTTAGGGAATAAACTAACAGTTTGTTGCTTTATCCCTGTAAAAGTTTTGACCTTTTAACCAATGAGCTAAGCATAATCCTGACTTTCTACAACATCGGTATACCTTATGGTACTGCAAAAGTAGATGCATTCTACCAAATTTTCATTAAATTCTAAAATATAGTTTTAGAGTTATAAATACAAATGTGTTTTCAATTTCCAACTTTACACCCTATAACTCTGCAAAGAAAGGCTGGAGAAACAAATTATATGAAGTATTGACATTATTTCAATACCACCTACTCATCCCCAAGTGCGACATGCTCACTTTAACAATCTCAATAATAAAATCAAAGTGGTATGTTTGACAATAACGACACTCTCTAAAAATATTTGAAATGTTGTTACTAAGAGACTGGTAATTTTGATTTGATTTACATTCTCAAATAGTAACGATTTAATAAAAAACCTAACATTAGAAATTATATCTTCAAAACGAATTACTGTTGGGGTTACTGCAAAGTTTCCACCTTCAGCAGGAGCTTTAATCGTATCAGTTGTAAAAACTGATTAAATATTGATAGTTCGGTAATATTTTGTTTAGTCTTTTAAATTTTTATTCTGACGTTTTGAAGAAACGTCACAAATAAAATCGAACGCTGATAAGGATAGCTTAGCGATTGAAACGCGTTCGGTGTTTTTTAATTTTCTGTGGTACGTGGGTGTATTTTGTTAATATCCATACATTTAAAAGAAAGAATTAACTTTATACCAATAATGGTTACTTATTCTTCGTAAAAGCTGGAAATGTGCAAGAAATTTTAAGCATGTCAATTGATAACTAGCAAAAAACATCGATCCCATTGCTTTTCAGTTACAAGCCTTCACAAGGAGTCAATGATTGTGATTTGGTCACTTTTCTATTTGTGCCTTAACTACATTCTTTTACCCTTGTTGTATCATATCTTTAATTGAACCATTGAGTAATATTTTACCCAATGATTCAGCCGTAATTTTTATTGTTACTTCTAGATTACTAAAAATTTAAACAAAAGTAAACGACCCGTAAATCTAACGCTTTAACGTCAAACATTCGTTTGAAACCCTATTTCACAAGTTAACCTGCATCATTTAATTGAAATAGAAAATTAAATGCGATTACTAATTATAAATGAATAATATTTATACAATTGAGGAATTTCACAAAAAAAATTCTTCAAGAGCTATTAACACAAGGTCAAAAAGATTCCCCAGTTCTTAATTGTGAAGTAATAAATAAGTTAGAATTTTTATATTCAACCTTTCTGATTTTGTTCTATTGTCAAGAAGAATGTTGGATTTTCCTTCGAATGTGTCAGAATCAGAATGCAAAAAATTCTTTTCTGTTTTATATTTATTTTTATGAACAAAAACATATAAAATTCCTAGACCACATAATCATTTTATGAGAACACTGAAATAAATGTTTCTTTGTATGCGTGGTATGCATACAAAGTATTGAGCTTGAATAGGTCTTACTATTTATCAAATTGAATTACACCATAAGGCATCTTAATTAAATCACAATAATATTTTTTAGGTTATATATTCTATAGCCGCTCTTGATTAAAAAATAGCTACAAAGACGTTATTGTAACACCAAAAAATTCTAATAAATTTTCTGTTTTTTTTTGCTAAATATAGTAATAGTCACAAGTTTTTAATTTTATATCTTTATTCGTCATTCATTTAAATACTCGTATTTTATTAGAGAAATCATGTTAAATCCCCGTTATTTATGACATGATTCATTTAGAGCATTTTCATCCAAAAACAATTAATTTTCAAGATCGATTTTTTTTGTAATTTGGATTACGCACAGCAACAAGAAGAATCATAGACCATAGACTCAGACAGTGAACGCTGTACATCTCAACCTATTTATCTCAATAACCTACCGGGTTTCCAGGGTAGTCGTTCCTTTAGAAGTCTTCGTGGTTAGAAAAACCGTAGAATTCGGATTTTATGGACTCCAAGGTTATCAAGATTCTCTTTCATTTTAAAACATTTTTAAGGGCATGCCACTTCCGCTTATCCCAGAAGCCCCCGTTAACTTCCTTATTTTAAATGGAACGCCCGGTATATTATTTCATTTTTGGATTCTTGAGAAAATTGCCTGACGAGTTCCATTAGGTTTCCCTATACCTATTTCAATTATTTCTTAGAAATCTTGATTCTTTTTAAAATTTTTAATATAATTATAATTATAAGCGCTCCTGGGTTAAACGAAAGCACAAGAATGATACTTTCAAAATCCACTTAAGCAATTTTACTCGCATACTCATGAAACTGAGTGATAATGCTCATCACCGTTACTCCCTTACAAAAGTTGAATCCCATAGGAATTACTATAAATGTTTGAAAAATGTAGTCAAGAAGGCAATAATAAATGAAAAGCGGGTCTATATTGAACACAATATAAAAAATAATTCCAAAAGTAGCAATTTGTACAGGTTGCTGTCCAGCATTGGACTGGGTCATAACAAGTCAAACACACAGCTTCCTTAGAGTCTGAACGATGTTATTCAGGTCAACGATTTCTACAATACACATACATGAACAAATTACTGAGATTTTCTCATTTAGCATGATAGATGAAACAGCTATAGTTAATCCCTCCATTCTAATGCTGGCAGAGTGGACAAATGATTAGGTTATGCTGATCCAGTATCATCCCTGCCATTACACACATTGCGAGTTACTGCATAGAATGTTCTGTTTTTCCTGACTTCTGAAAAACATCTATTATTCGTCCATTGCTGAAAGTTTCTTCTCCAAAGTCATTTTCTGACCAACGACCTATTAGTTTTTTCCCTGCCATATCCTTGAAAAAGTTCTCTACCTACAAACAAATGTATTTAGATAGATTTCATATACTTTCTGAATTTCAATCGGGCTTTAGAGCTGGGTACCGTTGAGAAACTGCATTATTAAAGGTCACGGACGATATTTTATCTTCAATAATAACCAGTATACAATATTGATTATTGTGTAGTACAAGGCAGCTGGTTGTAAGCGATAATCACTACTTAAGAGTTACTGAATGACGGCACTTAAAGCCAATTGTACCAGCACAACTTACGCCGCACTTGGAACTTAAGCTCGTCGTAAGTTTTATTCTCCCTTTATTTCGTTGCACCAACATAAAACTGGTTTTAAGATCTGTCAAGACCGACCCCCATTTAAGTTGTTGATTTTGCCATCTTAACTCGTGTACGTCGGCGAGTTCAAACTTGTACGTCAAAATGTATATTGAATTACCTAATTAATTATTTAAAATTTTATAATGGAATTTGTAAATGTGGATATGATAGACGATGTAGATGAGGTAGACGCGGTAAATTTTAGATTACCGCAACATGTCTACGAACTGCAACAATATTACCACAGTTTATCGGAAGAACAATTTTACATGCGGTTTCGGTTGCAAAGGCCACCACTTTATTTTTGTTAGAGTAAATTGAAGACCAGTTACAACATGTGACTAATAAGTAAGTACTATCTAAATTAAAATTAAGATAGAGTAAATTATAATGTAGGTATCTATCTGTAAAAAAATTATATTTGTTTAGGAATAACTGCACTTCTCCTTTGAATCAGTTGTTGATAACAATGAGAATCTTTTTCTTGATTACAAACGGCGTTCGTCGCTTTGCTTTCTACAATCTTCTTGTGTTTTTCCACAAGATCGATTAACATTTTTTTTTCCGTTGAAGAATAATTTACTCTTTTTTTAATTGACGTCATTATTTAAACGCGAAACATACACAACTACGGCTACACATGAATAAAGTTGGGTTAGGGTAACCAATGTTTGTTGTTCCTTTTCCCTTCAAAGCAACCAATAGAATTTCAACTTTGGAATTTGAAGCGATGTTGCCGTGTAAAATAGAGCGTAAGCTC
Organism: Vesta saturnalis; assembly: GCA_036346205.1. NCBI lineage: Eukaryota > Metazoa > Arthropoda > Insecta > Coleoptera > Lampyridae > Vesta > Vesta saturnalis. Next base: position 313,988 of record JARFJB010002260.1, on the reverse strand, counting down.
GCCGTAGTTAAGCAACGATATATTTCTACTGGTGCAATGAAACAGCATTATAAACTCAACTTAGATTTGAGTCAAACCTGACTATTTTAAAACTTATTCTCTGGTGGTACAGGTGGTCTTTAGTTCCTCAAGGTTCCACTCTAGGTCCCCTCCTATTCGCTATCTACACTTCCAATGTTATACAAAAATAAAAATTTTGCTGACGATATACAGTTATTTTATACATTATACATTCTCCTGATAGCCAACAACGAAATTAATGACGACTTAAATAATTTTGTTAATTATGCTACTCATCATTCTCTGCATATTAATCTGAAAAAGAGTAAGCTATTGCTGTTTGGAGCAGCGCATAACTCAATAGAACAAACTGAAATCTATTAGTAGACATATAAGGCCGATCCTGGACCAGTTCAAGGTCACCCATGTAAATCTTATGGGGATTTATTTCAAGGTCAAGTGAGTTTTCTCGTTATGCCAGAACGCGCTCCACGTCTCAAGCATGCTTGTGGTGGGGATTTAAATTTTGGAGTCACTCGCCCTCTGGTGGTGAAATCGGAAGCTTTTGGAGCTCTTTCAAGGTCGAACTTTAAGCGGGAGATTTAAAATGTAGTTGGTCAAGGTCAAAGCTAAAAAGTTGCAAGGTAATCATAAATCAAAAATAGTTTTGAAGGTCAAAGTTTATTGACTTACGGTGGTTTCTTAGAAATATAAAAGGTCAAGGTGAAAAGCTAAAATAGAAGTTGCAAGGTAATCATTCTTAGAAATCTGAAAGTTTTTGAGGAGGTTAGCAGTTTTGAAAGGATGCATGTTTATAATAAAAAGGCTTCTCCGTGATTGCATGATTCAGTAAACTTTTCATTGCTAGATATGGTGAAAGTAATAAGATTGATAAGGAGAGAAAGAAAGAAAGAATTATTAAGTATTGATGAGAGAAATAAAAGGCTCGAGGTGTTAATCAAGGAAATAAAAAATTGAGGGTAGATTTAGAGCTGTATGAGCTAAAAAGAAAATGATGCAACTTCAGTGAATGTGCCATGAAAAGGTGCTTTAGTAAATAAGTAATTACATGTATGTTATATTGCATATGAAAAGGCACTTCATTTGAAAAAATAAAGTGTGTGTTTAGGCATAGAAGAAAGAAAAAAGTGAAATTTCTGTTTGGTTTTAATTGAATTATATAGATATATATATATTAAACGAGTTTCTTATCATGACTTAAATTATACAAATTATGTAGGAAGAAATGACACATAAAGCTTATATATATTTATATTTATTTATAAATCACTAATCCTTTACCCAAAATTCCAATTTTTGGCATGTATACTAAACAAGTAAGAGCGCAATAGGTAGCAGTCCAAAATTCTCAAACTAAAAATGTGAAAAAAATTTTCAATGATTAATGATAAAGTTTGTAGTTTTGATATGTAATTGAACGTTAGTAAAGTCCTAGAAAATGCGCTCTTAAAAATTTAAATTTTTCGTCTAATTCGAGAAAAAAATTTTTTTCAACGCAGTTGTGTTGTAGAAGTGGTAATCTATCATTTGATGTAATAATTTTTCCAAAATATGAAAATTACACTTAAATTGCCCAATTCCATTTTGAAACAACAAAAAGCACTTAAAACACACCTTTTGTACTTACGTAAGCTCAGAAGAAACATATGCATGCCATTTATCCATTTAATGTATCTAAATGCTCTTTAAATTACCAAATTCAATTTTAAAACAACACTTAAAACATGACTTGTAATTTTCGGTGCAGCGTTAATAATCATTGTAGGATAATGAACGCAGTTTTTGCTGTGAAAGCATTTAGCAAACATTCTATTTCTATGTCATCAATTTACATTACAACTTTTAAACAGGATTTGTAAAATATATATGAATGCAATTGTGTCATTTGTTTGTATAAATACATGCTGTAAAGTTTTCAGATTTACATGCATTTGAGAACTGTTTTAACTTTTATTTAACGCAAGCTTTCTTTTAACTGTATTATATTTTCACACTTTCTTTATATGCTTTATATGCTTTATATATGCTTTATATATGATATTTTGCAATAACCTTCTTAGTGTATTTTTAAGTTATTATTTCCTATAATTACAAAATTAATTGAAATTAACATTTTGTATTCAGCACTTACTCAAGGATTCAATTATTTCCTTAACTTATTATAAGTTAAAAATTTGTAACGCAGCATGCAATTAAAATTTGCAAAAGGACTGCTTTACTTTGATGCAGAAATTTATGCATGAGTAAGTCAGACTTCAGATGTTTTAATTTCACTTTTCTAGCGCAACTTGGACTATCACTCAAATTTTTAGCTGTAGTAAAATTTTTGGATAATGGGAATAATTCATGAAAATAATAAAAATATAAAACAATTTACATTTATTTTGTATAATGAAAAGATACAATAAATTCCACAAAAACATCACACATCCATCCTTCCAACGTAAGCAATATATTTTCAGTCTTTAGTATATTTTGCCGCACACACTCTAAATATTGATTAGCCTCCTTCAGTTCTTTATCCAGTTTTTCCGCTCGCTCCACCCCACCACCTCACTATTCAAATAGTCATTGTGAAGCTTTGCAACCACCGAATACTTGTTTCCCTAAAGGCTTGAAGGGTCGGTGGATCGTGCTCATAATCCTGCTGTGTGAGATGCCCTTCTATAAGAGTCAAATTTTTTCCTCCATATTGCAGGTTTCGCAACGGTGGTGGTTGTGGGGTGTTGCTATAACCGTGGTTGCTGGTGTTATGCTGAAAAATGAATAATTTTATTTGTACTAAAAATTCTCTATGAATTAATGAAAGGAAACTATAATATTAATTAATTAAAATTGTACATACCTCTCGAAATACTTCGAAAATTCATCCTCTACATCACTATCCCTGATGGAGATGATGGGGATGCTCTTCGAAGGGTGCTGGTTGCGTCATGTTATTTATGATGGGGATGGTCTCTTTGAAGGGTGCTAGTTGTGCGGTGTTATTTGATGGGCGCACCAAAACATCATGTAAAATACAAGGTTTTGCCTGTCTTTTTAGTGAAAGTTTAGATCGTTTACTGGATGAAGCCATTACTAATGGTGAATAATTAATGAGTATTCAATTAAAACTTTAACGTTATATACACATAGATCTGTTAACGTTAACAAAATTGATAACAAGTGGAAGTGGTTAGTACAATGACCTGAGCAAGCAAAGGTGATGCAGCATGAGTCATGAGAACAGTATTGATGTCAAGGTTAATATATGTTCCCAGTAAACGCTACAAAATGCAATCTATGCACACTGAAGCTCTTGCAACAAGTTATAAGCAGTTTTGACCTTGAATGCTAGGTTTATATTACTATATAAGGAGATAAAGAGCAGTTTTGTACCAGTCAGTATATTGCACTCACGACTAGAATTGCAATTGTATACCTAAAGTACTTCTATAGTTACTTAAATTTTTAATTTTACATATCAAATAAATATAATATTTGTTTCCATTACTATATAATCGTGTGCTTCATATTTTCTTGCAGTGTTGGATACAGTTTTGAAGGTAACTATGAGTAACGGTATACCCAACAGTAGTGATATTGTTAATTTAACAAGAAATATTATTCCATTGTTGAAAACCCAAAATGAATTTGTAAGGCACATCCGTATAATTAACACTAATATTAAGCTATTGCGAGATATAATTCAAAATAAAATTTATTTAGAGACATGCGAAAATTTGCTTAAACTCGAAAGTAATTTATCATTGCTAAAGTGTTATCTTATAAGAGTTAAACAGTTAAAGAGCGCTTCAGAGAAAACAGGTAGTGGAAATGTTACTAAAAAGCGTACACGCAAATTAAGTTGGTACTCTCTAGATTCATGTTTCAATGGTAGGTTACTTACTGGAATTATAGTCAATATAGCAAACATCAAGGACCCTCTTATTTTTTACAAAATGCATACAATAGTTTTGCGCGAAAGGTTAAAGTAATGCTAAGACAAACGATGCTAAAGGTCAATGTCATTTTAGTCTGCAATTTCATGCAACCTCAAAATCATGTTATTGAGTTGAAGACATTTGCCATAAAAATTATGTCATCGATATTACCACCAATTTGCGTGAGTGGTATAACAATAACGTTTATTACAAATTACAAAAAAGTTAGAGGAGTTTTCCGAAAGGGATTCTGGTTGGGCATTACATGAAGTTTTACATTTAAAGGTGAATATTAATAGCTATACTCCATTTAGAGGTGGCCTTTCGACTTACGTTAAAGTTCCTTACTTCATAGCAGTAAAGCATGCGGTAGTGAATGTTAAGAACGATGACGAGTACTGCTTCCTGTGGGCCGTTGTTTCGGCATTATACCCAGTGCAACTTCATTCAGATAGAGTTTACAGTTATCCTCATTTTAGAGATGTTTTGAATTATGGTTCAATTTCCTTTCCCATTAAAATAGATGATGTAAAAAAATTTGAAAAATTAAACAACCTCTCCATTAATTTGTTTTGTATTCAGGGGAAAGGTGTATTACCGCTAGTATTAAGTGTAAATCAAGAAAATAGTGTCAGGGAACCTATAAATCTTTTAGTACTTTCGCCTAATTATCATTCTGCGGGTTCTACTGCTGATGCTATTAATACAAAAATTATACTGTTTATCATTTCGCGTGGATTAAAAATATGTCAGCTCTTTTTTCTAAACAACTATCGAGTAGGGGGCACAAGAAGTTTATTTGTTATCAATGCTTGAATCACTTTTCTTCAGATCACCTTCTACAAAAACATGTCACTCTCTGCCATCAACTTAATCAATGTTCAGTCAGGATGCCTACCGAAGCGGAGATGTTCCTGCAGTTCAAAAATTTCGCATTTCAGGAAAAGGCACCGTTTGTAATTTATGCGGATTTAGAAAGTATTTTAGAAAAGTGTACAAATTTAACATCACTTGGGGTAATACTCTATTTCATTCCAAACATATACCCTTTAGCATTGCTTACTACTTAAAGTGTTCATACAATGATTCTTTATCTCGATTTAGGCTTTATAGAGGAAATGATTGCATTCAATGGTTTGTTAAAGAGCTTCAAAGTATTGCACATTGAGCACCGAAATCATTAATAAAATAATTCCTATGGGTACTTTAACTCCCAATCAGGTTGAACACTTTGAAAGCACTACGATCTGTCACATTTGCGAAAACCATTTACAGATAATGATATAAAGGTCAGAGACCATAACCATTTCACTGGAGCATTTCGAGGAGCATCACATCAGAATTGTAACCTAAACTATAAAGACTCTCACATCTTACCGGTTGTGTTTCATAATTTGTCAGGTTATGATAGCCATTTCGTCATTAGAGAATTGGCTACTATTCCCGGTACGATTTCACTCCTACCCATAAACAAAGAAAGATATATCTCTTTCACAAATGTAATAGAAGGTAGTAAAATTAAGTTTAGATTTATTGACTCTTTCAGATTTATGAGTAGTAGTATTGAAAAGTTATCAAACTATTTGGAAAATAGTAAAAAGTTATTACCCGAGCTAAATGTAACAATGAAGAAGAATTTTCTTTACTAGTTCGCAAAGGTGTGTTTCCTTATGAGTATATTGATACTGGGAGAAATTAAACGAGACCACGCTCCCTCCTAAAGAAGCATTTTCAGTCATCTTAATAATGAGGGAATCAGTGATGAGAGTTTTGAGCATGCGGTTAACGTTTGGAACAAATTTAGTATTAAATCGTTAGGGGAATACTCGGATTTGTATCTAAAACAGACGTTCTACTTTTAGCGGATATTTTCGAGAACTTTCGGCAAACTTGTATAAGTACTTACGAGCTTGATCCTCTGCACTATTATACAGCTCCCGGTTTAGCATTCGATGCTATGCTTAAAATTACACAAGTAAAGTTAGAATTATTTACAGACATTGATATGTTAATGTTTATTGAAAGAGGGATTAGAGGTGGTGTAGCTCAATGTTCAAATCGGTATGCTAAAGCTAACAATAAGTACATGGAGGAAAAATTTGATCCTACCTCTGAAAGTGTGTATTTAATGTACTACGACGTGAATAATTTATATGGAGCCACCATGTCAGAATTTCTACCATTTGGCGATTTTTCTTTGTTGATGAAGCTAATTTTGAAACTTTAGATGTAATAAACCATCCTGATGATTCGGAAATTGGTTATATAGTCGAGTGTGATTTAGACTATCCTATAGAATTACATGAGAGTCATAGTGATCTACCTAGCACCCGAACATATGGTTCCACCCGCGTCTGATTCCAAAATGAAAAATTACTGCTTACCTTGTATCCAAAACGTAATTATGTAATTCATTACAGAAATTTAAAAGTATATTTAAAATATGGATTGAAGTTGGTAAAAGTACACCGTATATTACGTTTTAAACAGTCTCCGTGGTTAAAAAATATATAGATTTAAATACAGCCATGCGTCAGCAATCTCAAAATGAATTCGATAAAAATTTCTATAAATTAATGATTAATAGTGTTTTCGGGAAGCTGATGGAAAATGTACGTAAACATAAGGACATACGGCTAGTAACGAAATGGGAGGGTCGCTATGGTGCTCGTGCTTACATATCAAAACCAAATTTTCATAGTTGTACAATATTTGACAATGATATGCTTATCATTCAAATGAATAAGCTTGAAGTATATTTCAATAAACCTATATATGCGGATTCAGTGTTTTAGACGTTTCAAAACTTTTTATATAATTTTCATTACGGCTACACGCTACCCAAGTTCCATAATAATGCTAAGCTCTTGTACACGGATACGGATAGTCTCATATACGCCTTTTCGGTTCCTGATATCTATCAATGTATTAAAGAGGACATTGATAAATTCGATACATCTGATTATAGTCCTGACAACATCTTTGGACTCCCATTAGTAAACAAAAGGTCCCCGGCTTAATGAAAGATGAAAACCATGGCGAAATTATGGTTGAATTTGTAGGACTTCGTGCAAAATGTATGCTTACACGGTTGATGAAAAGGTTGTAAAAAATCAAAGGGTTCTACGCAAGCAAGCGTGAGGCAGATCACGATTAATGATTATAAACAGGTCCTGCTTTGAGAGTAGCGTAATAAGGCGCTATCAACATCTCATAAGGTCAAAGAAACATGATGTGTTTACCATTAAACAAAATAAAGTCATACTCAATCCTTATGACGATAAACGCTTAGTAAATTTTGATTTCACTGATACTAGACCATGGGGTATAACTTTCAGTAAACAATGAGCAGTCTTCAAGTCAACTTGCAGGAAGAGCTGCAGTGCAGTAGTGATCAAATATACAAAAAGTACCTGAAGCGTTCTTTGACCTCTCCTGAAAACTATACATTTATACTGAATATATTACAAAATATTGTTATTCCTGATGAGTGTTTTACTGGTGTGCTATAAACTCAAAGTGTGCAAATGAAATTATTATTAGACATTATTTGATAAAAAATTAAATTAGACGATACCATTAAAAGTTTTATGAAATTGTGTACCGATAAAGGCTACAATTCATTAACTTTTGATAAAGTAGATAGGATCTTAGACGATATGAGTGTACTTGGTGACATACCGCTTAAAATGTATCTATATGATTTATTATGGGTTCATGATTCAACAAATGTTAAATCTACGTTAGAAAATATTGCTTACAAGGACACTGTATTTATTATAACTGAATGTATTGAGAAATCGACATATTATGCTAACTACAAGTGCCTCGATATTTTGATTGAAATATTATTAGAACAAAATATCAACTATAAGTTTCAACCGTGGGAAAACGATGAGCACCACAAAATTTATTACTGGATACTAGACAACATCAATAAAGGTGAAACAAATTCAAATTCCTGTTTGGGATGGAGGTGTGGGCCAGATTCGGGTATATGGCCATCCAGTAATTTAAGTGATTATATAAGTACTTTAGGTTCACTTTATAAGATAATGAAATTTTAAAATAAATGTAATATTTAAAAAATAAAATACTATTATTTTTGTGTGTGTTTTATTTCATCTAAGAGCTACATCCTTTTCTACAAACTATATATATATAACTAATATAAGTAATTTGTTTCACAAAGTACAGGTTAAATGTTATAAAACAATATCATCCTTATTGATCCATGATCTTTCATCCAATCCCCACCATTTTACGAATAACTTATTATTCTTGGAGCGAAGCACTTTTTCTACTAGATATACATCGGGATACTTTGTTTTTGTAATTCATGTTCATAAACCCTCCCAGTACAGGATTTCCCTTCATGTCTTCAAGCATGTACGTAGTGGGGTTAGTAATGCAAACTTTCACAATCTTAAATAGTTCACTAGACCAATTGGGTGTGTATCCTTTGGCGAAAATATTTTTAAATTTACTGATTCGTACTATGTCACCCACAGAATATCGATTCCCATCGAATATTTTTATGTTAGTGTAAGCCTCTAGCTTTGTATGATTACCAACATCTTTGGGCTTCATTCTAATAGTTCTATGCTTACGATTGTTATAATCCATCGTTATGGTATCAATTGTATCAATCCATTTATATTTACCTTGCAGGCTGAATGACTTATATAGAGCACCTTTAATGGTTCTGATAACACGTTCAGCAATTGCAGCCTTCTTTGTGCTATAGGTAGAGTAATGATTGACTCCATAACGATGCATTAGTTTAGTAAAATGCGCATTGTAGAATTCTTTTCCTGCATCTGTCTGCAAATTGGTAGGTTTCCGACCTTTTTCAAAGATTGTTTGCACGGCCTTGGTAACTTCTTGACCTGTTTTCGTTTTAATCCTTTAGTCCATAAGTATTTCGAAAAACAGTCGATGACCACTAATATATACTTATAACCCTTATTTTGTTTGGCATATGTGTTAAATTCAGCTAAATCTGCTTGCCAAAGATCATCAAAACCTCTAATTATTGTTCGCCTTCGTTTAAAATTTTTTCGTGCAGGTTTGTGCAATTCGTTGACGAGTTGTAATTTGGACATGGTGCTAATTTATTCACAATTTCTTTAAGTTGATGTAGTTTTTCCTCCAGCGCTAGATAAGCGTTGGCGTTTCCTTTGAAAGTGTTCCGAACTGCTTGTAAACAGAAATCAAGGTATCCTTTATTTATAGCATCACCATCTTCTTCAGGGTCACCCAACTGTGTCAAACGATTTCCATCCAAATCGAACCTTGTTGATACATAATATTGCCTAGTGATGACATCTTGAGGATCTATGGGATTGGCCACATTGCTGAGTCTCTTATTCTCAATATCAAATTGATTAGCATCAATCTGTTTAAACTGAGGGGCTAGTTTCTTTAATTGATACTGGACATATGAACGTCCAAATTTGTCAAGGGGCATTTTAGTTGTGACATGTCGACATCAATGCATTCTCATTTATATTGTTTAAAAAGCGGTTGTTCGGTTTTTCAATGTATCCATCTTCATATAGTTCTTCTACAATTGATATTATGTCATTTACAACACCTGTGTTTCCCGCTAATTTTTCTGCCCACAATACTTCCAGATCACGAATTAGTTCATGTATATCATTCCAATATTTATATTCAATGGGTCTGTTTGTTAATTCCTTAAAATATAGCTCCACCTCCTCCCTTGGTTGTGGTGGGTGATGATGACAGCAAGGGTTTGATTATTTGTGTATACTTTTGCTGCGGCTTCCTCGAATCTGTGCACTTATGTCATAATCTCGCCTTACTACATTCGTAGCCTCTAAAATAGTTCTATATTTTTTCTATCTGTTGACTTTACTAGACTTAAGTCGGGTTCATTCATAATAAGCAGATCATATAATCCTGGAGTCCCTTTATACGTGACACCTTTAATAATTATATCGTCTCCTTTAATTGTGATGGGTGTATTACCAATTGTCCATTTATCAGTTTTGGTATCATAGTGGACTCCATACGTATGATCAATATCACCTTCAGCATTCTTCAAAATACGTTCAACATATATACGCGGCAATTCATTGTACTGCTCGAGAAATTCTTCCGAGATGGGTTCATTATGGGAATCATCTACGATACTAGACAGTTCTTCTTCTTCCTCCCCAGTATTAATCTCCCCATGACTGATGTTTCCAAGAAAGATGGAAGACTTGAGGAGGATTTCTTCGAAAAAACGGAAGCTGAGCTAGTGGACTAGTAGCACCCTTACTTGAATCACCTAATGGAGTGAGACGTGGGGTCCATTGAACTTGAGCTAGCGGACTAGTGGGGATAGTGGCGTGCTTTCTTGGAAATATCAATACGGGTGGTTTTTAGGTTTAACATCAATGACCTCCTCCTCCTTTTAGGTGTTTTTTATCGATTTTATTTACTATTTCAGTTAGAGGTTCTATTAAAGGCTTATAAGTACTTTCGAATGTTCTTTCATTATCAATGCGAGCAGTCTTAATACTGTTATACTTCTGCCGTATTATTTTACGAGCCTGAATAATTTTTTCTTTAATATCCTCTCCTTGTTGTCCATTGCGACAAACAGGTACCGGTTCACCTTGAACAGGTAGCTGTTTACACTAAACAGATAGCTGCTAATACCTAAACAGATCAGTTACTACTAAACTGCTGAATGCGGTTTAAGGTATTATATATATATATTCGCCTTATATACCAAAACGGATTTAATGAACAGGTACCCGTTTACCATGAACAGGTAGCTGTTGCGACAAACAGGTACCGGTTCACCTTGAACAGGTAGCTGTTTACACTAAACAGATAGCTGTTAATACCTAAACAGATCAGTTACTACTGAAACCAGTTTAAGGTATTATATATTCATCAAATCCTTTCCTATAGCGACCATTATTAACTTCAGCATCCTTGTTTATGACCATGAAACCAAACGGATCTACCCAGCACTTTGAACACATGTCCCGAAACAATTTCATGCTTATGGTGGGACTTATATGATCCTCATACGCATGTTTTAAGTTTAATTCATCTTGCTCAAATAATATAATTAGATTCGCATTATCACGAATTAATTGCTTTGGAATTTTACTGTAAGTTTGACTCAAATAGAAACAGTCAATATCGTTATGCCTACCCATAGAAAAATATGCTTATATTATTTTGCTTTTCACAAGCGATATCATCGAAAATAAAAATAGAGTTTGATTTTGCACAATTAGGCTCAATCACATCTTGATTGTCGCTGAAGGTAAAGTAACCTATGTCCTTCATTGGAAGTAAGATTTCCTGTAAAAGTTTGTACTTGTTTTGATTCAATGACTTAGAGTATACGTATACATGTTTAAATTTCAAACCATTTTTTCAGTAAGCAGACTGATCATTGCGTTTGTTTTACCGCAATTGAGGGGCCATATAATACCACGTATACTATTAGGAAGTAAATCACCATGTTTTGAAGTAATAGACTTTTCATCAAAGTCATGATTTTGAATTGAGAGTTTTTGTTTCTGAGCAACTACTTTCATCTTTGATGGATGAAATAAAACTAAACGAATAATTACAACATCTTTATTTATATATATTAGACTATACTACAATAATAATTATAATTTTTCACTTCTCCGGTGAGTGGACTGTACTGTACAATAGCATCATGGAGAATAAGACCATATACAACGATTCCATTATCGAAAGGTGTTAGAGATTCCATTTCCAATTTGATGTCCACTGTTGAGTTTTTAAGGATTCATTTTGTTTAGAGCAGTCCATTACAAATATTGGACATGATTTGAATTCGGAATAGTTGAATAATGCATCTTTATCATCTTCACCATAGTAATCACAACGAAATTTCAAAAATTGCGATAGGCAGGTATATATTGGTTGGCACTGAAGTTCAAATGCATTGCTTCATATGGATAATACTCAGAATTCAGATGTACTTTAAGATTTCTGATGTTAATGTGATCAAAATTTCCAGCCCTTGCTGACCTTGTATACCTTTTACCTTGTTGGAATGCAACAATTATCCAACGTGGTTTTTCCAGTTGCGTTGATGTTTTATTGGCCATATGTCTGAGGTTGCTTGTTTTAAAGCAGGCAATTCATACAACTCCCATTGTCGAAATGGAACAGTAATAATAGAATTTTTATTGATTCCTTGAAACAAGTTAAGTTTCGCAGCATCACTAAGTGTTAAGTGCGGTACTTTCCATTGAATTTTATTTAAGGTTATTGCGGCATCGACTTCACCATAGTAACAGTTTGTATCGCTTCTAGATCGAATTAAAACCAACTCTTGGCGCATATTCACGATTACCTGACGATAATCCTCCATTATTCCAAATATGTGGTTCAATGGTATGCATACTGTAAAAGATTTTTCTCCATTTTGCTCATCGAATTCTACTTGTAATGGTTCTTCATTCTTTGGTGACCATCCTAAATGACTTAGTGCTTTGCTTTTGCTTGCCGTATAAGAAATATATCCTTTAAGCGTAGATGTTATTCCTGGATTTCTACAAACATCCACTCTCTGACCACCTAACTCATAACGAATTTCTTCGAAAAGAAAGTTCGGGAAATTGTTGGTTAAGCTGCATGCTTTTCTTTCATCTTCTTTTTGAGCTCAAGTTTACCTTCTATGTACAGAAAACTATCATAAGTAGCCGTAATTAGATCTTGACTTTGAATTAAGATTCGTATTTCTTCGGAAGGTCCATATTTAGAAGATCCATATGGAAGATAAGTGTGAATATCTGATTTAATTATAGTATCATCAAAATGTACGTTTTGAAAGACGTTTAACGATTCTGCCATTGTGGTTGAGAACTTTTAAACCAATTGACGTTAAAAAGTATTTCTCTGCAGATGTTAACCCAATGAAGGTTGATGACTAATTAATGACTTACTGTAGGGATGATGTCTTTTATATGAGTTTTGAAAGATGGAATTGGTCCTGGATTAATTCTCAGACCCATGTTCTTTTAGTTCTAAGCGTACAGTGAATGGTTCACTTTCACCAAAGTCTATTAATTCACCCTTTTGATTAGTCAAATTAATTGTTATATTACTAATAATGTCAGTGTTTACTTCTAAATATTGAGTATTGCTAGTTTTATCTAGACGATAACCTGGAGGAACTGAAACATCAATCTCATATAATACTTTAGCAGGTTTCCCGTTTCGATAAGATCCCTTTATAATGTTGCACTCTACGTGTAGATTAGTGTGTTTAAGTATTTGGATGTCTAACGCAGATGTATGTAAAATATTTGGTTCTAATATTTTAGACTCAAACCCTAGCATGCGCCCAATACAATTTTCTTTAGTAAAATCAATCTCAAATGAACTGTTTATCTCACATTTAAGTGTATTGTTGTTTGCTCTAATGATAAACTTTTCTGTGGGTATTTTAGATTTTAGATAATCGTTAATTTCATCTAACTCATATGCACCGTGTGGAATATTAATCACTTGCAAATGAGATGGATTTGTTCTAAAATAAAATCTATCGTTGCCTGCATAAATGTTTCTAATGCTGTTGCAGCCGTAAAATCCAACCAATCCAATAACGTATTTCTTCCCCAAATCTAGCTCTATCGGTGGATAGAAGTTGTAGCTAGCTGTGTTACCAACACCTTCTAAACTGAATGTTATTGACATAACTGAGAAAATTTGATGTTGTGCTGATTATTTATATAAAATTGTAGGCATAGGTGTCCGCAAATAATTGTATTAAACTCTTGATCTTGGTTGTAATTATAATATATTTTACACCCCGAAAGTAGTTAATCACTTCGTTTGGTGGTCGAATATTACCGAAACTATCGTAATACCATACCCTTTTACCACGCTTTTTGTAGCAAACCCAATGGGTACCTGGTCCTCTTTGGCTATCTAAGTTAATAATTCCAGATTCATTTTTCCGTGGCAATTTAGGCATGCTATCTCTCATAAAAATATCCCTAAAGTACGGTACGTTTTGGAGTATTTCTTTAAATCAATATCCGTTAACGGTCTTTCGGTAATCTATTCAGTTTTTGGAAACGGTTTTAAGTATAATGCACCACCACCAGATTTGTTTGGTTTTAGATATAGTGCACCGCCTTTCTTATTCATGGAGCCTATAGCGACCGATTCCATCATGCGATTATGGCGCGATGTCTCTTCCTGCAATTTTTAGCATTTTTAGCATCATTGACTGCTTTAGCAATTCCTGATGCACCGCCAGCTAAAGCACCGATTGCTGATAATCCTGCGAATAACGGAATAAGAAATGGTAAAACCCTCCTTGTTTAGGTAGGGAATTACTCTAGGAACTTTAATGTTTTTCTTTCCTCCTAAATTTTTACCACACGTTTTGCCGTTGAAAGCGCTGACTTTATTGTGTCTGTGAAATTTCCGTTAGGTTTAATTTTTTTAGCTATTGTCTTTCGTAAATGCAATAAATTTCCACCATTGCATTTCTTCTTCATATTAGATCGACGTTTACACCCCATTCCCAATTTTCTCTTTGCTTTCATGATGGTACTGACTGCTAAAGCTGCAGTTCGTTCACCTAGCGTTGCGTCTAATGATTTAAAGCGCTCCCAAGCTTTTTTTTGTAAAATTTTATCTGCTTTATGTCTACTTTCTAAATCTCGGTAATCTCTGTAACTGATATCATGAAGTTTGCACTGAGCATCTAATTGATTAATACCGAGGTCACCGCGTGCGAGTCGTTTTTCCAACTTTGTACCAGGACCGCAATACTGGTAACCAGGTAAATGCAATTCAAACGGAAGTTTATTGATTAGACCATTCACCAAACCACCACCACCTACACTCTTTCGCTTCTTAACTAGCATTGTTTACATGGATGGATAGAAGGGGTATTTATACCTAAATTGAGAAAACAAATCATAGTTATTTCTTTATTCAGTAAATGCTATACATTAGATAAGCAGGACGATAATACAAAATTTCCATTAAACATACAGTGTTATGTGAATTAATATTATACTTAGCATTTATAACATCATCAATATCTTTATAAATGTCATCATCACCACCACTGAATTCTTTCTCACGAAAACGACGGTAGTCAACAACTTGTTGTATGAACTTTTCATAAAACACACCAGATTGTAAGATTCAAGAAATTCCAATCTATAGCTTATATATCCTTTAAATTGAATAGTTCTTCTATACTATGTGAGTTGAATGTACAAGAACAGCACTTGTAGTTTTCTATCATAACAGTTTTCAAAATTCTGTCATATCCTTTAATTAATTCCCAATTGTAATAAATACCAAGATTACTAGATAGAGATTCATAATGTTGATCATAGATTATATCTTCTTCATTTACATTTGACCAATCAATTTCATTTTCAATTTCTTGAGATCGAAAAATTGTAATTCTACATATGAATGCCATCTTAGAAGCTCATTCCATTCCTTCATATCCAACACTACATTATTGCTTTGATCACAATTACCACCAATACGCACCACTGGTGCAAGGTTGAGGTGTGTACTGTATCCAATTTCCAGATGTTTTGCATGATGAGTATCGTTCGATAGTTTATAATAGGTACAATCGATTAAGTATTCCTTAGCTGCTTGTTTATACACTTCATCCTTATATTGAAATGATGATGCAGTCAGTCTTAGCAGAAGAATAACCTTCATCGTGTTTCTCTTCATTTTTACTACTACTACTACCATCACTATTTTGACAGCACCAACAAAATGTTAAATTATTCAGATTGTTACTGCAATGATGTGATGTATCCATATATAACGGTGAACTTCTGAGTTTGGATCGTTCCAGAAATGATTTTATTGCTACTTGCATGACTTTACTTGCTCACAATTTCACTATGACTAAACGCTGCTTAAGAAAATAATTCTAGTATTTCAATTTTACATATGGTGGGGTGCTACTATTAAAAAGAAAATGTTATGTTTGTTGTTTTGCCAGCTGCACCCAAACTACTTATAAACACATCCTTCGTGTTTAGGAGTGTTTTTTCTTCAATTCGTGTTTTTCTTTTTGAAATAACATAAAAGCGTTCCGGTAATACACATTTAAAATCACCCGTTTCTATCACTATACGTTCACCGTACTTAGTATTAATTATATCCATATTCGTTACTTTATACTTTCTCGATATATCGAGCTCGCACGCATTCTTAAAGGGTTTGCAATAGGTGCTTTGGTTTAACCCTGTTAATTCCATATTTAACAATTATGTTGCAGACTGATCTCAACATACAGCTCGCTGCAGTTTATATAAGAAATATGCGTCCTACATATTACAACATGCTTAAACTTGTTAAATACCTACTGTTGACCTTGACTATAAATATAATATGATGATGATGATCAGCTCCAAAATTTATATTTCCGCTAAAAAGTTTGACCTTGAAAATTATATTCTTAGATTTATGATTACCTTGCAATTTCTATTTTTAGCTTTTCACCTTGACCTTTTTATACTTCTAAGAAATATGACACCACCGTAGGTCAATAACCTTTGACCTTGAAAACTATTTTTAGATTTATGATTACCTTGCAACTTCTATTTTTAGCTTTTCACCTTGACCTTTTTATATTTCTAAGAAATATGACACCACCGTAAGTCAATAACCTTTGACCTTCAAAACTATTTTTGATTTATGATTACCTTGCAACTTTTTAGCTTTGACCTTGACCAACTACATTTTAAATCTCCGCTTAAAGTTCGACCTTGAAAGAGCTCCAAAAGCTTGATTTCACCACCAGAGGGCGAGTGACTCAAAATTTAAATCCCCACCACAAGCATGCTTGAGACGTGGAGCGCGTTCTGGCATAACGAGAAAACTCACTTGACCTTGAAATAAATCCCATAAGATTTACATGGGTGACCTTGAACTGGTCCAGGATCGGCCTTATATGTCTACTTCTATTCATTAATGAACATTAAAATTGAAAGTGAAAATTAGAATTTGTAAAGAAACAAAAAATGTAGGTGTAACTTTGGATTCAAACCTTAGTTTTGAAACACATATCAAAAACTGCACTCAAAAAGCATTTGCAAACCTTCGGTACATATACGGAATTAGGTATTTACTATCCCAATCTACAAAAATTTAACTGTGTAAATGTCTTGTGTTATCGCATTTTTCGTTTTGCAGTGCTGTGTTTCGTCATTGTTTATCTAAGCAACTAGTTAGGGGAGTACAGATTATCCAAAATTCGTGTGTACGTTTAATTTATGGTCTCAAACGGTATGATCGAATTTGACATAGATGAAAAGCTATTCATTGGCTTAATATGGAACAAAGTCTACTTCTTCACGCAGCTACATTATATCACGAAATTATATTGTATAACTGACCTCCATACCTGTACAATAATATTTGCTTTCGTACCGATGTACACCATATCAATATGCGACGGAAGGATTTAATTACTGTTCCTAAACACAATTTAGAGCTTTTTAAAAAATTGTTTTCATACAATATATATGTAGTTTGTATAATTCGCTTCCGCCGAGTATTAAACATCTCTCACCACTTAAATTAAAAAAAAAACACTTCTTAAAAGTCTGACGTACACTTAGAAACCTTTAAGTTACTATATACACATTGCATTGCCATTTCATCTCTATCTTCATTTCATTTTTATTTACAACTTTTTCATTTCATCTTTTGCTCATACTCCGCCCATCCGTCAAGTGTAAATCATAATTTTGCGAGCTAAGTGGTAAAGCACTTAAGGATGCTGTAGCCCTTTGGACACCGAAATCCTTATATACACTCTGTCGACTTATTTATGTATATTCTTTGTGTCCAAATAAGGCCATTATTATTACTATTATTATTATTATTTATTTATTCACATTTTACATAATGGAAATTACATATATGGGAGATAATATCCAACCATATATGTTGATGTGTAGATACATTAAATTATTTTAAATTTAAAATAATAATAATAATTATTATTATTATTATTATTATTATTTTTTTTTTTTTGTCGAGGGGGGAAATGCACCTTATGCACACTCCAAACGGAGTAGTAGTCTCGACTGGGCATACCTACTAAAACCCCACCTCAGGCTTCGACTCTTTGGCCATTAGCCTTTCTCAGATATAAACTTAAGGCAATCATATCGCCTTGGTTCCTACTATAATAAGCGGTAAAAGATCATCGTCTAGTTAAGTCCTAGGATGGTTATAGTTTGTCTAGTAGCACTTTTGAAAGAAATCAATCGTGTTACTACATTGGCTCTCGTTGGATAGGTTTGCTTCATCTTTTGTCAATTTTAAAAGTTACGTTCGACTATATACTGTGCAGACACAAAGTATGTGTTTTATCGATAAATTTGTTTGACACATTTCACAGAGAGGATTCTTTCCTGTCAACAGGTATTCGTGTATATGCAGGTGTCCCAATCGAAGTCTATAAATCTTGGTGAGTTTGAATCGTTTTTCTTTAATTTGAAACAATGGCCCCAGGTCTGGTTTAATTTTCCTTAACACAAGATTTGATGTCATCCACTTATTTCACCACTCCCAAACCAGTTTCTTTACTGTCGCTTGTCGTATCTCTTTGGCAGGTTTATTACGTTTTCTCTGCTAAACGAGGTCTTCCAGGGCCTCTTTCGCTCTTACAGTGATCTACATCTGCGAAGCGACGTTCTCGATATTTTGTGTTAATATAGGGCGATTTGGATGTTCGATCTGCGATATAACTTTGAGGTAGTAATTTACTATCAGCTGTTTCCTACGGTTCAGTGGAAGGATGTTAGATTCAGCTTGAGGCACCGATGGGACTTGTTGAAAGGCTCAAGGAGTACCTTATAGCGAGGTTCTGAATCTTGTCTAGTTTACCCAACAATGTATCACTGCTTGTAGAGTAGACGGTAGAAGCGTAGTCTATTCTTGAAAAAATTAACGTCCTGTAGATGTCAAGCAGCGTTTTTGGATGCGAACCCCATTTGAGATTGAGTACCCTTAGAACGTTTAGTGATTTTTGCATGATATTATCAAGTTTTCTAGGTGACTAGTCCATCTTAGTTCTATCCAGGGTGAGGCCTAAGAACTTTATTTCTTGGGAAATACTTATTATTCGACCGTTCATGTACAGTACAGGGTCATAGTGTGGTTTACGGAGTCTACAAAAATGCACAGTTTTTGTTTTCTCCTCAGAGAGGACAAAACCTGTTTTATTTATATTTTGTGCTATTTGGTCGATTCCCACTTGTATTTTGCGGGTTATATTGCCTATTTTCTTGTCAGCATGGCAGGTCATTAGATCGTCAACGTAAAGGCTTCTATCAACCACTTCCACATCTCTCGCTATTTCATTAATAGCAATAGCAAACAAGCTACAGCTCAGTGTTGAACCTTGAGGTACACCGTTTGCTAATGTATATTCATTTGAGTGAACGTCACCTACTCTGACTATACACTTTCGTTCTGCTAGAAAAGATTGACAAACTTGGGAAGATTACCCGTAGGTTATATTTATGCATATTTGTCAGGATTCCATGCCTCCATGTCATATCGTAGGCCCTCCTTATATCGAAAACACTGCCACGAGGTGTTCTCCATTATCAAATGCCTTTAAGATTTTTCACTTAGTTTAACCAAGTGATCAATTGTTGATCGGCCTTTCCGAAATCCTGACTGGTATGGAACTAGTTTTTGTTTTTTCCAGAATGATTGAAGCCTCTCATTCACCATTCTTTCCAGTAATTTTCCTAAACAAGAAGTCAGGCTAATTGGTCGATAGTGTTCTGCTAGCAACGGGTTTTTGCCAGGTTTTAAAATGGGAACCACAATTGCACGTTTCCATTTTGACGGGTAATAGTTTCGCCAGCACTCATTAAAGAAGTTTACTATACTTGTTTTAGTTCAGGACTGCAGTGGCGAGCATCTGGTTATGAATGCTGTCATGTCCGGGTGAGCATACTTGGTTTTCTGGAGTGCGGTTTCTAGTTCTTCAAGCGTAAAAGGTAAGTTGTAGTCTAGGTCTTGCTCAGTTTCAAAATCGATTTTTGTTGCTTCCCAGTTAGCTTTTATTTCCAGAAATGAGTCATGTAATTTCCAGAGCTGTGGCTCTGCAGAATTTTGCGTTAGGAGATTTGAAATCTCCTGCAGGTTATTTGTTACGACCTCGTTCCGAAGGAATGTTGATAATTACGTCCAATTTACCAGATATTGCTCCAATCTTTTTCCATATCTCATTTGAGGTGACATCCGGTGTAATTTCAGATACGTAGCGTTGCCACGATTTTCTTGTGCTTCAAGAATTTTTCGGCGACAAACAGCTCTATATTTTTAAGTTAATGAGATTTTCCATGGTAGACTACGTCGAAATCTATTTAGAGCTTTTTCTTTGCTGAGATTTTCTTTTATTTCCGCTGACCACCAGGGTACCATTTTAGTGATCTTGCCAGATTTAGATTTTGGTATATTGGCTTCCGCGGCTTTTATTATTGCGTTAGTCAAACTCTCGAGATTTAAGCTGTTTTCATGGTGCAATAAGCTGTTCAGTAAAACATTTCCAATTGGCTTGCTGGATTTTGAACTTAGCAAGCGATTTAACGACTGTTCTTGCCTCGGACTGTGATAATTATGGGAAATGATCGTGTTGTAGGTCGTTCTCAACTTCCCATTTCAGATTTGTGTGTATAGTTGAGAGCATATTGTCAGATCAATGGAGTCAAACGTTCTGATCTTATGTTAAAGAACGTAGACGATTCGTTATTTAAAATACAGAGGTTTTTGTCCTCAATTAACTCTAACAGCTCTTTACCTCGAGCATCGTTTGTTGCCGAACCCCAAACAGCATTGTGACAGTTGAAGTCGCTAGCAGGATAAGAGGTGATTGCAGTTGATTCACGATACTGCCTATTTCTCCAACACAGTACCTTGTGTTAGAAGATAAACGTTACATATTATAAAACCTCCACTAATTTCGAGTTTTATTGCAATAGCTTGATATTCTGTATTGATTTTAACTTTTTGTAGGAGTACCTTGACGGATTGCGAACGCTACTCCACCACATGCCCTTTCAGGTGAGTTGAAGTCTTTTCTAACTATGTCAAAACCTTTTATAGTATATTTATTCACATGCTTGGTGTGTTTCCTGAAGTGCAACACATACTGGATTGTACTTTTGGATTAGCAATTTTAGTTCATTTTGATTGTGTACTACACCGACAATTCCATTGTATTATACAATTCTGCGGCATGAATATAGGTTTTAAATCTTTACTAAATTGATAGAGAACCAGAATTGCTATTAAGACGATAGCTAATATACAAATTTATTTGCGTATATTAAGACATACAAACACATATATCACAGATTTATACGATAGTTGGTTATCAAAATATCACAGATGTTCTATCACTTTAACTACTTACTAACCGTAGTCATTTTTCTATAGAAGAGGTTCCATCTTTCGTACCTTCCTTTCCATGAGGAATTCTCGGCTTGCCTTTAGGCCACCCCTTCTTTCTTCCCTGTTTAGCTGCTAGCACTGTCTTCCCGTCAAGGGACTCAATGCTAGAGCCTGTCGAAGTAGATCTAGCAACTGATACCTTTCGCTTAGCCCCATGTGATTCCTGCTCCATGTATTCAACATGGTCTAATGTGGGACAAGGCAATGGCAAGGTTGGGGCTACAAACACTGGCTTTGGGACAATGTTTTTTTCATAAAGATCTTTTTTCAACAGGTCTAATTCTTTTCTCAAAAGATCCATTTCCTGTTTAATAATATCCTTTATTTCAGGTATAATCAGTTGTGTCGATAGAGTAACTGGCGCTGCCGCAGCCTGTGCATAAATAGTGGAGGTAGTAACCAATGTACCTAGTGGAGGTAGTAACCAATGTACCTACTTGCTTCTTGGCTTCTGAGTAGGATAACCTATGAGTCACCTTAACCTCTTGTATTTTGAGCTCTTCTTTGAAGATTGGGCACAACTTTGTCATTGCTTTGTGCGGTCCTTGGCAGTTTGGACATTTAACAGGTGTCTCGCATGGTGTTTCCATATGTGGTGGTTTTCCGCATACACATCTTTTTTCATGTTTACAGCTAGTAGACGAGTGCCCAAACCTTTGGCAGTTAAAACAGCGAAGTGGATTTGGGATATATGGACGTACTTGTAGTGGGTAGAAAGCCGCACTGATAGATTTCGGTAGACGCGGTGAGTTAAATGTTAGAACGTGGTTAGGAGTGTCTTGGAACTCTCCCTCACGTCTCGTCCTTATTCGTCTGACATCAACTACTCCTTGATCTTTAAGGTTTTCTTTGATTTCAGAAATTGAACAGTTTAGCAAGTCTCTACAAAACACTACTCCCTTGGACGTATTTAATGTACTGTGGGGTTCAACTGTAATATCGAAGTCACCCAGTCGCTGCAATTTTATTAGTAGTCTTGCCTGTTTGTTTGACACAGTTCCTACTAGTAGGTCTCCTTTCATTTTTCTCACGTTTTTCAGGTTTCCCAATGAACTACATAGTAACTTACTGATCAGGAAGGTGCTTACATTGCTAAAATCACCTTCCTTTCTTTTCACTACCAAGAACCGGGGCACTGAGTCCTCCGTCTTAATGGCAGCATTTGTTTTTAGCGGTGGAAAAGCACCTCGTTTGAAAGTCGTCTCCCACTACGCTGTTTTCCAGTAGAATATCCATTTTCGTTGCCAATGTCGTCAACTGTTCCAGTAACATTTCCTTGCTCCGTGGCCTGGTCTCCTACCACGGCAGCCGAGCAGCCGCTTGATAACGGTCGGGTGAGGCCTGCCCGCTCCGCCTCGCTCCCGACCGGTACTGGGGACAATCCGAACCCCTGCACCGTAAGATGTGGGCGCCCCGAAGGCCTGAGTTATAATCCATTATCATAGCATAGTCGTCTCCAAGAGCATTTTATCGCTAACTGCCAGCGGGCCATAGCCTTTTTTTTGTTTTTTGTTTTTAGATGGAAAGTGATATTAGTGATGAATAAATGGAATGCTATTATTATTATTATTATTATTATTATTATTATTATTATTATTATTATTATTATTATTATTATTATTATTATTATTATTATTATTATTATTATAATTTTTTTTTTTTTTTTTATTCGGCTCTCTCAAGGATGTGCATCTGCAGCTAAGGCAATTGGCACATCTTTATTGTCACTTTTCTTTCCTTACACTTTGGTAAGTATTCATCACCTCAGTTTTGATTTGCGCTATGCCTAAAGATGTTGGTATACATTTATTCCTTTAATATATTCTATCACCATTTTTAATTTGTCCTTTTGGTTTAGATCTTGTACAGTTCTTACGTTGTAGATTTCTCGGTACTGGTTTAAGTTGGGACATTCTTCAATAATATGTTGTACTGTTAAAGCAGCATTACATTGGGCACATCGATTTTGTCTTTCTCCCGTTAGAAGATGACTGTGGGTTAGTCGTATGTCCGATTCTCAGTCGCGTAATAATGACCTCATCTTTGCGTGGTATATCTGTTTTATTCCATGTTGTTTTGTATTCGGTTGTATTGCTTTTAAATGCGACTGATTAATGGCCCATCTCGTTCCCACTTATTTATTTGCTTTTGATTAATCCACCGCAATACATCCTGGATTTCTACTGTGTTTATTGTTTCAGCTTGTATTGTTGCACTATTTTCATGTGATTGTGTAGCGAAATGTGTCGGGGTTTTACTTGTTGGTGAGCTAGCAATGTATATGACCTTCCCATCTTGCTTCAATTGATTCCATTTTTCTAAAAGTACCTTAACTAGTTCATTTTGGCTGTATATCTCAGTAATACTTTCTATATGAAAATTACAGTAGATATTTATCTGGGTATCGTGCCTATCTGAGGAAAGTTCAAGGGCTTTTAACAAAGAAACGTATAACTGGTTTTTGTTTGAGTACATGTTATGTGTGTGCCACGTATTTGTTGTATCAGTGTTACTTATGCTAAATCCTTTTGGGTTGTTTTTCCAGATGTTAATTATGATATCAGATGCCTGCATGTTGGTATTTTCATTGTAGGATTCATACTTAATTTCAATAGGTGTTAATTCCACGGCATATACTTCCTTTCTGATCTCCAGAACTGAGCGTTTATTACTTCATAGGACCGTAGATCTTTGTTAAGTTTGAGTACTGCTGGGATAGTGCGGTTTGTTGCCATTCATACTTTTCATGGAAGGAAGGGTGTGTAATGTCTTTATAGAGGAAGTGCGATGATTTGGCACATAGTTTAGCTCCGTATCTCAGATGTTGTTGTTCAAATCTTAAGTCTAAAGGTAGAGAACTATTTTCTATGTCCAGACTCTGTGTAGGAGACGTACGATATGCACCTGTTGCTACTAATAACGCACTATTCCATGTCGACGTTATTTTCTTTAAGTAGCTTTTGCGACCGATTTATACAGCACTGATCCATATTCTAACCTACTTCGTATGAATGCATTTATAATTTTCTTTAACGTTTCTTTGTCTGCGCCCCATTTATATCCAGAGAGTATTCTAATTCTGTTCAACAAAGATTTGCATTTTGTTACAACTATCTCGATATGACGTTTGAATGTTAATTTGTCGTCTAATGTGACTCCTAGGAACTTAAATTCTTTTACGTATGGAATTTGTTCATTACTTAGGTACAGTTTTGGGGTCTCATGGTTTTTACGAAGGCGGCAGAAGTGCATACATTTAGTTTTCGCCGGTGAAAACTGGAATCCTCGATATTCAGCTTCTTTTACAAGGATGTCACAATCGGATCGTATAATTTCGGCCATGTTTTCAATATTTCTTCCTGTCGTTACAATACATAAATCATCTACATACAGTAACTTGTAGGTATTCGCGTTAATACCATCTGCAATACTGTTGATGACGATCGCAAATAGGGTAACGCTTAATACTGACCCTTGAGGGATACCATTTTCCTGCGTTTGTGTCTTGGATACGTCCTGGCCTATTCGTACTTGAATTTGACGGTCCTTTAGAAAGTTTTGAATAAATTTTGGTAGGTGTCCCGAAGGTTCCATTGATAGATCTTTTGCAGCACCCATGGTTTCCATACAGTGTCAAAAGCTTTCGTATATCGAAAATATTGCCAGCGTGTTCGGTGTTAGTAAAAGCTCTATTAATGATATGATCTAGGTTCAGTAGCTGATCAACGGTAGAATATCCTTTTCGAAAGCCTGCCTGATATGTACTAAATCTATTTTCTACCTCTAGAGCAGTAACCAGTCTGAAGTTAACCATGGCTTCCAATATTTTAGATACACAGGATGTTAAAGATATTGGTCTAAAGTGCTCCGGTTTTGTACTATCTTTACCTGGTTTAGGTAAAGTAATTATAGTGGCCAGTTTCCAGTTAGACGGGTAAGTATCTGTTGACCAGATCTTATTGTATAGTTCTAGCAAACTTTCTTTCATTTCAGGAGGGAGGTGTTTAATCATGCTATAGGTTACCAAGTCGTGTCCTGGAGCAGATTCTTTTGTTCGTTTTATTGCTCTTTCCATTTCCAACATAGTAAACGGTAAGTTATATTTCTCACCAATATCATTTCCAAATTTGATTAGTTCTAGTTCTTGTGCAGAGTTTTTAAGCTTGAGGGATTCTGGGTATTGGGAGCTACTACATACATTCTGGAAGTATTGTACAAATTCGTTTGCTATTGTTACAGCATCTGTTATTATCACTCCGTTTAATATCAGTGTAGGTGGTTTAGGGGGATCGTTTGAACCTATTATGCATTTTGCCTTCCTCCACATTTCATTTGGTGGACTGGTAGCAGTTAGGCTAGATGTGTACTCATGCCAAGATCTTTTTTGAGCTTTTCGCTTTTCATACCTTTCTTTAGCTCTTGCCTGTTTAAAAGCAACCAAATTTTCCTGTGTTCTGTGTTTTTGTTATTTATTTAAAAGGCGTTTTTTAACTTTATTAAATTGCGCAATTTCTTTGTTCCACCACGGACTGGCGCCGGTTCATTTTTCCCCTGTCACTGGTATAGATTTCTGTGCGGCGTGCATAATATTATCGGTCAAGTTTTTACTGATTGTTCCAAGTTGTTGTTTATATTAGCGTTTTCAATTGTGTTAGTAAATTTGACCCAGTCTGCCCTTTTCGTATTAAATTTGCGTTGTATTTTGTTTTTTTTTTCGTGGGATTGTATGGATTTATCTGATTCTGTATCTGTATCTGCAGTGTTCTGGTCTTGTGCATTATTTAACCAGTTTTGTAAAGGTGTTTTTGGTGTTAGTTTGTCCCCTACTACTTGCTTTTGGGATATTATATTAGTGGCAGCTGATGCTTGATCTGCATATGATTTGTTGCTTTGTACATAGGATTTGCCATACACCATCGTTCTAGCTTCTCTATAAGTAAGCCCATGTACCACTTTTATCTTACATACTTCTTTTTCCTTTTCTGGCGCTTCGCAAACTGGTGATCTTGATGTGTGTGCGCCTTTACAGTTAATGCATACGGGGGGGGTTTGGCAGTCGTCGTCCTTACTGTGTGCTTGTTTTCCACATTCACACATTTCGTTATTAGAGCACCATTTTGCAAGGTGGCCAAAGCGGAGGCACTTAAAGCACCTCATCGGTTTTGGGATATACGGCCTTACTTTTAAGTTAAGGTATGCCGCTTTTATAAATTCTGGGAGTTTTGCTCTTAAAAATGTTATCTTTATGGCAGCAGTTGGTATTAAGTTTTCCTCCACTTTTCTTTTAATTCTTTCGACCTTTATCACTCCTTGTTCTCGTAGATGCTCTAGAAGCTCTTCCTCACTACATACTTTGAGGTCTATACTAGATACGACCCCAATTGATCTATTTAATCGGTCATCGGATTTGACGGAGACTGTTTTCTCTTCAATTGTATCAAGGGCTTTTAATTTATTTAGCTCTTCTTCACTTTCCACCTTGACACTGAGCAAGTTTGGTCCAACTTTTTTTATTGGCACTTCCCGGCCAATTGCTTCAAAAATACGTTTCTGGACAAGAAATGGAGATATAGATAGCAGCTCATCTTTTTCCATGCTTATTATGTGAAAAAATTCACCAAATATTTCTTTAGGTTGCTTAGGTTCTATTAAAGCTCTAGTGTGCTTCCTAAATCTTTTCCTTTTTCCACTTTTAATTGTTTCTGGTTGCGTTTCTGTTTCAACTACATCTTTCTCTTCGGTTGATTCAATATTTGTATCTTCTTTCTCTTTTTGCAGAAGGGGACTCGACCGCGTGTTAACGGGAGATTTTCCCACCTGGCCTCCTCTTGCGAAGGGGTCTTGATAGGTGGATTTAGGTTCCACCGAACCTTTGGGTTTAGGACAGGTATCCATAGAATGTTTTCATCATTCGCTTTCTAGGCTCTCCACCCTCCCCGGAGCCTCAACTGGGACGTCAGAGCTGGGTCAAAGCCAGTTGTCGTCAGAGCTACCTAGAAAGTATAGCCGCCCAAGTTGAGAGAAACGAGCATTTCCTACCTTGCAACGACTCGCCCATAGTCAACTCCACAGAAGAAAGATAAAAAGGATGAGGTTTAGTGAGAGCAGAAAACAGAAATAGCTAGAAGGAAGTATAAGTAAAAAGGAGTTGACAAGCCGCTTGATCCTTCCGGGCTAGCGAAGGACCACCCGTCTCGAATGAATCCAGGGCCAAAGCAGCGTGTTGGGAAGACGATCCTCTAAACGCCCGGGACCGCTCCCCTCAACTAACCAGGATCCCCTTCTCCCTTCTTACGGGTCGCCACGCACGGCAAACGCGTAGGTCCACTAACCGCCTCTTACGGTCTCCAGGACGGGAGTGAGCCAATTCTTCCCTCGAGCTCACAGAGGACAAAGAACAATAGACAAAGGACCAAGACGACCAAAGGAGACGGAGACAAACGGCATGCGACCAGCGTTAGCGTTACCCGGGGAGTACCACGTGGAGGTGCTGGTTCGACTTTACTCCCCTATTATTATTATTATTATTATTATTATTATTATTATTATTATTATTATTATTATTATTATTATACAAGGTGTCCAAAATTTGATGACCAATTACATCATTTTCAAGGTTGAAAAAGTTCGTTCTCTGAAATGTGACACCCTGTATATTATTGGATGGTCGGGTGCAGAATTTGTTTCTGCATCGATTCGCTATAACTTTCCCAATACCTATTTCCAACGGTTTCCTTGTTAATCCATATTTTCTATTGATTATTCGGATCTAGCTAGTCGAAGTTCAGATTTTGAGAGTTGAAGTTGGGATGACGAAAGACATGTAGTTTTGAGAAATGCAGGCCTGAAGGTCTAGCGTTAGTGGTGTAGCGGAAGGTGTTTGAAGTGTGTGGTGAACAGATACAGGAGAGGGTAGTTAGTTCTGTAATCTGTCGTGGCGTTATTTAAAGCGATTCGCAATTGCGTATTTTTGGTTATTTACGGCGTCAACGACTCGTTATTACTGTAAATTATAAATAATCTAGTATATTTTGGAAATTTGGAGTTTACGGTCATTCATTTTTGGCTTAACTTTTTTGTATCCTAAACAGATGAGACTTGAGTAGAGATGCCTCCGTGAACCTCTATTTTGTTTAAGAAGGTAATTGAACAATTGAAATCTCCGGGCTTGAAATTTATGTTGTGTAAATTTTATGACGCGAGAAGTAATTGCAATATATTGTTGAATAATGGCGCGTTAAAACACATTAATATTAATGATATTTTCTGAAAGGAAAATTGACAATTATGTCGCGCTAGAATTTCTTGAAAAAATAGTATCTTCGTTGTTTTGAGGTTAAGAATAAGGTGTAAGATAAAGGAATAAAGGTTTATTAGACTTTAAGAAAAGTTCAGCGTTGTGCTGGAACTTGAAGATTAAATAATTGGATCTGAGTCAATATTGGATAGAATTTTTGTTAACGGAACACATAAAAAGAACTGTTTTGTTGTTTATTTGATCTTTGTTTCTCCTGGAAAATATGTAAATAATTATTTTGTACATTTTAATGTGAAATTCCGCAGAAGTATTGATTTGTAGTTTTAATTTGCGTACCTTCATTTTTTCACTCTTTCCTTGTGCTGTTTTTTCGTGTTTTTTTTTTGGCGAGTGCCCTTGTCATTTTTCTTGTACTATACCATCAGTGCCTTAACCGGCACAATTATATTCGCTTATATTTTACCCTTACATGTTATTTTTATTTTAATATAGGTTATTTTAAGAATTTTTGCGTTTGTTTGTGACTTCGAAATTAAAATACGTCCACATTTCGTCGGTTTAAAACCATTAACTGTTGAGTAATATTTTCCGATTTATCAAGCAAAAGTTATGAGTTTATTTTAGTGTGAATAGTGAGTTTCTTATATAATTTGGATGTTTACTTGTTTGTTAATTTCCTTGTTTGCATGTGCTTGTTTGCTACCAGATTTTTGCGTGTTTCAGTTGTTTTGGCCTATTTTTTTACATGTTTTTGGTGTTTTGGGAGTTTTTAGGTGTACTTTTGTGTATTTGTTGAGTGACTTACTAGCTTTTTTAACTTACACTAAAAGATTACGCTGCATACTGCGTGTTAAAATCTAATTATACCACGAGACGGCTCAACTATCTTAGTTTACTTTTTAAATTTGCAGCACAAAATGGAGTTGCAAGTTGTTCACTGAACTCTAATTATACCACATGATGACGCTACTACCTTACTTAGTTTCTAAAATTACAGCATGAGATTTCGTTGCGAGCTGTGTACTAAGTTCTAATTATACAACTACTTGCTTGGTCGGCTTCTAAATTATATTACAAAATGGGGTTACAAACTGTGTTAACTTCTAATTATACCACACGATTGTGCTCGTAGCTTAGTTATCTTTTAAAATTATTCCACAAGATAATAAATTATATTACAAGATAGTCTGCTACATTCACTTCTAACCCAAAAGAGAGAGGTTTAACCTATTTAGAGGAAGGGAAAAAGCTGTCGAAAATAAGTCTCTACCGGAGACTCAGCTGGGCCTTGTAAAAGTCTCAGGGGTTAGTCCAAGGTGGTGGATATACCAAATAAACACACAGAAGCAAAGTATCGGGAAACCAAACAGGAACACGTAAACAAAATTGCGTAAATCCAAAAAGCGCGCGCAGACAAGACGGTGGATATTCCAAAAGAGCCCACGGAAGCTAACCAAGGTAGTGGGAGACCAACAAAGGCACACGGAAACAAGATGGCGAATATACTAATAAGAAACACGGAGAGAAGATGAAGGGAGGCCAGAACAAGATGACAGAGAAGTCAAAAAGACACACAGAAAAAAAAGAGGAAAGCCAAGTCAGACACACATAAACTAGAAGGTAGATATACCAAAAAGGAAAATATGCGAGACCAAGATGCTAAATGCTGAACAAAAATGACGAAGCGGGGTGCAGAAATAGGGGATTAAAGTGGAATCTGAAAAGAAGGCTGATAGGGTATAAAAAGGCCTCTGCAAAAGTCCGGTAGTCATTAAAACACATTAAGCAGAAAAACCCTTGGTCATTAAAAGACCTTCAAAATTCCAGATAGCGTCCAAGTTAGCGCTGATCCACTCAGATCAACTTTTTTCACGAAAAGAGGTCTCAGGTACTTGGTATATAAGAAAGTAAAATGAAAAATATGTTTTAGGTGTCCAAACTAGTCGTTAATTTCCAAACTAAAAACTATCTTTAGTCGATATATATATAGTTTAAATGATCGATGAAAAAATATTAATTTTGACTTAAATAGATTCAAAAAATAAATATAATCGTGATGCATCGCACAATAGTAATATGAATTAATAAACCAAGTTTATGCATAACCTTACACATAAATATTATAATAAAAAAAAAGCTAAAATAGATTATCTAATGCGACGTGTTTCGTCCGCATTCCGAACATTTACATTTTTTTTATAACAAATGCGAAAATCAAAAAACTAAAGTAACTAAACTCAAAAACACTTTTTTTTACAAAACGTTAATGTATTCGCATTGTAAAAATCCATGGCAAAGGATACCGAGAAAGTTCGAAAAAACATTTTCTCAAAATATTCGTTTTAATCGCATATATTATTGCGCAAAAGTCGTACAGTTACGAAAATGCAAATTCTTTCTTTTGTCCTAAAAAATACTCCACGTAAAAGTATTTTCATTAATTGGTTCAAGTCACGTCCGAAGCAAAGTACAAGATCATGACCGTATTAGTAGCGACAGATCGCCTATCAACTTATAATGTTTAAGTGAAAGCAATGAGATTTTCAATAACACCGAGAGCTTTTTTTTTAGATAGTTTCAAGCGTTGTCAGAGAAGCCAATTCTTAGATGTAATAGTAGTACCCCAAGTTAGGAGTGAGTCCTGATCTGTGAGCTACAAAGAAAATACAACTTAGTAGAAGAAATATTTTCAGGCCTGAAAGAGGAAGCCTAGTCTATAGCAGCTAAAGATGTCAAAGATTAAGTATGATTTTGCCAACGAAGATTTTGTTGTGGTCGGATGTAGAAGTGACGAAGTGCTTGTAATGATTGTAATGATGTTTTATTATGATATTATGATATTAAACAATCCATTTTGACTGATAAGAAGTAAAGAGTTTTATAAACCAGCAACAGAGAGGTTTTCGTAGCAAACAGAAAATCGTGTACATTGAAAATCCACCACGTAGATAAAACGAAATTCATATTTCAAAAATGGCATGTTTAGGGTAAAATGCTTACTACTTACCTGAGTTTAGATTAAAACAAAGATGTAACAACGACCAGACTATAGGTGATTAGTAGAGCATAGGGTTTATGTTGCTAGTTAATTTGCAGTTATTATAAAACTGTTATTAAAGAGAAAAAGCTTTAAATGGCGCGCACACAAGTATTTTATGCAAATAAATGGAAAGTATGAATGAGAATGAGTTATTTCGGAAGTTTATTTGATGACCGTTTTGAGTTAGGTAGGTGATGAACCCATGCGATTAAACTAGAAAACAGGAGGTTTGTAGCGTCCACCAGGTACCCTATCTTGAAAAGTGTAATTTGAACTGATTCGCAATAATGCAAATCTAAGAACAAAACAATCGCTAAGTGATCTATCTTGACTTTACTGACAATAATGTTACTATTACTCAAATTGATTGCTTGCCTTACATGTACTTTCCTGACAATAATTAAAAGATTAGAATTTATTTACAAGTCTGATATTTAATTACTCGCAAACCTCAAATCTGATCAAACGAAGTGGCGGTCTAGTGGTAGGTACGTTGTTCTATTTGAATTAGATAGGCTGGATGAGGTAACTGTTGCATGATGTGGGGCAGGTAAACAATGAAACTACTCAAATTAAAATTAACGAGCTTTGCGCAATGGTGGTTCAGCCCGTTAATGTACTATTGTGGGAAAGAACCACCAATAAAACCCACTTTATTCATAAATAAATAATTGCACAAGTACATTAATAAATCAAATAACACAAAAAAAAGAAATAGTTAAATATATAACAAAACGTCATTAAATCAGGTTAAAGTGCGTACAAAATTATAACATTAAGAGAAAAATAAATAAAAAGCAGAACACAATAAAAAAACCATGCATTCACACCCACAATTGTGTCATAAAACATCAGGATAAAAATCGTAATACCAAACATGTGGCCCTTTAAAACCAATCATGCCGGTCTTTAAGTAAATAAGCACATAAAACAATAAGGGAAATTACGGTACATATAAAATACAACAACAGTAACATTTCACAGGTGATAATAAGGTAAAGGCAAGGACAAAAGAAAACAGACAAGGTATTTACACGTACACAATTGTTTGCTGACTACTAAAGCACAAAATACATATGGACAGTTACAATAAATTACATATAAAGAGAAACTAATTTACCGGCAAACAATTCTACTTAACAAGCTGACACACAAAAAACTTATTAAACAAATCCTTACAAAAGTAAGTTGTAAATAGATCATAACATCGTGACCGATACATAAGTTTAAGAACGTTAGAAAAATACAGCGCCCCCTTCTCAGGTTACACATTCATCTATACAACAATAAAAACAATAAAAATAAAAACGTGGTGTTTAATGGTCATCTGAACCCGGGAGTACAATTACAATTACAATTAATAACCAGAGCGGTATCCTGTACCCGTTCGCCCACGCATCACCTCTACACAAATATAAATATAAACAACAAACAACAATGCTAATTCACACAAATACAAGAGTGAGGGAGCTCTGTACTGTCTTTTATTTTAGCAGATTTCAGCTTAATGCGTCCGCGTGCGAATGAGATACCTTTGCAAGGCAATGTTCGATTTTTAATACGTTATATAGGCTTGAAGAATTATTTACTGCCAGCCTTAATTTATACAAAAGTACCTACTTACACTTGAATATATATATATATATATATATATATATATATATATATATATATATATATATATATATATATATATATATATATATATATATATATATATATATATCCTTTAATTGATCACAGGCACAACTCGTTAACATACGCGCTTTAACGGTGACGGTTATTTATAGATTAATATTTGAAAAATACATTAAAACTAACACGCGAAAGAAAACGTACACGCAAGAAATATTTTAAAGACAAACTGTTTACAATGAAGGTATTTAATTAACCAAATGGATCTAGCACCATCGACACTGTACCTCTAACTAACTTTTCCCCCGATTTAAAACTAACTATATTTACTCCCGCAATCAACCCCCATTTTTCAAAAGTAATAAAAAAACAAAAAATTATCAAGAATGTTCGCATAAGAATTTCCAATGATTCGTTACACTACCTCAATAAAGGCAGTTCGAGCGAACATCTGTTTCTATCCTAACATGTGTTTTTTTTCAACCCTTACTCAAATATCAATTACGTAAAATACAGAAACTAAAATATCCAGAAAAGATTATCAAATTACGGCTTAATATATAATAAAACATATCAAACACCGTTAACCCTTCTATCGTGGTAACCATTGCGATTTGAACATGTTTATTATAATAATAAAATTTTCTCGGTGCGCTTCCTACAGTTTGAATGGATTAAGTACAATATTGGCGTAGAAGGTGAAAATTCTAAACAATGAAAAAGTCACTGAATAAAATGATGCTCAGTTCAGGTGAGTGAACGCGGAAACACAAAAACTAAAACCAAGCGAGGAAGATTCCGTAAACACCAGGAAATTCGAATCATGTATGGAAACACAACCAACGAATTAAATGAAAGGACGCACGGGTGATAAGGCGTGGAGAAACTGAACGTATAAAAAACTATACGCAACGACACATACAACGTTGGAACATCAACTCATAAGCAAATTAGATTAGTAATACCTATAGGACTACTACTTCTCCGCAAAAAAAAAATCCGAAATCCAACAAGTGAGCAACGGATTGCTATGCAGAATGTGGATTAACGCTACTGTGCATTCACTATAAAAAACCTATAGGGCTACTAATTCTGCGCAAAAAACTACGATGCAGAACTCCAACAAGTGTGCAACGGATTGCTATGCAAAATGTGGTTTAACGCTACCGCGCATTCACTATAAAAAAAAATTATATTATTAAATGTAAATTAGAAACTGAACAGCCACTATAGTTATATGATTTAAGCGCCGCTCTCCTAAATAGGTTTGCGATTTAGATATGTAGATTAAACGCATTTTTCGTAATATACTTAAAAATACGTTTACCCTTTTTACCAACGTAATTGATGTAAGAATAAAGATTTTTGACATCACTGGTATCAAATGATCACCAACACACCGTAAAATGTAGTTCTTGACAATTGCGACATTATGTTTGTCCTTTTTCTCCACAATATTGCTGTATAAATAAATATTTTGGATAAGAACCGTTGTTGCAATACGTATGGTTCAACACCATACAATTTTATTTTTGTCTATTAAGGTATTACTTTGGGCCGTTTTTCCCAGGAAATTGGTGCATAAGTAAAAATTTTGATGAAAAACTATAAGATTTGTTTTTTTCCACCGAGGAAATAATTTTGACCGTTTACGTACGGAAACTGGTGTATAAATAAAGATTTTTGGCATTACTGGTTCCAAAAGATGACCAATATCGTAAAACCATAACATCTTATTATTGGCCATTGAAACAATGTTTTTGGTCGTTTTCACAAAAAAATTGGCATATACTTGATCACCTGCAGGTCAACCCTATTTAAACCATACGCCACCGCTTTATATAAAATAAAATAAAGAGAACTCGAGTAATCCAATAAGCAAGCATCCGAGCTACATCCGACATTTCGGACGCTTTCTGAAGAAATCAGTTACTGTTTCGACATACAGTTGCAATAAGGAAGCGTTTACGTTTCGGTCAGGATAAGAAGACTGTCGAGTGGGAGTACAGAAAATCACAGGATAGAAGGGGGTCAGAGAGCCACAAATAGGACAGCTACCAGAACAAGGCCAACGAAGAAGCAAGGAGGACCATAGAGACGACAAAAGAACCGCATTTTGGCCAAACTGCAACACTAAAGAAAGATTGACGGTGGGATATTAACACTTGTTTTGTTCTATTTCTATTGGGTCTCCGATTTCAAAACCTGTTTCTTGGGGTGTGAGGCTGCGACTTGGTGGAGACTCACTCTTCCAGTACACACAATATTTCTATCCTCTCGCCTCAATCCATAACTAACACCAATCGTGACGGTTTAAGCATGATTGCCACCACACTACTGTCGCGGTGATTTTCTCATCCACCGACGTAGACCGATCACCGACACAACCGACGACACCCACCTAAGCCGAGACCCCGACCGCACCACGTTCGACGCGTACCCGTTCCCAATACAACGCGTTATCAGTCTCAATCACATCAACATACTAGTATATCTCTATACGGTTACACTCCTTCACAAAACCCACTCACGGAAACATGCCACACAAACACATCACACCTACTCCTATATCCGCCACCTCCTCTCTACCCAACCCAACCCGATCACCCTAATCCTCGAGGTATTGCATCCGCAATATCATAAAATCACTCAACACCCACAAGACCCTTTTTAATTCTCTTAAATCCTTAAACTTTCCGTGGACAAACTTGATGTTCAACTACAGCTGCTTCCTCGCTTCCTCTCCATTGCCAGAGCTACGTAGCGTAGGACGCGGCATCATTTCGGAGATCTTACCGTAACCTTAATTCACCTCCAAAACTACCCTCGAGTATCTACTTGCAAAAGGGCTGCTCGTCTTCGGATGGCATTGCCAAAGCGAACCTTCCCTAATACCACCACAATTATTGCTCTACCTACTCGCAGATTGGCCATACCTGTGAGGACTGTTCCACCTGCTCCATCTCGTACCCTAATTGTGTCGAAAGTCACAAATCCACCTCAATCGAAGTGTAACAACTGCGGAAAATCACGTCTGTCATATTTCTCCTAATACCCACGGTGTCGAGAACGTCTCAGTTCCCAATCGAAGATGACAACCCTGGACCCAATTCTATTATCTCTCGAATTCAATCCCGAAGATACTTCACTCATACGAACATCAGACACCAAACTGATCGCGATTAAACACTTTTTACAGACTCTAACGCTCTTTCTTCCAAATCTTCCCACACCAGCGAGCAAAAGTCAATCGTTTCATTGACTGGACATCCAGTTCGTTCTTCCAACGTCGTACATACGTCTGCGTAACAGGCAACTGTACGCATTTCCAGTCCTTAAATCTTTCCTCACGGATATCATAACAGGGACAATAAGTACTACAGGAATCTTTCAGAAACGCCCCTTACTCAAAAACCTTTTACACGTACATAACACACAGATCCTCCCCATCACAGAAACAAAATTTACAGACAAATACATATTGAACGTTAGCAATTACTACTTCTAACTACAGACAAACACGCTAAACGGCCACCGAGGTACCGCTCTACTAAAAACTCCTTCTCTGCCACCCCATTTCCATTACCTCAGTACCTACAGCATCTCGAATGTGTTTCTGCGACGATGCATTTCCCTTTCTGATGATCTTTTTGAGTAGGTATCTAGCCTTCGCAATTCCCTAATTCTAGGCGACTTTATGCCAACTCAGTAACACCGCAATCAATAGAAACGGGATTAATCTCTCGTCAACCTTACTGCACTTGTCCCTCACATGTATCAAGAACACCGAAGCCACATTTTTCGAACACCCAGAAACTTTAACGCTTGTTCACATTATTTGCTCCGAACACACAGCTCACTTTTCGATCACAAATGCTACATAGGGGACACTCTATTTGATCACCAACCTCTGCTGGTCAAAACTGTATTTTGTCCAGAGCCTCCAGTACCTTCAACCTGTTCCGTAATTAAAGACTTATCAAATACAGACTGAGATACGTTCTCCGAACACATCCCTACATCAGACGTCGAGAAAGCCATCACCCACAGAACTTCCGTTATAAAGAACAAGGTCGAGAACACAATCCCACTCCAAAGAATAGATATATCCTACGAACCTCTCCCTCAGGCGAGAAACCAACAGACACACTGAAGAATTCTGAACACAAGCGACATCCAAACTTGATTACCTACTGACAACAGTTCAACATACTGGCCAAAAGAAAGGCACCCCCCAAATCACACCGCACAAATTTAGGCGACTATATTTCTACCGACAAAGAAAAATCCGGCCTGTACGGCCTTCACTTGCAAACCGTCTTTAGATTGCCCAATGAGCCACAGCTCGACAATACCTTTAATGTTCGCCGTTGTCCAATTGAACAATGGGAATCACTTCCATGCTCCTATCATAGTCATTTAAGTTACTTCGTTATTTAAAAAAGGACGTAACTCAGCTCCAGAACACGGCGGACTAAACCGGAAAATCCTGCGACACTTACCAGACCAAGTCATAAACTTACGAACGCATTACAGTCTTCTGCGGTCAGGAAATCAGCTTCTGCCGTCATGGTTCCCAAACCACACTCCTACTTAACCATTTTTCATGATAGCCAAATTTGGCTTTAGACTCAAGGGAACGTGCCACGATTCCTTGTTGAAACAACATCCGCATCATAGGTATCTAACACTTTTCCACATTCCTTACTTGACTAGCAGGTCAGTACGGGTTAAAGTAGGAAATGCCTTTTGCTAACCTTTTCATGCCACACAACGCGTACCGCAAAGTTCTGCCTTATCTTATACAAAATATTTCTTTGTGACATTGCCACTGTTTCACTAACCGGAGTCTTCGTGGAGCATATTGTGCAAAGAATTATTGGGTACCACTGTGGCGATACATGTACAAAGTTTCACAAGAATCGGTCCTTGCATGTAAAAGTTATTGACGTTTTAAATATCATAACAGCTGTTCGGGAATTGGTTAACCCTCACGGTTGATTTAAAACTTGTACGGTGGATTGGCTATCTGCAAAAGAAAGTTTCAGCACTCTAATTCCATGAGGAGTAGTACAATTTTTTAGAAATTAACACAGACGAGCAGACAGGTAGATAAAGTGAAGACAAAAGATTTTATCCCATACCTACAATGAAACATTTATTTTCGTGGGAGTGATTTTTGAATCATTCTGTGTGTGCGTTTCCTTGTTTATATTACTAATCACAATGATGTTTTCAAACGTTTAAAATGCAAGGAAAATTAATATTTTCCAAGAAATTGGATATTACAGAGAAGAAGAAAATGTGAGAGGCAATTTTCCAAATGTTCGCTACAATATTGACAAGAAGTACACACAGTTCTAAAACTTAA
The DNA here is from genome assembly GCA_036346205.1 of Vesta saturnalis. Taxonomy (NCBI): domain Eukaryota; kingdom Metazoa; phylum Arthropoda; class Insecta; order Coleoptera; family Lampyridae; genus Vesta; species Vesta saturnalis. The sequence continues at coordinate 275,244 of JARFJB010002260.1, read as the reverse complement.
AAAAAACAATGTATACTTTATAAGTGCATAACCTAGTAACGAAATGTGGCACTGGCTTTATGAAATTTTTACATTTTAGTCTAAGGCGACCGTTCGTCCCGTATTATACGGGACAGTCCCTTTTTAGTCACATCATTACGTATATGTAATTATTTTAATTAATTAAGTAAACGTTTCGTATTTATAAAGAAGGCCCCTTTTTGTCCCGTTTCTGACGTTTCATTATTTAGAAAGAATTAATCAAAGGCTAGAAAGTACGAAAAAGATAGCGCGACCTTCAGATAAGACACAATTAGTTGATATAACAATCTCTGCAATTTACGGGACTTTTCTAGCACTGTTTTCGACTTACTTAAATAAATAGCGCGCGATCCCGCTTATGAGGTAGTACTAAGTATCAAGTCAAGTGGAGTTAAAGTTAAGTGTTAATAATAACTGTTTTTAAACAAATAATCGTTATAGTGCAGTGTGTATCTAGGACGGTAGAAAATCTGAAAATGCCAATAAGAAAGTGCAAGTTTAATCAAAATTTGGAAAGTGAATATCCAATTATTAAAAAGCCAACCTCAGATAGTGGACGCGCAAGTGCTCAAAATGTTGTGCACAGTTTTCACTTGCACATGGTGGAGCGGCGGATATTGTGCAACACATATCGACACTTAACCATAAAAAGGCAGATATTGATGCTGCTAGTAATAGCAAAGTGTTATCTTTCTTTCGTAAGGACACATTTGGAAATGAAGAACAAAAGCTAGCTGCGATTGAATTACTTGGTTTTACCACAACGTGATCCACAATCAGTCCTTTCGTTCTATGGATCGCGCTAGTAAACTAAAAAAAGTTGCTTCGGACGAAAATTTGCATGTGCCAGGACCAAATCTGAAAGTATTGCATGTAACATTTTACAAAAAGAATCATTAGACTTTTTTTTTACTTATAGTATTCCTGAACAGGCTAAAATTTGCCTAACGTGCTAAAGTACTCAGGAACACTGGGAGGGTTTAGGGATATTGTTAGGCTGCCGATAAACGTTTCTGAATGGCTACCTTAAACTGAGTTAAGTCAAAGTTTGGAGGAAAACAGGAACTGGGTAGTGCATTCCACGATTTGGTCGCCGTGTGGAAAAATGTAGATTGCGCCCGTTTAGTGTGACACGATGGAATTTTGAGTGCGTAATTATGGGGTGAATGGGACAAACCGAGTGTTCCAAGCAAAGATGGCCTGCGAAGGTGTTAAGAAGTGTATTTCGGAGGCGCAGTTGGCATGGTAATAGCGATAGAACAAAGAAAGGACCGAAACTATTCTTCTATGCTCAAGAGACTGTAGGTCAGAAGTCAGAGATTCCAGATGAGGTCAAATTTGAGCCTTATACAGTAAAAGGAGTTGTTGCGATATGAAATACTGTTTAGATCTGTATAGAAAGCTTAGTTTACGGGCAGCTGTTTTGCTGGCTCCATGCAAAATGATCTTAGAGCGGTCAAGTTTGTAACAATCTATACCAATTTTTCAAATCACAGGAGTGTAAAAATTTGTCATATACTCGTTAGATATTTTATGAAAGACAAGAGCACTCAAGTAAAACTTTTGGAAGTTTAAGATCTTCCAGGTGAAACTTCAGACATTATATCCGAATATATTATTAAAAATGTTGACAAATACGAATTAATAACAAAAGTAATGGAGATGTGCGTGACAAATTGCAATTTTGAAGGAGCAGCAAGACGTGGCAAAAATAACGTCTTTCATAAAGTTCAGCCGTTACTTAAAAAACCTATAGTTGGGGTGAACTGTGCTGCTCATATCCTTCATAACTGTATTTAAACATCAGCTGGCTGCTTGTCTATCGACATCGAAGCCATTATTGTGAAAACCTATGGCTCTTTATAAATTTATACTGTTCGAGTTGAACACTTTAAAGAATTTTGTGAGTTTGTTAATGGTGAATACCAAAAACTTTTGGGATACAGTAAAACCAGATTGTTAGCGTTGTTACCTTCGATAGAATGCATATTAAAAATGTTCAAACCGTTACAGAGATCTCTCTCAAGAAAAATATCCCACATTGATTCTTAATAGTTTTAAAAACAATTTATTTGAAGTTTGGCAATGGTTTCTTCACTCATAAATGTGTGCTGTAAGTAAAATCTGAATAATCTTCAATGGTAGAAGTATACATGGTTCTATCAAATTTAAAGCAACAATTAATAGACGGAAAAATGAAGCCTTTCTGCTAAATCATGTTAACACTATGCTAGTAGCTTTGGTAAATGAAGGAGAAGACGTAACTCATTTTAAAACGTCAGTGGCCACGTTTTATACTACCTGCGTAGTCTATTTGGATAAGTGGATGCAACACTTTGTAGATTTGCAAGCGTTTCGTTGAGTATTGCTAAAAAAAGAACCTCTGTGGTCAGATGGTGGCAACTCATTAACTGTTTTTCAAAAAGAACATCCTGATATTCATATATATGATTCGGAACTTTTTGATGAACTTGTGTGCATTAAAAAATATACAACCAGCCAAAAAATAAAAGAGTAAAAAAGTTTCTGTTTCTATTGACAAACAATGGGTTGAGCTTTTTAACCACTTCAACACACAACAAATTAAAAATTGTTGAAATGTGCATGTGTACCGAGATCCAGCGCCGCCAGGAAAAGGGTTTTTTTCTGATCGGAATAAAATTTTCACCAACTAAAAAACTAGCCTTACTGTAAGAACTTTAAAAGGACTTTTAATGACCAAACATAATTTTGAAATGGATTGCCTTCAATTTTTTAAGTGTCTATCTGTAAGATCGCCCAGATATTTTACGCGTTGTGCATTCAATGGAAAAATATAAAAATGAGTAATGTTTCGCTCACCACTTTATAAACTATATACTTTTAAAAACCGAAGTAAAATAAAGCATTAACCCATTTTCGGCCGGTCATTGAAATAGACAAAAAATATCGAAAAAATAAAAAATATATTACGTAAAAATGGTTAATGACTATACATATTGTAATAGAAAAACAAAAAAATACAGGGTTGTCAAAAAAAATGGTGTTGCGTTTACGCAACATTGGCCGAAAGCATGAAATTCTAAAGATATGCAGCAAAACAAGTACGATGTAAAAAAACATTGCAGCATTGATACATGTATATAGTTTGGCTATGGCATATCCGGTATCTTCTCCTTGTTTGCGTTTTGATAATTATATGGCCGATTCCATTTTCCTGATTTTGTCTAACTTCGACAGGGGGTTCTATTGCAAGCGGCCTTGCAACTCCAGTTTTAGCTTTGAGAAGTCGTACCGCTATAAATGATTTAAAATCTAACTGCGAGATCTTCTTATCATTTACTCTATTGTAAAGCTTCCAACAATTGACCAGAGTGCTATCCAAAGTGTTTACAAATAATGGCCACCACCATTTTTTTCCCCATGACACTTATTCTATAATTGGCGACCCCATTGTCGTGTAAATCAACGCCTCCCATGTGTTTATTATATAACGGCATTGCTGCCGGCTGCGGAATTGTCACTTCTTTGTTTTTTTTTGTCATACCTTTTAGCAACTTTGATAGGTTCTACGTTGTAGTGTGTTCTAATCATTGTCACAATCGAATTATCATTCCATTTTATCAATGCAATATAGTTTTAAACCTCAAATTGTGAGTCATATGAACCTCTGTCTTTCTTTGAAAGGGACTTGCTTGACACTAAGGGACAACCACTTGTTCGGTTCTCTATGATCGTACCCGTAGCAAAAAGCCCTTTTTGCTTCAAAAGAACGAACAATTTGAACGATAAAAAAAAATTGTCAAAGAAAATATTGTGATTTGAAGCACTTTTCACTACAGACAGTAATTCAAACACTACACCAGCACCAAGACCAAGTTCACTTTTTCTTGTGCTGCTCCTGCATAAGGGATAAATTTGCACAAATAACCGTCGGCCGAACAAAGGCACCACAGCTTGAATCCAAATCGGATCGGTTTTCCTTTTATATACATCTTGCACGAGTGGCGACCAAAATAGGGCACCGTCTGCTCATCGATTGACAGGTTAAATGAGAAAACGTCAAATTGTAAAAACTTTTCATTCATGACATCAAAAAATGGAGTAAGCTTCGAAAACCTGTCATTTTTGTCAAGCTTCGTGTTGTCGCTCAAATGCATGTTGCGTTTTATGGTTCTGAACTTGTTTCGACTCATACAGTCTCTAACTATATTTACAGTTTTATCTTCTTCCATTGACCAATACATGTCAGTTTGAGGCAGCCTGTGGTAACCAGACAAAATAAGGATACCACAAAAATTCAACAGTTCCTCTCTGGGTAGGTAAAAACCGTGCCGGTTATTATCTCTGGCATATTTTTCAGAAAATTGTATTATCAAATCCAAACTGTATCGTCAAAAAACTTAAAAAATATTTCTAAAGGCGACAAACCCTCTAACTGATTTCTTAGAGCTTCAGCCATCTCTTCTTGCTTTGATTTCGGAACATTTGGATGTTCCGCCAGACGGGATTCAAATTGGTTTAATTTTGCTCTAAAATCCTTTGCCTTTTAACAGCCAAGGTTTCTTCATCAGAATCATCATACAAGTCATTTTCATTGGTGTGGATTTCAAAAGTTCCCGCGATAACGGAATTTTGTATTTTCTTCCTGTCTTTCTACATTCTCCGAAAAATTCTCTTCATCTGTAAGCTCGTCCACGTTTGGCGGAATATACACAGCATCTATTTCTAAAAAACAAAAGCATATGATATAAAAATGTCTTGCATATAAAAGTAATATCCTACTTACGATTGTCACATTCCAAATCTTCTACTATTTCTTCTAAAGCTAGCTCTAATTCTTTCTGTGTGAGAAATTTTGACATTTTGGCAGTTAAAAACGTTGCTTTACACTTAATTCTAGTTCACGTACGGTCGCGGTCAATGCAAAGTGAAAACTGCAAGTCCTAACAAATAACAATAACGATAGCTGTTTGACAAGTCTGGACAGGAAAATTCAACCGAGACTTCATGTATTCAGCCATTGTTGCGTAAACGCAACACTAAAATTTAGGGCGGTGTTTTAAAAACCCAGTTTGACAGACTTATTTTCTCAAATTTATATAAAAATATACAGTATTGGCCCCAATATGCATATATCAAAACACATAAATTTAGTACAATACAGGGTGAAAAAAATATTTGAAAAATACGACGTACCCATTAAAAATATTTGCTGTTTTTCTAAGATTAGCCAGGTAACAAATCTAACTAAAACTAAACCAAAATATATTAGTGGTTATTATTGCACCTGTATTTTTTTTTTATGATTGTGGACCTGAACAGGCTAAATAAGGCCTATCGTGCTAAAGTACTCAGGAACACTTAGGAGGATGGATAGAGGGATAATGAATTGTCTATGAACAGCTACCTTACATTTTCTCATATCATAAGTGAGAGGAAAACAGGAACTAGGGAGAACATTCCAGAGTTTAGAAGCCGTGTAGAAAAATGTGGATTGCGCCCGTTTGGTACGACAAGTGGAGATTTGTACTGCATACTGATCATGTGAATGAGCGAACCGAGTGTTTCTCGCAAAGATAGCCGGAGATGGTATCAAAGAATCTAATTCACCAGCACAATAGCCGTTGTAATAACGGTAATACAAAGAAAGAACTGAAACCATCCTTCTATGCTCAAGGGACTGTATGTGAGAAGTTAAGGACGGGTCATTTATAAGCCTAATCGCTCTCTTTTGAACACGATCAACGATATCGAGTGCGTATTGGGGAGCACTAACCCAAAGGTGAGAATTATATTCCAGATGAGGTCGAATTTGGGCCTTATACAGCAGAAGGAGTTGTCGAGAGGTAAAGTACTGCTTAGATCTGTACAAAAAGCCTATTTTACGAGTAGCTGTTTTGGTAGCTGACAGAAGATGGTCAACCCATGAGAGATTTGAAGATACAGTCATACCCAACAGAGTAATAGAGTCTGAAAACTTAAGAACTGAGCCATTCATACTTACAACAGGAAATGATCGATCTTTTTTGGCGGACATAAGGCAACACTGAGTTTTGTTAGCATTAAATTTAACTAGATTATTGCTTCCCCATTCGAGGATACGTTGAATGTCTTTGTTGATTGAATTTGCCATTTCAGCTTTAATTTCTTGATTTGACATAGAAGGTGGATTATCACTATGAGTAGACTGAGATGAACTACAGTGAAGAGTGCTATCGTCAGCAAAGCAATGGATGGGGTTAGTTGTTGAAGAAATAAGGTCGTTTATGTACAGCAGAAAAAGTGTAGGCGCTATAACGGATCCCTGTGGTACGCCCGCGTTAATGCTAACTTCTTTTGAAAAAAGCCATCAACTACGACACGTATTCGTCTTTTATCAAGGAAACTAGAAACCCAGTTGATGAGCGTATCATTTAACCCAAACGAGGTGAGTTTGGCAAGTAAACACTTATGTCAAACTTGGTCAAATGCCTTTGAGATATCTAAAGCGACTACAACTGTTTCACCGGACTGCTCTACTGTATTGTTCCAAACTTGGGTCACATATGAAAGAAGTTCGCCTGTTGAACGACTTTGTCTAAACCCATATTGGTGGTCACTAAGGAGTTTGTTAGTTTCAAGGAACGTGAGCAGTTGCTGATTGATGGCTTTTTCCATGATTTTAGACAAAATGGAAGTGATGGCAATTGGTCTGTAATTTGAGGGATCGGTCTTATCACCTTTTTTGGGAATAGGTTGAACATTTGCTAACTTCCATGATGAAGGGAATTCCCCAGAAGATATAGAGATCGTATAGAGCTTAGATAGGACTGGTACTAGTTCGGGAGAACATTTCTTTAAGACAATAGCTGGGATACCGTCTGGGCCAGTCGCCTTATTGAGATCAAGCCTACTGATGATCGATTCCAAGAGCTTGTACCGAAAATGAATTGGTTTCATAACGTATGGAGAAGAGTTGACTAGGGCACATCTTTTCCAGAATCATTGAGACACGAGTTTGATGCAAACAAATCCACAAAAACGTTGGCTTTGTCTACAGAATCAGCAACTACCGATCCGTCAATAGATGTCAGGGGGGGAAATGAAGATGTTCGAAGGTTTTTACTAATGGCTTTTGCTAAAGACCAAAATTTACGACTGCCTAAAGGAGATGTAGCTAGTTCATTGCATTTTCGTTGTTCGAACAACTTTTTAGTTTTAGTGATGACACTTTTGCAGATATTTCTAGCACCAACGTATTCTACATGACTGTCAACCGATTTATTAGATTTCCATTTAATGTAACATTTATTTTTTAAAGATATTGCATCAGAACAAGCCTTATTGAACCAGGGTTGGGAAAGTGAATGACCTACACGGTACTGTTTTTTCGGAATGTATAACTCCATTCCCATGAGGATGACTTCAGATACTGAAAGAGCGATGTCCGAAGAAGAGGACGACTTAAAACAATATTCACGCCATGGAAAGGTTGTAAAGAAATCCCGTAAATCACTCCATCGAGCTGACTTAAAACACCACAAGGTTCTATCGGTTTTGCGAACAACAGTGGAATTAGGTACAGTAGAAATGATTTTTATTAGTTTATCCCTAAAAAATATAATAAAATTGTATAATGTAATGAGTTTTTTTTTAAACGCAGCCAAAGAGACTGTTGCGTTTACGCAACAATGGCCTAAAATGGATTAAATAGATTTTTATTTTTATTTTTTTTTACTATTGCATTATGACATGGGACCACTAAAAACTTACCATAAACAACCACTACATTTATCACTTGCACTAGACTCCTAATTTTTTATCTAATTTAAAATCAATTTCTCCCTCTCCTTCCCCTTACTGAGGAGTATTTGGTACCCACAGACTCTTCGGGTGATGCGTCCATGTCCTGTATTTCCTTTTTACATAAATGGTGACCCTATTTTAGTCTCGCTTTATGCGATACACAGTCACATTAATTAAATAATCGTGGGTAAGAGTATACGCTAAAAATTTTTTGTTTTCTTTTAAATTTTGTAACGCTATTAAAACTGTAATGCATGCAAATCATTCTTAAAAAGGTAAATTTTAAGTACATAGTTCAACAAACAGATGTTTTGTTTAACGCTAGCCTTAAACTAGCTTCTTCGCGTTTTCGCCAGAAAGAAAGAAGTCTTCCAGTAAGTGATTTCGATCAGACGATACTGTCAAGCGTGAAGTGCGCTATTAACTGCAACCTTCCAAGGACGGGAATTTCTCATCCTAGACAAATAATGAAACTGCTCTTACGTTAAAAACAAGAGTAGGTAAACCCAATATACATTAAAAACAAAGATTTAATAATAGTCAAAGTTAATAGTAAAATAAAATTTAAAATAATTAAACGAAATGAAAAGTACATGTAATCATAGTCTAAAATGGACATTCATACAAACGAAACTTGTCTTGATCATCTCGCAAAAAAAAACGAGATTCGACTTCTTCATTGTTGGTTTCGTTGACCTGTGATATTTTTAAACATGCGATCACTTCTACTTTTTATCCTCTCAAGTGACTTATGGAAATTATAATTGACATTTATTTAATATAAAGGAATGCAAAACTTCTATTTAATTCAATAATAAAATAACTTTAGCGCTAGTCACAAGTCATGAACTGCTCTATGCCTTTAAAGATAAAAAAAAATATGAATCTGGAAATAAACTCTGCAATGGACCGGTTTCGTATTCTGCCTTCTCATTGAAATCTCTCAGAATTTTTTTACTCGTTTATTATAGGTTCTTATAGTTACGTTTGGTATTTTTTTTATAAATTATTTTTGTCATTGCAATTATAAGATTTAAATGTAAATAACGTAATAAAAAAGTGACTATAAGTTTTTAACGCTTTGCTATTAATTATAAACAGAAAATATGTTAAAAAAATAATAATCGGATAGTGAAAAGAAAGTAGCCTACTGCCTTGGGAACAGTTAAAGTAGGGAGAGGCAGTCGACTGGTTAGTGTTCCACTTGCGACGTCATAATGATTCTTACGTCGAAGAAGGTGTTCGCGAGTTGTTTCGCACTCTGAGATACAATTTGCGTGCAGGACGATCGCGGGAAGCGTCGCGACGACTTTTCTCGTCAATACTAGTTTTGTGTAGTGCATTTTTTTCGGATTATACACATTAACCTGGAATTACTTATTTCTGGTAAGTTTATTATAGATGTGTATAAGAACGTTTATTAAACTAAACAAATGCTTTCACCTTTCAAATCCGGGGGCCTTTCTTTATTATTAGGTTTTTATAAGAAATATTTGCACGTACAATTAGAGAATATTGTATTGAATACTAAAGTGTGAATAAAAGCAGCACAGACGCTTTTTGAATTATAATTTGGTTTTCGATATAAGTAAATTCTTGGTAGAGTAATTTACACAAACTGTAATGTGAGAATAATTCAGTACTTATGCAGGTTACTAAATAAAAAACAATTACTCAAAGAATTAGTTGAAGGTTTTGTTAATGTTTAATACTCTGAACTCTTTTGAACCACTAAGAATCTAGCAAGGCTAGTAGCTAGTTAAGTTTCACTCGGTAGTTTGTGCGTTTCACAAACTCTCTCATATATGTATAAACTAGGTAAAAGTCATTCCAAATATTCATATTAAAAATAAAGGGTTGTTGGAATTCGAAATGGTTAAATTATGGCCGTGTTCCGATAACTCAAAATTTCTCTAATTCAAATTCCATCTGACACCTTCATACCTACACATAATAATGTGAACTTGTTTGTATATATTTTCTTTTTTAAAGAAACGCATCTCTCATAACGAACGCCTTCATGGTAATAACTTAGAATGAATACTATCATAGACTTGTTTGCAATTGACAACTCCTTACATAACTGTTTGATTTCGTAGGTAGTATTAGCGCGTTGGTGACACCTACCATTTAATATTCTCAAAAGGTAATACCCGATCACAGAAGAACGGTAATTTTGAGTTCACTTTGAATTTGCAATCGTTGAAAATGCTAATGACCAATGTAGTATGTACGACCAAAATTCTGGCTTAAGAACACGCTCGCCGCTGGTTTTATCATTGTCTTTTTGTATTCTTAACGTTGTACGAAAGAAATTCTGTAGACATTCCTCCTAAATAAACACAGTCATACATGATCGTGCAATGCATGTGTCCCAATGTGGCATCTCTTCATTAGTATGTTAGCCTTATGGTAAATACATAACCGTCGTTTAAATACGTGCAATGCATGACAGTTCTGCACATTTCAAATTTTCTAACATTCTAGGATTATCAAGAAATGGTGTCGCGAAGAAAAATTTTATCACGTTCCCGAGATGACCTGCACATGGATACAAATTTTCAACAACCCGAAGATGAAGAAGACGTTTGGTACCAAAAGGACAAACTGTACAAGGTATGTACTTATTAATTCAATAATTCATTAATTGTGGTATAACGCTAGTTCCCCCGCATTTCGCAAATACCATTCCACAACTCAATTATTATTTAGAACACAAGAATTTCACGCAAATTCCTTTATCAAGGAGGGGACGTTTCCAGCTGCCGTTTTTTTAAAATGAAGGTTATAATAGTAATTAAAATACAATCTTAGGTTGGGCTTTAGCTTTCTACACGTCCTTGCTATAAACACAAAGTTTTTATTCGAATGCGACATTATACCAATAAAGAATATAACCAATCTCGTTTAACATACACACTTTATCATACCACCTAAAGATATGCATTTACACAAAATTTACGTCCTTGCAATTTTATCTTTTAATATTAACATTACATTTGATGTATAAATTTGTCACAAGTAAATGTTCTTGACATTTGCGGAGACCCTGACGGGCCGACAGAACAACTTTCACAAGGCGCACGCAAGTAACTTTATACGCTAAAAACTATACTATCATCATCTAGTACGGCATTATATTTATTTTATATAAATTCCAACAAAATATTTGCTTTCATTACATCACTGCGGTACAATAACAATAACTACATAATTAAAAAATTCACATTACGTTCTCTTGTGGTCGAAATATTGTACAATAAAATAACTTTCTGTATGGAACGTGACTAATACATAGGAATCTTAACTATGTTAAGAAAAATCGGTGCAATATGGAAATTATCTTGAGAAAACTTTAAAAATGTCAAGAATTTAACAAGAACATAATAAACGCAAGAAATTATTAGAGCGTATCAATAAATGTCCAGTAAACGTTATATAATATTATTTTATAAATTGTTTAGCTCAAATATTTTATGTGGCAATATAGGTGAGCGAGCTGAAAATAAAATTAACCAGAAACATTACTCTAATGGGCATATTCTAAGCACAAAGATCTCCATATCATTCCATAAACATTTTTATCACAACTTTATTTTGAGTTAAGCATCATATTTTACGATGGAATGTGGAATGAAGACTCAAAAGTGATGCACTATATTCCGTCAGCTTTCAGATAGTGATCACATCGTTTATGTTATGAAGTATGGACTGTATCTTTCGTAGCGCATGTACTTCATTTTTAGTGTAACTTAACTTTCAGTACGCCATCATGTTTTATGTGATAAGCACGTCGTCTTATTTTCTTGTATCTTTAATAATACCGTACAATCTATATCTAAGACGTCAACATTTATTACTTGTTCATCCAGCTGATTTGTGTAATCGTAATATTTATTGCCCTATAATTCATGTTCAACGTTTTCTGGTATGAAAAAAAAAGTTGTAGAAACGTTTTTTTTTTTTATTCCAAACATATAACGGATTGTGATTTTGATTACTTTACCACTGGGGAAAAAGCCGGTTACGTTTGGTTCGAGAAAATGTATGTATCAAGTAAAAACCGCTGCCAGATTATCTGCCATAATGCCTTCTCATATATGTAAATGAATAACATCAGAGCCCACAATACCTGAATTTGAGTCCTATCGGTTTTTAAACACGATAATTCCCATGTTTGATCCGACATTTTGAATTTATTAACTTGGACAAATTTATTCTTAGCGATCTTAAAAACCCCCAATGCCCAACTTTCAAAAAATTTTTGCACCCTAAAAACGGTGCGCCACTGGCAGTTTTAATTTTTTTTTTTATTTAAATAATGTTTTACAAATTAACAAGGTTGTAAAATTGATCACTAGCCGACAATACCTGAATTTTAGTCATATCGGATTTTAAACACGATAATCCCCCATTCTTGATCCGCCATTTTGAATTTTTAATTTGGATAAATGATTTATACTTAGCGATCTTAAAAACCCCCAATACCCGACTTTCAAAAAAAATCGGTTGATAAATTAAATAAACACGAAAATCCCCCATTCTTGATCCGCCATTTTGAATTTTTTAATTTTGACAAATGATACATACTTAGCGATCTTAAAAACCTCCAATACCCGACTTTCAAAAAAATCGGTTGATAATTTAAAAAATGCACAATTTTGTACCCTAAAAACGGCACGCCATTGGTTATTATATATTTTTTTATTTTCAAATTATATAAAAAAAAAGTATTAGTTTGTTTTTTTAATTATGTAACTTTTTAAAGTTTGAAGCAATGAATTTTTTTAATTTTGGTTGGATTTTGCACATTAACGAGCTTTACCTAGATTTTTAGGCATGTCGGTAGCTTTAAGGTTCAAAAGATATTCCGCACACACACAAACGGACACAGACACGAAATTTTTTTTTCTAAAAACTTGTTTTTTATCGATGGCTTTAATGTTTCAAAAGATATCGCGCAAACTCACACACAGACACAATCAGACACCAGATTTTCTTTTCTATTGTATTTTTCGTATTGTTCAAGTCAGAAAACGTCGAGAAATGTAAAAAAAATTAAACCGATTACATAGCTTTCTCTTTATACGTACGTGTAATGAGAAAGCAAAATAGACACGTGCCAAATTATTTGGAAAAAGTCTCTTGATATTTTTAATTATTTTTTTTTCTTTGAGCGATATATAAATTACTATTCAACTACGCGGTGCGTTTATGCCATTGACCGTTTGATCAAAAACGTTTTTAAATCTCGAAGCTTTAAGTCAAGTAACCATGAATACCAAATAACTGAGAATGTACTTAGCTCGGAAAATATTTGTAATATAGAGCAAATTACATTATTCGCTTAATAAGGACAGAACCACACGCGTGTAATTCATTTCTTGCCGTTAAACAAAAGTGGCTTCAACTGTCAAATTTTCTAAAATTATTTGTTTTTATTTTAAACAATGATTTTTACAAATCCAAAAAATTTTAATAATTTAGTAATTGAAGGAGTCGTAATTGTTGAAATTATTTTTTAATATTTGATATGTAAGAATACAGAAGAAAGTGAAGAATCTTCAGACGGAAGGTAAACGATAAAACGACGGAAGCGGATGACAATGAAACGGTTAACATGACCGTTCGTGATACGCTTCAATAAATAATTATTACATTGTCAATAATTACACCAGAAAATCAGAAACGTATTTGTATTTTCCATTGTAGAAATCTTCATAATATCGATAACGATAATAATTAAAGCTGCTCCTCCACATGTACTGACGTACTTGAACTGATCAAGATTTCAAAAAGTAAGTTTATGAAAAGAGCCAATATAGGTTACGGAATTCACCTTTTGTAAACAATAATTCTTTTAAGAAATAAACTATACTAGAAGAACAAGTATAAGCCATGATACGACTGAAAACGCCATCAGATACCTACAAAACTCTGCAGCATACTGTGGATGATTAAACAGTAGTTTAAAACATTCCACTTTTCAATGAGATTCGTAAAGCTCGTATTACAATTAACAAACGAAATCAATTATCTGCAGCAAATAATTGAAAAGACAATTAAATATCGTATATTATTGAATTTTGGGCAAGTTTAAGAATCTCTGTTCTATATTATTCTATATTATTTCTATATTATTTGTAAATCAAAAAACACTACACCATAAATTCTACCCGCCACATGGTCAAAACTCTAGAATGCGCATCCCAGGCCATGTAGTGCCGGAGCTGTCAAAACGTGACCGTTTTTTATTACATGATTTTGTTGCAAATTTAACTAAATAAAAATTAAGATATTTTTAATTTTCAATTTTAAAGTACCTAGTTCTCCACATTTACACATATCTGGTCTTATAAACCCAAAATGCTTATTTAAACCTACCCGTCGTCACCGAAATTGCAAACATTAATATTAATATAACAATATTTAATCTAAGTGTCTCCATTCGGGTGACCGACATTAGTTTATGTAAACGCGTTCCTTTTATTATGGATTCTACTTCAAAGCAATATCGAAAACAAAGTATACGTGCAGATGACAAGCATTTTGAAGAAGTTCTTGTCTGTCGGGTTGAAAAAATTGAATATGATAAAGATCAGACCGAAAATAGTGGTGTACAAAGATATATCGTCGGAGAGCAGTTCTGATGATGAGTGTATTAATGAATCATAAAGCAACATCTTTAGTAAATAATCAGTTTGACGCTACAGATGGAATACGTTGGAACAAAGTTGCTCCGGGTACAACTACCAATACGCTATTTCGCACACCTCTTTTGTAAATAATTGTACACTGTACGAATTTATAGGGTAAACGTGTTACCGTGACTAAAATAAACAACGGTGTCACCGACCTGTTAACCCTATGTATCAAGTGTCGATGGCTGCGTGAAGATTTGAATGTATGTCTAGATACCTGAGATTTGACGGCAAAAGAATCAGAAAAGAGAGAATGATACTACTTGCAATTTTTTCTTATAAATTTATTTTTGCAACAATGCAATATTGGTGAAATAAAAGATAACTGTTGACGAACAACTTGATTCCTACAGGGGGAGATGCAGATTTATACAATATAGCCTAACAAAATGGTTAAATATGGAACTAACGTTTTTTGGATGTGTGAATCAAAACAAGAATTAAGGTCTAAAGTTGTGGTTCAGAATTAAATATTACAGCTGGCATTCTATTCTGTTCTATTTTTGATCTATTTTTTAATCGCACTTACTATTTGTATTAAAACTATAATTTGCCGTTAATGCAAAGCAGGCAAAAAATTATTAAGTCTACACCAGCACAAAATACTAATTTATTATTAGCTATTCTCGAAGCTACCCTTAAGCAATTCAGCGACAATCGATTCTCAGGCCATGAGAAATTAAGCTAATAGTTCCCAAAAGAAGAAAAAATTGTCAGTTGGTCTTTTGTTGTATTCAGACATATTGTTGTGATTAGTTAAATATAATATTACTGACATGTACACCATTAGCATGTCGCTATACACTCAGATAGGTTTTGGCATAATGTTCAATTGGATTAACAAAAGAGAAGGCTTAATTGTATTTTAGCCGTTGCAAGCGCGGTCAAACATTATTATATTATCTATAGAAATCTAGCTAAAAGAAAAATTACACTTTGAAACATTTTTTACACCCCTTCGTAGTCTTCGGAAATTTTCATGAGGAAAACAAACTTTCTACAGAACTCTAATAATAACGGCTTGAGAGCCATGTACATTAAGAGTTATTTATAGAAACATTGTGGTGCTATTCAAAAATCCCAAAAAAAGTTTCATTTTCAAAAAAATTTTACGCCCCCTCTCGTACTTGAAAAACGAAATTTCGATAGAATTGGTTTGTAAGCCATTTGTATTAGGAGTTATTATTAGAACTCTTAGGGAAAAGTCCACGAGTTGACGTAAAAGATATTTAAAAATGTAACTCTTCTAGGGAGTTCTGGGTAGCATCACAAGAATTTTAATAACTCTTAAACATGATTCTCAAACCAATATTATCAGAGTTTCATCGAAATTTCGTTTTCACAATTTTTCCTCGAGGGAGCGTAAAAACTTTTTGAAAATGTATTGTTTCTTAAAAGTTCTGGTTAGCACCGCAAGAGCTCTTATAATATCACCATCAGAGTTCTATCGAAATTTCGTTTTCTTCATCCAAAGTTCACGAGGGAGCCTAAAAAATGTTTTAAAGTCTAAGTTTTATTGGGAGTTCTGATTAGCACCGCAAAAGTTCTAATAACAACTCTTAATAAACATAGCTCTCAAACCATTATTACCAGAGTTCTATCCATATTTCGTTTTCTTCATCAAATTTTTTACGTCCACGAGGGGACGTATAAACGTTTAGACAGTGTAATTTTTTTTAGAATTCAGGGTAGCACCACAAGAGCTATATAGATAGTGATAGGGGTAAACGATTCAATTGTGACAGTAAAGTAGTTATTGCCAATTTTGGGATCGAACTTTTTGAATTTGGAACCCAATCCGTGCTGATTCCTTGGATTAATTTCACAGAACTATTTCTACCACTATGATAGAACTCTAAAACTATTAGGGGTGCGGTAAAAACTCCACTAAAAGTTTGACTTTTATTTTAAATGAGGTGCTATCTTCACAGGCGGACATAAACCATCATCACGTAAAGCAATGTTGGGAAGAGACATTTGTTGTAGACTAAATATAATACGCAGCAACATTCGCCGTATCTTTACGGTCATTACAGAATTACAGATCACAGAAAGATACAACTGATACTTTTCCTTTTTATTGCTTTTTCAGTTATTTATGGTTATAATTATATTAATTAGTTCAATTAAAAGCTTTCCCACTACAAACATTAATAAGAGCCAACAAACTTCGTATAAAATACAAATGCAATATTTTGGTAAAACGATTTGGACTGATGTATTTCAACTTAAGGTTTATGGATGTTGCAATTGAAATAACGTTTGAGTCTTTGAACGCGTGAGAATAATTTTGTCTATCAAAATTAAAAATGAAAATATCTTCAATCAGATGTCTTCTTGATTTGAAGACCACACAGGAATTGTGTTTGTGCAACAAGACTGATCGTAATACGATGCGCAACCTACGAGGGCTTTGGTTATTAATACTTTATAAATCGATAATTAAAATTAATTAACCAATTGAAAAGTAATTTAAAGATTAAATAAGTTAGAAAAAAAAACTTGAGTGACGTAAAGCTTTTATGGAACATAACACTAAATTTTAAGTTACGTAGATTTCAAAACGATCAAAGAGTCACGTTTTCAATGTATGATTTAGGTATGCATAGTTCTATAAAATTCTTATAGGTCACATAATTCACGTTACTGTTAATAGAACTTGTTTTTCCGGATTTTTTCAATATCCGTAATTATAATAAAAGAATTCATTAATCTTGATTGTAGTTTTTAAATGGAAAATAATTCCAAATTACATGCCATTCATATAGTAGATGTAAAATTTGATAAGTTAAGTTTGGTCAAGTTTTGGAAAGGCCAATTATAAAGTGCATATCACAATCATAACTCTATATGTACTCTATTTAAGCACCTTGGACACACCTGGGTCACGTTAGGCTTAGAGTCAATTACTATTGAACCCCAAAAATGGAAAGTAATTTTCATTGTACGAGTATCTGTATTTCTTATTAAATTCGTGATTGCACTGTTGCTTTTGCTATACATTGTTATTTTAACATTGAATGTTGGCGATTCTTTTTTCTCTTCGAAGGATACGCTAATAGTGGTGGTTAGTCCGTTCGTCCCAGTTATTATTCCCATACTACAGAAATGGAAAATGTTTTTCTATGAAAATCAATTTTGAATTGGCCATGTTGGAAATATTTAATAATTAACTAATTTCACTGGTTAAAAGTATGGTTATATGACTGAAATTGACAAATACTAAATTTTGTATTCAAATCGTGATATTTGTTCTGTTTTTAGAAGATTGATTATATTGTTATTTTAGGAAATGTAAAATTTTGTTGTTTTATATTATAGAACATTTTCTGGTGAGAAAACATCAAATTTTGGAGATTTATGTTCCTGGTTCACCACTTTGCTATATTTAAAACCTTCATTGAGACATGTTCATTGAATATGACTTGTGATGGGCATATAATAAATTTAATAATTATTTCTCAGTTCATTGGGAAATAGGCGAGTGATACTGGTTTGATTAAAAAATTAGTGCTAAAAAACCTAGTTAGTTAGAACAAAGTGATTACAGCGGCGCTTTGTGAATGTGCCCGTTGGTTCATCGTCCATGTGCTTACTCCTGAACGCGTTTCGTTCTTTGTTAGAAAACCTCAGATTATATATCTAATTTTGTCGGAAAACAGCGATTGTACGCCACTTATACCACATTAAAAAGCTATTTACAGTACTAGCGTTTGTTACTCTTTTGTTTTTAAAGTCAAGACTTCACTAGATCCTATGCTATGGAAAAAAGTGGACATGATTATGATGGTAAACACTTTATTTTGCAACGTTTTCACCATTTTGAATCTGCCATATTACTAATCATTGTGGCCCAATAGGATTGGAAAAAAAATCAAACATTGTTGGGGTTTGCACACCTTTTGTTGTTTTATGTTGAATTTGACGTACTTATGGTCTATTTTCACGTGGAAAAAAAGTAATAATATTCTTATAATGTGAAAACATCAATTTTCATCAGGAAAAAGAGTGATCATATTGTTACTAGACATCATTATGAGATCACTATTTGGAGAATATTTGTTTATAGTTCATTGTCATTGTGAAAGGGGAGACCTTATTGTTATAGTGAAAAAATATTAAATTTTCAGATTTTGGGTTCTATGGCACCATTTTGAATACATTCGGCTGACACTTTTTGTTTATACATATATTTCGTTGTGAAAAAATAGTCACTTCAACCAGGTATAAAGGCTACACTTCTCAGTATAGTCCCAAATTTATCTGTACATGTTTTATTTTCAAATGACTATCTTAACTTCTAGAAAGATTAAATTTTTCTTAAAAGGAAGAACGACCAGCCAAATATGAAAATTTAATATCTGTAAAATACGTTAGGGTAGATGAATTGCAAGACAGTTTAGAAGGCATATAGTTAATAAATAACAAAAATAATCGGGGACCTAAATGTCAACCATGTGGTTCACCTGATGGTACATCAAGCTGGACAGATTTGTAATTATTATGTAATATTATTGATAGAGCTCAAACAAATATGAGTTAAATTGCACAATCCACATCAAGTTAGTAGTACATGATCTACATTCCGTAAACCTATGTTCAAGGACTAAGATGTAGAACTTAACGAATGAATAAATACGAGCATAAACAATAAGCTCAAAAACATTTGTAAAATTGGATAAAATACTAATTGGTCTGTAATTGCCAATATCTCTGAGGGTAACTAAATTTGGACTGATAACAGCAGTTTTTCATATAGCTGGAAAATAAGATGTCATAAGTTTATGAAAATGCAAACTTTCACGGTTATTGCTCATAATTAAAATACTTATCTTTTGGATAATCGTGTATTTTTATGAATTTTTACAAATTTAACCAATTACAATTATAGTTATCGTCTACAGTAAATGATAATTGTTTTTTTTTTTTAATTAATTAAGAAGAAATAAATATATGAAATCTGAAAACGCAAATATAATCTTGCTATAACAGTTAGGGAACATATATAATAAAGTCAATTACGGAGTCTAATTTTATTTTAGTAAAGATCAGCTGAATCTTGACTAATTAAATATTATTACACCGTTTTGAAAATGACAATTTAGAACATCCTCTATAACGGACAACGGCTAACAATGAAAAATGTCACAATCCATTTTTTGTGTTGTAATTTTCAAAGCTGTTTTAATACTATTTAATCTATTAAAGATTTACCTAATCGTTACTAAAACTAAATTAGACTCCGTAGTTGTTTTTTTCATATACGTTTCTCAACTATTACAGCAGGCTTATATTTACGTTTTCATATATTTCATATAACTGTAACTGTTATCGAAACATTTAAATTTGTAAAAAATTAATAAAAATACACGAATACATACTCAAAAGATAAGTATTTTAATTACTTAAGTATGATACTAAGTACATAAAATGTGATGTAAAGTTGCTGTTTACAATAATTCTAAGAAAGAGTATGTCTGAAATGGAGAATGTGATAGATAATTCATGCAAAGTTCTTGCACAGAAAGAATGTATGGTACAACAATTAATGTGATATGTGAGATCTTGCAAATAGATTATTACATGGCGCCACGTTCCCTTTAAATCAAACTGAAACGCGCTTCAGCCTACTTTCAAATATTTAGCAAATCTAAAAAACGATAACTATTTTCAAGTTCTGAAATAAGTACCTTGGTGGTGGGAATTTCTGTAAAAATAATTATCTCGTGCAATTAAACAACTAATAGCTTGGTGGTTTGGAAACAGCATTAACTCGATTGCTTTGTAAAAATCTGTTCGAAACTGATTCTTACATTCTCCTAACTAGATTCTGATTGAGTATTAAACCAACTATAGATACGTATCTATTTGCAAGGTGGAATGGTAGGTATTTTCGTTATTTAAAGTGCAGGTTATATTAGCGATAAGCGGTGTAATTTTCCGGTAGTATAGGTGTGATGTATGCATTATTTATTTTCTGACTTTAGTTGGATCGAGTAAGTTTTATGAAATAAGTTATTGTTGATAGGTCAATAACACCAATTGAAATTTTTAGGGTTAAAGAAAACAAACCCCACTAATTAAACTTTCTGGTAAGTAATCATTGTTTACAAAATAATGTCAATTGTGATCATTAACATCATGTGATTAAGATGAAAACAAACAATAGCAGGCTGTGGCATTAAGCTGTCTGGTAAATGATTTATCATTCTAAGGGCCCAGATTGCAAAACACTGCATGCATTTGCAATGATGTATATTCACATCTTAAAGCATCACCAACTTACAAAAAATATTTAAGTGAATTATTTAAAGCTCCACGTAAATAGTGTAAACCATACTGCAGACAATTAAGATTAGAACCTATAAACCCCCGAATAGCAAGTAAAAGCGTAACTGCTATTACCGCTTCAGTTCATTGTAATTGTAAGAATTTCAATATGTATTATATCATTGATTATTATATTTCCTTACGGGGAATGAATGTCAATTAGAAATCTTATATCTAGGCGTTTATGTGGGTGATCTTATCAACGATTAGGTAAGTATAGTGTTGTGGTAATAAAAATATTGATGAAGCGTTACTGCAAAATATTGAAACCACAGTAACCAAAAAAACATACAGATCCTATATAGATAATTATGTAAATTTGTGAAAGTAAGATTTGCGTTCATGAATATTAAAAATTCTAAATAGTACCTACCTATTTAAAAAATCTTTTACAATTATTGTTTGTGGAATTGCTATAATTAGATACTCTAGACACAATCATAATATACATGCGAATTGAAATAGCTTGTGTTTAGCGTAGGATCTAGTAGCAGGAATTAATTACAGCAAGGACGTTGTGGTAACGGCTAAAGCACTCCAGGCTAAAAACAATCACATGCCAGCATTCATTGCTTAGCAACGCCATATTGTAATCATATATTTACTTTTAAGTATGGTATGCGCATTATAATGAGCAAAGCTATGCGTAATTACTTTCTAAAATTGTAATACAATTAAAATTTTGTAGAACATTATAAAATTGAAGACAAAATTGAAAATACCAGAAGCTAATAGAAACGAACTAAATATTAAGTCGAGGTTATACACGATACGTTCACTTATGTGAAAGTTTCTCGTGTTTCTATTGGACTAATTTTTATAAGACTTATTCAAGTGAAAAATAGTAGTAATAAAACGAGTACCAATTTCATGGGACATAACTCTGTGACCGCAATTTTTACAAAAGAGCAATCTTTTTTATTTTTTTAATTATGACTGACACTAAAAATTAGGAGAAATCAAATTATTCTCCAATCATAATGTAACAAATACAGTAGACATATTGCACGTAGCAACATTTGTAACAAAACTATAAAATTAAATACCTTCATCGTTATTCTCTGGTTATTATAGATATAATACAATCCGGTTTCTTAGCAACTTTATAATGACTATTAAACTATGTTACAGACAACTGTAAAAAGAAAAGTATGTTAGTGGTGTTAAATATATTTGCGTAATCTCCTACAGCTTATATTTTCTTTTGCAGGATCACATTCAGGAAGTATTAGATAAATGGACACAAATTGATGATGAAATATGGGCAAAAGTAATTGTTTTGGAAAGAAATAGAAGGGTTGCAAAAGCGTATGCCCGAGCTCCCGTTTTGACTGTAAACGGTTCTGATGATGGATTCGATGGGTTTCGGTAAGCAAAATTTAAAAAATATCATCTATAATACAGTATATATACACACCGTCGAACTCGCTCACCTTAGTGAAAGTATTCTGCAGTTATGACACATTTATGTACAAGCCGTTCTAAGTGTACGGTAATTTAAAACTATACATTCCATGAGTAAAACTGAAACAAGTTTGGTCTGCTGTAACCTCACACGGATCTTGCTACCAATTACCAGTGGTCACCAAACTTTTTCCCAATTCAGTTTCCATTTTATTTTCCACAATTTTGACAACTCTTTAATTTAAAACATTTACCTCTACCAATTACAATTGAAAGCAGGAACAAACAACATAATTAATTATTTAGAAATTATTTATATAGGAAATAAAAAGTGTTTTGTAATACTAGCGTGCACCTTGTAAGTTTTCATATTTACGCAACAAACTAAAAATTACTGATACCTCGCAATTATACACCATTTTTGGTCTAACACCATTACTAATTGATCACCTATACATTATTTTGCGAAGCAAAAGTTAACGTAAATTGCAACAATCCATTAAAATTTTACGCCTTCGCACGAATATATTCAAATTAATGACGTTTTAAAATACTAATAGAATATTATGTACCTAAATGTCTGCATTAAACACGCATTCACTGCAAATCTGTTTTACACAACTCACCTACGCAAGAGGTTGATGAACATTATTTAAATGCGAATGACCAAAAATGAACCTTGCTAAACAACCAATACGGGGTCGTTTGATACTATACTTGGAAGACTATTAAAGTCCACTTTAATGACAGCGGGTTCAATTCTCAAAAGGGTAGTCTTTGCGCAGTCTTTGAATTCAGAAATTTAAGGACAATAATTGTTACTATATAATAAACATGTTTTTAAAATTCCTGATCAAGAAATCAAACTACTTCAGACATTATAGAGCTATGACATCATTGTTAAATTATGTGCTACAGTTATAATTATTCTATCTCCATTGTGGAAAGGAGTGGTGTAACTGCATTGTCTTGTATTTTTTTACATAATCGCATTATCACTAACTTCTGGTTAAAAACAAGTGAGGTTATATTTTAAATAAAATGTATCCTTTAATTAAATATTTTTTTTTTATTCTATTGTACCTCCCCAATGGCATAAAACAGTATGGAATGTAATTACTACTTTAAAAAAATAAGACGAATCTTAACTTATAGAATAATGTTTTATTTCTTCAATGATTATTGTCATTATAGATAAAAAAGATTGGGGGAGTAAATATCGCGGTCGTTGTGGTAATTTTCTTAATTTCTGGCTAATTACTTCTAAAAGATTTAAAACAACGATTTTCACTTTCTTATGTGCGAATCTTGCATAAGCACAAAAGTGTTGGTGGAAAAAATCTGCAAGAATGATTACTTAAATAACACACAAACTTCAATCAAACTAAATAGATGGGGCTAATGCTAAAATTTAAATCTTTTTGTGAATACGTAAAAAAGTCTTAACACTATCGCATCAAAATGATATCTTCAGTACCTTTTGTGAATATATCGAAAACCATCAACTTAGCTGAGCAAGAGGTATAGAGCCATTTTAAAAAATAATTCAAGTTTAGTCAAATTTCGTTTATGACAGTTTCTCATGGGATAACAAATGAGCACTAAAATGTTACTTCGTACGAACACTAAAGTAATTTTTGTGAATTCGTGTAAAATTATTAACTTTAGAACAGAAATATAAAGACCTTTTTGAAACATAGTTGCATGTTTAATAAACCTTCTACGTAAAGACTGTCTAGTAGGAAACTAAATAAGCTTTAAAAATTAAATTAATTAACTCAAAAATGTAATATACACATTAATGATTGTCTTATAAATATAGGACCATCCAAGATTTTCTTTTATTATAAGTGAAAAAAACGGCATTTCATTAATTGATACAACCTAATTATTCCACACTTTAAATGGAAAAGTAACGGTCAATCGCTTCCTTAACGGGAAGGTAGTCTTCTTGAGCTTTCTAAGCTCCCTCAATCACTATGATAAATTCCCAACGTAAGTACATTAAGTATATATTCAAGATAAGGTTAAGGATCGACGATGTCAGGTTAAGATCAGAGGGAACGGAGTTACAATTCTGCGGGGGGAATTTACTATCCCAGCATTCGCCTAAATTGCTGCAGTGATCATAGCAATACGAATGTGTACAGAAAACCCCTTCAAAAAAACGAATGCTAAGTAGATCGCGTTACTAGTTTGGCCATTACATGGAATTTGGTGTATTATATTTACATTTACGTCACAACATGAAGTACGAGGGAAGTATAGATTTGACCTGAACTTTTTATTTTAGCAACAGTTACAATAACACAAAATTAATGAATTAATGAAACACATGATAAGCGCAACCCTCCCCCGTCCCAGTTTGGTGAACATATCTTGCGTCAAATCTTGAGTTAAACAGGCAGTATGCGGCCGAGCGTTGTCCTGTAGCAGAATTACTTCTTTACTTAACCGCCCCTGCCTATAATGTCTGCATTTATTGTTTTTTGTTTTATTAAAAAATCTACGAAAACTGGACCTTGAATGTCCCAGAACACTCTCATCATTACTTTTCCTGTAGATGGTTGAGATTTGAATTTTTTGGGTGGCGGAGAATCTGAGTGAAGCCATTCCATGGTAGCGTGTTTACTTTCTAGGATGTAATGGTGAACCCATGCCTCATTGAGAGTTATGATACGCGCCAAGAAATCTTCTCCTTCATTTTGAAAACGCAAATCATAATCTGTTTCTGCAGTTTTATGGTACCCACTGTGAGCTAACTTTGGAATATTTAAGTTTATCATATACGGTAACTTGTATGTTACGAACATTAATTTGCAATATTTTCGTAAAATCACCAATTGATGTTCGTCTGTTCGTTCGAATAAGTTCATCAACCGATCGGATAGTAATATGATTTACGGCAGTACGAGGTCTTGCAGAATGAGGAGCGTTTGCTACATGTACACGGCCGCGCTTGAACCAGACATTCTTCTTCAAATTGTGCCTGAAATCGGTGAAGGTTTTTCACTTTCTGCACACAAAAATTTAGTGATAATACGCTGTGCAACAGAGTTGCGTACATCGCCCGTTGCCATGATTATCCCAACTGTCATCGTTTATACAAACAAAAGGAAATAGCCCGAATGAAATTTATATCGCCTCTCGTATTTATTTAAGTGATGCGTGAGCAGTGAAAAAGACACTAGCAAAGTGTGCAAAATAGATGTAAGGGAAGAAAGAGTGCATGATGAACGGTAAAAGAGGATACACCATCCGAATGTAAGCGAAAGCCGCTGTTACAATCAGCCGTAGGGGCTTCATTTTGTTCCCTAATTTTATCACATTTTTTAATACGCTATAAAATAATCTTAGAGGGAGTATTCTGATACTTATTGTACCAATACTGTTAGTGCTAACGAACTTACGTGAAGAAAAACTATTAAATAACTGTATAAATAAATAGAGTGAAAACCTAAAGCTGTGTCTGCTTAATGTTCAACCGAAGAATGAAGAAAATTTTCAGGTCTAAGGTTGGGTGCTTACGTTCTGTTTAGAGACTACGATACGTTTTACAATAATAAAAATATTCACAGGAATTTATTTTTATTATTGTTAAATTGATTACCTATATGAATAAGTAAATAAGAGATTATATTTTTTACATTTCATATAAGCCGAAATATAAATAAATTACAAATAACCGTACCCAGTCTGACTATACCAAAAACGTGTCGTGGCATCGTTGCTAACGCAACAAAAAATGTATGTACAGACCGTATTACATTTTTTTTATTGGTTCATTACATATCAAGCTTATAGAACTAATAAATTGTTATATCGTTTCATACACACAAAAATGAATTATATACCTAATTTTGTCAGAAAACCAGCGTATGTTTTTACAACAAATTTTCAATAGCGTCTACTGTGGCTCGGTATGTAACAAAACATCCTTTAAAAACCGGCTGAAAATAGTCAACCCTAAGACAGTGAGATGCGTCTACATTTATATGAACGGTTTTTAAAACTTATGTATTCAGACAAGTGCCTTCGAAAAACGATATCTCGACTAGCTGTTTGAATTAAAACCATTTATTATTGAGAAAAAGAGAAATCATAATGGATAAATTTCAGATTTTATGGTCATTGGAATCTTGAATTCGCAATATTGAAAATCTGTATATTAAGAAAAAAATAGTAATACTGTTGAGATAGGAGAGGCGAAAAATATGATCATTACGTATAGGGCATAATTTTAAAAACGTTATATTACAAGATGGTCCATTTTCATTGCTATTGGACACCGTTTTGAAGCGGCCATATCATAAATCTTTATTTATACGTTATATTTCCCTTGAGAAAAAGAATGGTAAAATGTTGCGCTAGGCAAATATTAAATTCTATCATTGCATATAATTGGACACCATTTTGCACGTTTTGCTATATTGAAAATTTTGTTATGATGAATTTCCATTGTGTAAAAGAGGTGGACAAATATCAAATTGATAGATCTACTTCGTATGATCTTAGAACCTATGCTAATAGAACCTTTAAAAAATTTATTTTACTTATGAAGCAGAGAAAATCTGCTTTAGCTGTACCTTGATCTTTCTTTACTTTGAAAACTTTTTTAACTGTAATTTTTTAATTAAGATGTTGGCCATAAAATCATGTGTATTTTACCATGTTTTAGTATGCTACGAGGGATACTATTTATGTATTGAGAATTGGCAACACTGGTATTGCCAGGTGAAATTTGTCACTGTCATCTTAAAGTTTGACATTTTTGAGGTTATACGTACTCAGAACGTTTTGTCGTGCGAGCACTATTTGTGTTGTTTACAGTAAGTTGAAAATTTCATCTCGGCCAAAATATGGAATTAACCCGTGAAAATTTTCGAGCTATGATTTATTATGACTTTCGACGTGGTCTAACTCAAGAACAATGCATCAATCAACTGAATTCAACTTTTGGCGATGAAGCGCCATCCACAGCCACTGTATATCGCTGGTACACTGAATTCAAACGTGGACGTAGTTCGCTCACGGATGAAGTTAAAGAAGGTCGTCCAACATCAGTCGTTGTGCCGGAAAATATCGATGCTGTGCGAAAACTAATTGAAGAAGATCGTCATGTGACAGATCACGAAATCGAGAGATGTTTAAGCATTAATATTACCAGCATACATAAGATTTTGCACGAACATTTGTGTGTTCGGAAGCTGTGTGCACGTTGGATTCCACATTTGTTGACAGATGCTCAAAAAAATGCTCGTGTCGATTGGTGCCGTAAAATGATTTCAAAATACAACTGTGGTGCATCCAAAGCGGTATACAACATCGTCACAGGTGACGTGTCGTGGATTTATGCGTATGAGCCAGAAAGAAAAGGCCAGTCCACAGTTTGGGTGTTTCAATGTGAAGCAAAGCCAACAAAAGTTGTTCGTTCTCGAAGCGTTAAGAAGCAAATGGTGGCGGTTTTCTTCACGAAAACCGGTCCTGCGGTAACGGTGGCTCTCGAAAACCAAAAGACCGTTAATTCAGCGTAGTATATGACCATTTTTTTGCCTGAAGTTTTCCGTAAATTGAGAGAAACCAACCCAAAACGTCGAATCATTTTGCATCACGATAATACCAGCTCACACACATGCCATGCAACACACGAGTATTTGGACACACAAAAGATCGAATTGATGGGTCATCCGCCTTACAGCCCCGACTTGGTACCCAATGACTTCTTGTTCCCACTAATTAAAGATAAACTACGTGGGCAACGATTTTCATCGCCCGAAGAAGCAGTTGAGGCCTTCAAAACGCATGTTTTAGAGCTACCATCTTCTGACTGGACAAAGTGCTTTGAAGGGTGGTTCAATCGCATGCAAAAGTGTATAGATCTTAAATGCGATTATTTTGAAAAGCAATAAAAATATGTTTCATCAAATTCATTTGTTTATTCTTTCTAATCTCAATACATAAATAGCAACCTGCGTACTCATATGGTCTAAATTACGGTTAATTAGTTAACCCTTAAGTTGCCAAGCATAGAAATAATCAAAGTAACTTTTTTTTTAATTTTTCTGGTTAAATATGATTTTAGAAACAATTTTTTTTGCTTTTTTCATAACTTTGATTTTTACGTGTGTACCTAAATACACATTATCAACTATTGTGAGATTATACGTGTTAATTGGAAGACACATTGCTAAAGATGCAGTTAGTAATAAAAAGACCCGGGGCGAAATAAAAATTTTATTATAATAATAATAATGAAAACAACTCAAAATGTAATTAAGAAACAAATTACCAAAAATAAATATCGATTAAGTTTTACAAACCAAAACAAAAATTAACAATGGAACATAACTATAAGCACGTCAAAATTATTAGCATAAAAAGTAATTAAATTAGACACATTTGTGCGAGAGCCGGCTCTGTGTCTACAAAATTATAAAATTAACAGAGTTTGGCAGACTAGTGGTGCCATATTGGGCGATTGGTCGCAATTTGGGCGACTTTGAATGTTAAAATACGACGGAAATATAAATATTGCGACGGGCTACAAAATGGGCTACATTTCAATTTCTATAGGCGACATTTAGGTGTTTGAAAATTTTTGTGACTTGAAATGAATGTAAAAAAAGTAAAAAGTCTGATTGTAATGAAAATATTTCAACAATTACAACAATGTTGATTTTTTAAAAACGTACTCATATTGGTAGCACTGGGTGGCACTGATAGCGTAGTTGGTAGTATAAAACTAGTGTGTGTTTGTAGTTTATTTTATAGGTCATGGCATTAGTACGTGTGTGAGTATCAAAAAATTATGTTAAAAAGTAAGTGTTTTGTCGTTTTTATGATCCCTAATTACTTTAAGTTAAGAATATTTATATTATTGTTATTGTATTATGATTTATAACCTATCAATAACTTCAGGTTTGCAAATTTAACTGAGGTTCTTTGTTTAATCATGGGTAAATACGCAAAGTACAAAAAGAAGTATAATAAACAATTTAATTTGAATATACAATTTTAATAGAGGGGAGAAAACGTCTTCTTTCCTGATTTCGATAATAAATATACTTTTTGAAAAAGTTGGCAACATTGGGCGATTTTATTATTTCAATATGGCAACGATATGAATTTGACATCATAAAGACACACATTGCAAGTTCTATTGCAGGCAGTGTGAATAGAGTACACGTCTAATAAGTACCGACTTCTTGGCAATGCGAATCTCAGTATACACGTTTTTTGGGAGCTTTTATATTTTTTTGTAACGAACATACGACTAAAATATTATATAATTTTGTATCATCAACCTTCAGTAATGCATCAATCATGTATTATATCAAAAAAAAATTTGAAATAACTAAGATGTTCAAAGATTTCTTACCTGTGACAAGCACAACCACCACAATTGATCAAGTTCTACGAACATAACCTCACATTATCAGGGCCAAAAGAGCGCCAGATTTAAAAATTCAACTTAAGTGGTTATAAGTAGATAAACCAGATGTGCACTGAAGTACACTGTAATAAATTAAAGCGATATTTTGATATTTTAAATATTTAAAAAAATATGTGTACTATAATGCACATTGAGAGCTTAAGGGTTAAAAGCAAACAACACTTATTTGTAACCTTTGACAATATTTGAACCCCAAACTCAACGCAATCTTGTCCAAAGTACTTTTTTTAATCAAAATGAAATGCATTACAACAAAAACTACTGGAAGCTGAATTCCTAAGGGTTTTGTAGAGCAATATTTTTTAGCCGATTAAACTGGGCGTATTTGATGTTTAAAACGCCAAAAATGTTGCATGAAAATATGACAATATAACAATCATTGCAATTAAATCTCCAATCATAATTGTAACGGTCAGTCAAAAATTGTACATAACTAAATTTCCTTTTTTTTTGTGTAAAAAAAACTTTTCGGAACGAAATGAAAGCGTTTGGCACGTTTTTCAAAATTTTCATGTTTACATCTACTATTTCTAACATAAAATCAAACCATGAGTTGTAACTTCTGATACGTACCAACATAATTTAACAAACGTGGGTTTAGAGCATGGGTTGTAAGAGCCATAGCTACCCAATTTGGCGTCTATATAGATCTTGTTATTTATCACAGAATGTATGTACTTTACGTAAATATTTTATGTGATGCAATTAATACGTCTTTTGCCGCAATATACATATTTCACATAATTATAAAAATCTGTAATGGTGTGTACTGCGAAACATTAAGTAAATAATAAATCTTGAAAGCGCACATATAATGGCAGCTTTAAGTGAATACAGTTTGTCACGTTTATAATTCCATGTTATTTAGTATCGGGTGCACAATGTATGATAATTTTATGGCAAGTAACAATGGAAATTATAAGACAAATAATCCAAAACTATAAATTGCTTTTATACTTCAACATGTTATACAAGACAAGTAAAACAATTATATATGTACTACATCAAGGTTAACAAGGAAAAAATTAGAAAAACATTGTATAGCCATATCTTGAGGATAACTACAAGACACCGCGATGAAAGATTTTAATCCAGTTATGATTCATCGAATAAGCAGTCGAATTATGGTCATTAAAGAAATCCTACTTTTTAGTTAACTAAAATTAATTACGATTAAATCACTGCAAACCACCATATGCGTTTCAGAACTGTTAACTTTTCCTACTAATTAAAAAATCCTCTTTTTAAATGATGTTAGATATGAACTAAAAATACCAAACTTATCACATCCACATTTTTAGAAAGATTAACCTATTGACTCAGTACACCATTTAAATAAACTATTAATTTGGTGTCTTGTTATCAACAACTTGACAAATCAAAATATGAAGATTGAAAATTGTCTTTCACCTTAGAAAATATTGATCTTTTCTGACTAGCAAAGAAAGAATAATTTTTTACGCAATTTTTTTCGGTGCGTGCCATTAGCGCCGTGTCGTTACCGCCGCGGAAGATTTTGGTGGTGTTAGCGCCGCAGATCATAATGCCCTTTGCCCAAAGTGCTGTTAGCGCCGAGGACAATAATTGCAAGGGGTTTAAAATGGCATTTTTCAATACTCAATTACCCCATCAGTATACTTATGACAATTTAATGTCCATATTTAGTACAGGAAATTACTACACCAAATGAGGGGTGAGGGGTACATAAATTCAGATTTTTCTTCAGAAGATACTTATTTCTTCGAGAAATTGTCTCGTGCGGTGTTTAGAAGTGGTTACAAGTGTTTTGCGTCTTTCGTTTATACCTACAACGTTAAAACAGTTCTCTTCTGTTCAGTGCTAAAGTTGTTTTAGTGCTTATAGAGAGGTAAGTTTGTTTTGTACTATTAACTATCCACAAACATAAAAGTTCTGGGTTACAACGTTCTGAACAAAAGCAATGTTAACGTCACATATAAAAGTTTTATTTTGGTTATTATTATTTTAGCTAATTTGCTTGTTAAAATGGATAGTCACCATTTTGAATTTATTTGGACAAAATATAATAATCCATCACTTATTCACAACGGTTACCAATACCGGAAGAAAAGGCAAAATAAAAATGGTTCAGACACTTGGGTAAGTATATTGTCTATTTGTTTTTATACCTATTGTCTATTTTTTGATATTTTAAACAGGTTTGCAAAAAAGAAAAAACTAACCAATATAAAGGACTAGTGGTTGTTAAAAATGAAACAACCTTACGTTGTGTAAATCATACGTGCACAGGAGAAGTAGCCGAAACGGAGGTGGCGAAAGCTATTTCAAACTGTAGGAAAAGCGTTCGAGAACAGAATAACAGGAAGAAGAAAAATATGGAAATTCACGCCAGGATAAGAAGAATACTTGAAAAATTTGAGGTTAATAAAGATTTAAATACATGTTTAAAAGCATTGTCTTATATAGAAAAATTAGGTTAATAAAGTTCTTTTATTTCCATTAAAATGTATCAATAATTTAAACTGTTTTATTAGCGGCGCTAACAGCATTTTGGACAAAGGGCATTATGATCTGCGGCGCTAACACTACCAAAATCTTCCGCGGCGCTAACAGCACGGCGCTAACGGCACCGACTCATTTTTTTGTATTATCAAATGAGAGCTTCTCTTTTTTTAACTGTATCGATACTCTAAAATAAATTAAGAATGCATGAGTGAACTTTAAGCGTTTGTAATACTTCACAAGGTATCATTAAATTTTTCTGAGTGTTTCCGTTGTGTGTATGTTTTAACTAGTTTCCAAAGCGCTGTACAATAAGAATGAATAATTCTACATTCGTGCAAAGTTTTTCCACGGTTTTTAATACCTACATAGCTCATAAACGGATTTGACTTTTGAATCACTTGTATAAGGAAACAAAATAAAGTTGTGGTGTACTAGAAACATTTTGGCGTTGGCACAATTAAAAAATTCAAAGTCAATTCAGAAATCTGTTTGAGCACAATTTTTTTTCGAGGTGTCTAAAGTCTAAGTAACTCAGAAACCGTGAAACACTGTGTACAGATCTAAACTACTCGTAAACAAACAAATATAAAATTGCCTGTTTTGTGTACTAGACATACCTCGGTGCTGACACATTTTAAAAATTAAACAATGCGCTTAAATTATCACGATTGCATATTACTGTAGAAGATGTATCTAACTCTATACCACACACCCAAAAAAATCGAATCAATGTTTTCCTTTAAAACAAACGCTATTCTATGTTTGCAAAATTTCAAACGTTTGTCCTGTTTTAAAAACTGGAAATCTTGCAAGCGTTAGGTACACGCAGCAGGCTACACGGTCAAATCTGCCCTGTTACATATTTAACATATTGTATATCTATCAACCTACATTGTTGTATGAGTTCTAGCATAACTAATATGTTTTAATTATGTTTTACAAGATGTTAATCAAAGAGATCAAGTTGTTGTATGTGCGGATATAACTAAGGCCTTTGATCACATTCCACACAATATTTGAATTACGAAATTAGAAGGACACAAATTTCACAACAATTTATTGTCATTAATATCCTGTTACCTTAACAACCGCATTCCATTGGTCACACCATTTAATAACTTTGCTTCCACTCCTGTATATCTTATGTGGAGTCCGTCCCATGAGTTCCAATCTTAGACCTTTAATATTTTTACTTTGCCTTAACAACGTCAGTGATATACAGGGTTATTAAAAAGTATGAAGACGGCGATTTATTGTCGTTAATATTCATTTGAGGAAAAATTGTTCTATACAAAAGTTGTTTATGTAATTTTGCTTGCAATTGTTTCTGAGTTACGCCGTTCCGCGTAATTTTTTTAAATGGGAACATATTACTTTTATCTCACTATTCGATAGACCACGTTTTTCTCTTTAAAACAGCACTAAAGAAAATTTTTTTAAAATTTATTTTAATAACATTTTCTTCAAGAATACGCCGATTCAAGTAATTACATCAAGTAGGTATATCTGAGACAAAAAAAAGTTATGAATCAAAATCTTATCACTAAAAACAAATTAATAACTAAGTAAATTAAAGTAAGTGTTCAAATTGTCCTCCATTTGTCATTTGACAATGACTCAGTCTATTTATAAAACCACGAAGAGAATTCTCTAAAAATTCACGGTGAATTTCTTGTATGGTTCTAGTAATTAGGATTTTTAAATCTTCAATGCCATTGGGCATATCTCTGTAGACTTTGTTTTTTACGTATCCCAAAGAAAAAATCTAATGCGCTTAAATCAGGCGAACGGGCGGGCCACCCAATCTGGTCTCCCAATCCATCTGTTTGGAAAAATGTTATCCAGATATTGACGAACGTTTAAACCATAATGCGGTGGGGCGCCATCTTGCTGAAACCAGATGCAGTCATCGATAAGGTCTTCGTTGTTTTCATGTGTATAGAGCACAGCACAAGCAGGTATAATTTGATTCTGTAATAACTGCAAATATAGAGTCGAAGTTAAATTCCCATCGATGAAAAAGGGACCAATAATATGACCCCCTAGAATGCCAACCCACACGTTAATCTTTTGGGGATACTGTGTATGGTGCTCCAACAACCAATGAGGATTTTCCGATGACCAGTATCTGCAGTTATGTCTGTTTACTTCACTGTTAAGACAAAACGTAGCTTCGTCACAGAAAAGAATATTGTTAACAAAATTTTATTATTGCAAATATTTAACATTTCTTAACAAAATTGTAGTCTTCTATCAAAATGATCTTCCGTCAACTCGTGTACAAGGTGTACCCTATAAGGTTTATACTTTTCACTTTTCAAAATTGAAACGATCCATGACTGTGAAATATTGAAGTTGGTCGCTAACCGATTGGTAGATAAATGAGGATCTTCAGATACAGCCAATAACACCTCCAGTTTTTATCATCACTTGTCGCATTTCTAGGTCTACCACTCCTTGGCAAATCTTTAACGCTACCAGTTTGTTGAAAGCGTTTTAATGTTTTACCAACAACGGATTTAGAAATTGAATTTCTATTTGGATGCGTATTATTAAATAAATTACAAACGCCTTGTAAACTTCTGCGTCTATCTCCGTAACCTAGCACCATAAGTATTTCAATTCTTTCACGTTCACTTAAACTCACCATTGCCAATATCAGTAACAAATTATTAATTTGCCGTAACAATAACCACCGATAAAGCTACCTCGCTCGAGTTTGTTTGTGTCTTCGATATACCCACTTGATGTAAATACTTGAATCGGCGTTTTCTTGAAAAAACGTTATTAAAATAAATTTAAAAAAAAATTTCTTTAGTGCTGTTTTAAAGAGATAAAAATGCTCTATAGAATACTGAGAATAAAGTATTCAGAAGTGTAGATAAAATTACATAAACAACTTTTGTATTGAACAATTTTTCCTAAAATGAATATTACCGACAATAAATCGCCGTCTCCATGCTTTATTAATATTTACTATTTAATAAAATTATTTAACCCTTAACACTGCAAAATGTAAGCTCATTTAGTGACAAGATTAGTGTAATTTTTAATTTACGCTTAAGCAATTTGCTTATCAAAACGGATGTTATTTTTGATCATAAATTTACCTTTAGTGAGCATCCCCTAGGATCCATAAACCGGGCCTCTCAGACCCGGAAGTATTTTAGTTACTGATAATTTGCTTAAAATAATTTCAATCGGCTTGAGCATTCAGATATGCTCTACACGTCTTCATTCAGCACACACTTGATTAAAAAAATATTCAAGTGTAGTTAGAAATCGAAAAATAAATCTTTTCCATTAGTACCCCGTATTTACACAAACCGGGTCTCCGAAGCCTGTGTACAACTAGTTCCTATAAAACCAGTTTCAAGGCTGATAGTTATTATAATTTGGCAATCACTGCTATGCGGAATTGTACGTGCCTGCAGAAGCAGAAAATTCTGACACAGAAGACACAGATTTCGAATTGGTTTCTAACGGATATTCTGGATCCAGTTCTGATGATGTTGACGATAATTCAGAAGATGATGTTGATGATATTGGCAATTCTTCAGCGAGTGGTTATATTGCCACAAGTGGTCTGGATTGGGGTTTGGAACCTCTTAACAAAAAATAAAATTCAACCACACATTATTCGGCGTGCGCCAGGACTAGCAAGAAAACATATTGCTGCAACATCAAACGAAGCGTTTCAGTTACTTGTAACTCCAGTTAGTGTACAAGAATTGTGAACTGTACTCATTTAGAGGGGAAACGTGTCTAAGGAGCAAAAGGAAAACCGTGGAAAGATGTAACTGTTGATGAATTTCTTGCATTCTGTGGTTTACTTATTCATGCGGGAGTTGACAGAAGCTGCGAGAGAACTATTTTGTAGTGAATTTGCCAATCCTATATACCGAGCCGTAGATTTGACGACAAGAGAACCCGGAATGCGCGTTTGGGATTTATTCATTTCGCAATGCAAAACCTGTATCATAGCGGATACTAATGTAACTATTAATGAACAACTCGTTGGGTTTAGAGGTAGATGCAAATTCGTGAAATATATGCCAAGTAAACCGGCAAAATACTAAACACCATGCACCACGACGCATCCATCAATGATGGCGCCTGAAATCATCACTCATTATAATAAAACAAAGGGCGGTATTGACGTTATGGATCAAAAGGTGTCAACATACACGTGCAAGAGGCACAATAAACGATATATCGTCTTTACGACGGAACATCAAAACTACAACATAAGAGTAACTCACAAACGTAGATTGTTTTTGAAAAATTTAGTGAAGGAACTAGTGATACCACATATACAGAGATCTACTAACCCTAACCTACGGCGTAGTGTCTGGGAGTGCCTAAGCAGTTTCAATAATAACTCTGGTCCGCCAGCCGCTCAAACAAGTGCACCAACTAAGAGAAAGAGATGCTCAGTGTGCTCCGCAAATATTGATCGTAAAAGCACAATGATATGTATTAGTTGTAAAAATAATATCTGTAATGAGCATAGTATTAAAATGTGCACTAAATGCTTCCCTAATCCCTAAAAAATGTTAAACAATTGTTCACTTTCATATTCAATCTCACGTTTGTAACGTATATGTGTAAATAAATAAAGTTTTACTTCAATAACTTTGTTTCTATTCTGACTATACGTGATTTTGTATAACGGGTCTCAGAAGCCCTGATTATGTAAATGCCGATATTTTATAGGTTAAGTATCCTAGGGTTAAACAACCTACCTCGGCGTCTTGCTTTCAATTATTTTTATTAGCATTAGTATAAAACTATATTGATTTTTAATTATCAAAGATTAAGTTTATCGTTTAAATGTGTTATCTTTTTGTATGGATTGTGGTTTAATGAGCAATACGAAATTTGGCAAGTTTGATGAAGTGCCTGTATTTTTTATAGTCTTGTATCTCCCATACCCAATCTGTCATTTTGCAAAAGATATTTTCTAGAGTGTGTTAAACGTTCCTTTTTAAGTACACTTTTATGCAGCGATTCAATATATTCTTAAAGTTAATTAACAATTAGCTTCGAACCACATGAATTCCAAATCCAGTATGAGCCGTTTGTAAACATGATTGACGCGGGAGAAGTACCCTGTTGGAATTTTGTGATCCCAGTAGGACATTAGACCGCGTTTGTCACGATCTTTTTCGTTACAAATTACGCTGCATAGCGATAAGTAAATCAGATCAGATCAGCAAGAATGGTCAATTCATCTTCAGATAAGTCAAATTATTAACTTTTGTGTAACCAGTTCCCATATAAGTTAACGACTATCTGACTTGGAAAATGTGTGAAGCGGTTATAAATAAGATGCATTCCGTAAATTTTTAATACGATGTTTGAAACTTTTGACAGAAGAAGTTTATAGATCTTGCACAAGCGAAATAGCGATGCTTTGTGTTCCTGGAAGGATAAGCTGTAAGACATATTCTAAACATCTTTACCCTGTTTGTTCACTTTTGAAATGTTCTTATTTGTCTTTAGTTTGCGAACGAAACATTTTTTCCTCCTAATCTATAGTGTTTCAAACCCAAGATGTCAGTACCATAAAAATATATACATAAATATTGTTGACGTCACTAGACCCAAATGATGACCATAAAATTTGGCTCCTGCCAATCGAGGCATTTTTCCTAACAAAAGTGGTGAACAAATAAGAATTTTGATATCAATGGTCCGAAACGATGGCTCACATAGTAGAATCAAAAAATTTAGTTTTGTTCATCGGGACTATCTGTTTGACTTTTTCCCAAAAGAGATTTTATGTGTGTGTGTGTGTGTGTGTGTGTGTCTATATATATTATATATATATATATATATATATATATATATATATATAATTGGTTTAGTGAACGAACAAGTTCAATTTAATAATCATTAATTGTATTTATTTAAAATTAACTTTTAAAGTACATACAGTAAAGATTAACTCAGTGGGACTTGAACCCATGACCTCCACTTTGTTAGAGTGGGCTCTTCCATCTGATCTATCGAAGGCAAGTACAATCGATCAAACTTGAACTGTATGTACTTCTAGTTACGATGCATTTAATTACTTCACAGAATGAAGGATCACAGTCAACTTTTGTGAATGTCATGTGAGCCCGCAATTCGCTAAGGTTTCTCACATGACAACACTGACTGATTGTTAATTTTATTTGCTGTATGCAATGTAATGATAACTATAGAAATTCGTTCACTAAACCAATTTCTATAGTTATCTACATTACAGCAACAATAAATTAAATCAGTCACGTGTTGTCATGTGAGAACCTTAGCAGCTCATGACATTCACAAAAGTTGACTGTGATCCTTCATTCTGTGTATAGTTATAATGCATCATAAGTACATACAGTTCAAGTTTGATCGATTGTGACTTGCCCTCGATAGCTCAGATGGAAGAGCCCTCTAAAGTGGAGGTCGTGGTTCAAGTCCCACTCGAGTTAATCTTTTACTGTACTAAAAGTTATTTAAATAAAATACAATTAATATTAAAATTGAACTCTTTCGTTCACTAAACCAATTTCTATAGTTATCTATTACAGTTGCATACAGCAAATAAAAATTAACAATCAGTCACGTGTTGTCATGTGAGAAACCTTAGCGAATTGCGGGCTCACATGACATTCACAAAAAGTTGACTGTGATCCTTCATTCTGTGTATAGTAATTATAATGCATCGTAACTAGGGAAGTACATACAGTTCAAGTTTGGATCGATTGTGACTTGCCTCCTCGATAGCTCAGATGGAAGAGCCCCACTCTAGCAAAGTGGAGGTCGTGGGTTCAAGTCCCACTCGAGTTAATCTTTTACTGTATGTACTTTAAAAGTTAATTTTAAATAAAATACAATTAATGATATATATATATATATATATATAGGGTGTATTTAAAATTATTCCAAACCAGAACTGACCGATATGCATTTGTGTTATGGTAATACTAATTGCAATGCTCGTGCGGCTGCTCGACTTTATGAACAAAGATTTCCAAATAGAAGATATCCACATCATACTACGTTTAGAACCGTTCATCGTAACTTGTTAGAGTATGGAAGTTTAAAAGGAAAGAAAAATTCGAGACGAAATGTTCGTGTACCAGTTGAAATTGAGGAACAAATTTTAGATAGAGTTTATGAAAATTCATCAATAAGTACGCGTGAGTTATGTTTAGAATTTGGTGTGTCGCATAGCAAGTCTTGGAAAGTTTT
The DNA here is from genome assembly GCA_036346205.1 of Vesta saturnalis. Lineage (NCBI taxonomy): Eukaryota > Metazoa > Arthropoda > Insecta > Coleoptera > Lampyridae > Vesta > Vesta saturnalis. The sequence continues at coordinate 235,854 of JARFJB010002260.1, read as the reverse complement.
ACGAGAACAAAATTTACATCCCTTTCACCTACAAAAAGTGCATGCATTGTTGCCTGCTGACCATCCTCGTCGAATGAATTTTTGCGAATGGTTTTTAAATAAAAATACTGAAGATGTACAATTTGTTAGAAACTTATTGACCACTGATGAGTGTATTTTTTCCCGAAATGGAATAATAAACTTGCATAATTGCCACTAATGGTTAGATGAAAATCAGCATCCAACTATAGTTTCAGCTCACCAACATAGATTTAGCGAAAATATTTGGATAGGTATACTAGACGATCACCTAATCGGACCTATCCGTTTTCCTCAAAGACTTACTGGGGAATTCTATTTAAAGATTTGCCATAATTGTTTGACGACGTACCCTTAGATGTTAGGATGAATATGTATTTCATGCATGACGGTGCACCACCACATTCTACACGAAACGTCAGAGAATTTTTAAATGCATGGTTCCCTGGGCGCTGGATTGGACGAGGAAGTGAAGTACCGTGGCCGGCACGATCGCCATATTTAAACCCATTGGATTTTTGGTGTGGGGGTATCTGAAAACTCGTGTCTATTCTGTTCAAATTGATAATCGAGAGCAACTTTGGATTCGCATACAGATGGCATGCGATGAGATTAGGGCTATGCCACAAATTTTTCAGCGTGTTAGGTTTCATTTGCTAAGAAGTATACAAGCTTGCATTCAAAAGGAAGGAGGACATTTTGAACAATATGTATAAAAATAATTATTATTTTGTTTTTGATTCCTAGATAATGATATCTCTTTAATAATATACCTAATAGTTAACTGCGTTATTTTTTTAGTAAAATAAAACAAATTTTGATTTTTATTGAATAATGTGGTCGTTTATGTTAATGCAAAACATTTCAAAAACGGGGTGCCGAATCGAAAAAATACTAAGTATGATTTTATTTGCAGAATTAAATGCTGAATCTATCAAAAAATATGTCTTCAAAAAAACCAGGGGCGTGCGTTTTTTTTTACTTAAACTGATTAACTTAAAATATTCTACGCCACTGGATGGAGTCAGTTGACTCAAACTCACGTGATTAATTGTATTTAATTAGACATTTAGGTGTACCAAATCTCAGTGTAATATCTTTTGTAGTTTTTGAGGAATCCTAAAAAAACCTTAAAAAATGTATTTTTTAATCAACCTGTATCTCGGTTAGGAAGCATTTTCGGAAAATCCTTTATGATCATTTTTGTCTTATTTTGAATCATAGAATCTCCTATAAACGGATTGTATTATCCTCTCCAAAAGAAAACTGCAGATTCTAGAGCTGATTTTATGTCGAGTAACGTAAATTACCTTAATACAAAAATACTTCCTAAAAGAGCTGGAGCTCTTGGAAGATGGCGCCCTAACATCGGTTTAATTCAAATATCTTCAAAATGGTTTCCCTTTAAATGATAGAGTTCTGTACATTTATTTAATGGAATATGCCCAATCGTATGGCGTGAATATGATTTTTTAGTTGTAGTCATAAGCGGCTCGTTTGAGCGGGGCATTGGACATTGTTATTCATAAGTTTTTTGTTTTTCAAAAGTTCGCAATTTTAACATAAAATTTAAAAAATTTCAATTTTTTCATAAAAGAATTAACTCTTGTCTGAAGTCGCTACGACGCACCGTTTTCGAAATCAATCGATTTGAACTTTTCATGTGTTAATCATACTTTTATAAAATTAACTAACGAATTCATTTTCAATTATGAAAGATGGCTATGGAAAATAAACAAAATAACAATTGCGTGAACGTCAAACTCCTCTCATGTCATAAATTAATTTTGCTTTAGAAAGTAAGAAATAATCGTTTTTAATACAAAAAAATGTTGAAATTTTGAAAAACAAAAAACTTATGAATAACAATGTCTAATGCGCCGGCCAAACGATCCGCTTATAACTAAAAAATCATATTTACGCCATACGATTGGGCATATGCCACTAACTAATTTACAGAACGATATCATTTAAAGGTAAACCGTTTTGAAGCTATTTGAATTAAACCGATGTTAGGGCACCATCGTTCAAGAGCTCCAGCTCTCTTAGGAAGTATTTTTGTATTAAGGTAATTTACGTGAAATCGACATAAAATCAGCTCTAGAATCTGCAGTTTTCTTTTGGAGAGGATAATACAATCCGTTTATAGTTTCTTTAATTGACTGAATTGAAAAGCTTGTGTGCTCATGGCGTCGCAGCTGAGAGATTAATAATATTTTGTTAAATATGATATATCGTCATTTTATGCTTTTATAGACACCTAAATTTTCATTTTTGATTTCACATTAAGCATAACCTTAAAACATTTCGTTCTATTTTAAGTTTATGTAAATGGTATAATTAACTCTTATGCTCGTCAAATAGGAGGAATTATATTAGATCTAAACCCGATCGTTACAAGCCCTTTACAACACTTTGTATTTTCCTGGCCAACTTTATCTATATACGAGAATTTTCAAACGTACTGTGAGGTAAAACGTGTTTGTGTATTGACTTTTATATATAAACTGATCTATTGACTGGCCCTAGGTCTTGGATTCAATTATTGGTAAACACTAGTAAAAATAAAGTAAAGTAAAAAAAGAGTGCTACAAATTAAGTTCACTTTTTGCAACACCTACTCATATCATACAAGTGCTCTTGTCCTTTTCCCCTGTGTATAAAAATAAGGATTTTCAAAGTCACAATCTCAATTATTAATGAGCAACATCATAACATCATAAAATTTAGTTCTTGTCCATCGTAACAATACTTTTGGCCGTTTTCCCAACGCAATTGGTGTGCACACGTCCTATGATGAGCAGCACCGTAAAAACGTAACATTTGGTTTTTGTGCATCTGGGTAATACTTTTGGTCGTTTTCTCAAACGTTGTATGTATCATAAAATCCCTTCGAGAAAACGATATACGGTACCCCCTAATGCAAACATTTGAAAGACGTCTAGTACACATGCAAGGTATGAGCTATGTATTACAAAAAGTGTCAGCACTGTAGGCCAATTATCTGATGAGTAGTTGAAAAACACGAAATGGTCACACGAATACTTAAACTTCTAAACGTGTATTACGTGTAAAAAATAATAAAGCTGGAAGATCATTTCCTACAAATACAACATATATATTTATATCCTATAAAATAATTTAAAAAAAAGAGGAAAAATAGAAATGCAGGTGACCTATGCTGTACGGTTCTGTGAAAGAGGCATTTTTACAGTATTCTATTTACAACACCTTTATTTAAGAATTATTGGACTCCATTCTCAGATGAATAATATTTAAGTAATATTATCTAAATTTGCATAAAACTGGTTTATCAATTTTCTAAGTTAGGTATGTTGGCAAATTGAAATCAACCGCTAATAAATCCAACCCTATTTTCACTGTAATGCAGTATGAAGCAATAATACGTGAAAGTTATAATTTACAATCGCCGACGGGTAGCAAGCCAGACATAAGAGTACGATATCTTTATAGAAAACGTAACTTTCAAATTAGATTTTGATAATCAAAAATGATATGTAAATTTAAAAAAAAGTTTAATTAATGAATCATCTTGCCTTAGAATGGATCATAGACACGGTATAAATTTTTTTTTCTACTTTGGTATTATACATAACCCAAGGCGTCAGATGTAATTAACAAAACTGACGTCATTGTTTAGATCATTTGATTACATCAAGTCTGATGACATTTCAAAATTTTGTGGTTAGTACACTCTAGAATATGATGTTAGAGATGAATATAATGTTCCAAAAATATCTTAAGGTTATTTTTTTTTCTTTCGGCAATGAGATTTATGAAACCGTTGCATTAATCATAAACGATTATGAAGGTAAAAGCGTAGGAGTTACGTATGTATTGGGGGTATATATCACACTAAGCTTAAAATAGGTGATGCCTACCCCAAATACCAAATCGTGACTGCTAAACAGAAATTCCGACACCATAAATGGCAAAATATTAACTCCTTCGGTGCCCTTTAAAAATGGCAACTATTATTATCTCAGCATACCATGCCAATAACGATTGGTATTTGGCCTATTTGTTGTTAATTTTAAATAATTCAAATGAGATCATTTTTTATAAACATTAAAAATTATTAAGATTAAATTCTTGAATAAAACGAGTTCGTACATTATAATTGAAAGTTCAACTATCTGAAAGGTCCTGTTTCTAAAGATCTGGCTTTGTTGCCAACAACAGATTGCTATTAACCTGAACAAATTCAAGGTTGTCTCTTAACGCCCACTTACCGTAGCATAGGTACATTGTCACTATTCCTGTTATTGATTTGAATTGCAACATTCGACAGTATCAAACTTAGCTATTCTGTCTATGAAATACAAAAAGGTTAAGAAACTGGACTTCCCCAAACCACAAACATTCACGTTTGACGACAAATGTAGCATGAACCAAATGGTTCATTTATTTAATAAGTATCTCCTATTATAATAGTAAACATCAAGGTAGTTTGAGTGAGATAGGTACATGACTAAATTGGGGTTCACATCGACCTTGCGAATAATTAATAGTGTCAAAAAATAATTGGACGTTCGCTTTTTATACATACCAAACTCTGTCCATAATAAATTAATAACGCAGTCGGATTTTTAACAATGATAAATCAGCACCATACAGAAAACCATGACGTTTTTGTAGCAAATTACTTTGTATCATAGTCATCCCCAGTTAATTTATTTTTGTATTAAATTATATACCGTCAATCATATGGATGCTTACACCCAAGATAATACGGCATCATTAAATTTAAGTATGTTTAGAAGGGATTAATTACAATGATCGATTGGTTCACTGACCAGATTTCTAAAAATCGAAAGTTATTTTTTTTTACTGGAAATATTCTAATTTTAGCAAACTTGTTTTGCATAATATATAACACGGTAAAGCAGAATGTTTATAAACACTTCCCTTATGTTAAAATAAAAGATTTCTTCATACAAATTAGGTGGTTAACTGGACATTTCTACTTTGTTAAACGCAATAAAAAATGAAACAACAGTTTACAGTGAAATATGCAAATGATGCACTTTTGCCATTTTTCTTTACTCAAGAGGATTACAGTATACCACACACAAATATAATAGAACTGGTCATTCTTGTCTTCCAGTGGCATTTACTGGAATATTATACTGTATTGCCGAGGTCATATTATTTTTATCATTTCCATAAATAGTAAACATTAGTTTTATATTTCTATTATTTGTTGATCATTTTTAACTCTGTTAAGGATTATGTTAACAATTACCTATATCTCGACCATATTAGAATCTAAAAAACAGACCACCTTGCGTCTTCTCTTAAACTGCTGCTTTTAATGGCTTCCATCACTAGTAGTTTTGTTGGCTAACTAATAGTATTACACACATGTATCCAATTTTTATAACAAAGCACCTCAATAATGATTGCATAATTCGTTTGCATTATGCAATGCATTTTTTCCTTCAAGCTCTTCTCCGATGTGAGTCATTGTCCATTCTTTATTTTCTATACGTTCCTAAACTATCTCATCACGCGCACTTCCATGGTCGTGTTTACTTATAACCGTATCCACCACATGCGTGCCTCAGAAACTATTCTGCACTTTTTTTTAGATACATACCGATACAAAACGATAAGTAGTAAAAGGATTTTGTTTTCGACACTTTGACTTAGACAAGCTTTCCTTCATTTTTCTCTCGCTACATCGTTTCTACGTGAATTACTTGCTCGTATGCTGTACTGCTCCTTAACTAACCCTAGATCCCTTCTTCTTTCGATGCAGAAATGAAAGAATTGAGCTCCATCCATTTTTCTATTAGTTTCTGTCTTAGGGTAGATGTGGGACATCGGTCCAAATAATTTCTCTACTTTCCACAGATTTTCTTATTTCATCACTCCATGATTCTCTGAATCTTCTTTTTGCGTGGATTTGCCTTGTTTTATATATTTGTGTTACAAGCACGCAGTCATCGAATCTAATCATTAATTCATCGATCCTTCCTAAATGTAGTCTGCGATTCTTCTAGTTTCCTCTAGTTTTTCTCGTAGCCTTGCTTGAGAGATTCTCGCTTATATTTTTTCTGGTACACTCGTTAATTTATGCTTTTGTAATGATTACTTTAAAAAAACGCTAAAACTATCCTAGTTCTCCTAATTTATCTTACCTCACAATACACTTACCTTCTTACGATGTCTTGCTGAGCAAACATGGGATCCACACATTGAGACCTAAATAATTCTGCATCTTTTCAGCTCCTCATTTGTTTATTTTGGCAAATTAATGGCCACACCCACTTCTTAGCACTTTAACAGAATTCAACTTCTTATGTACTTCTGTCTTACTATTTACATCATTACATAATTATTCCACAATACAGTGATGTCCCTTCATCAGACTTTGAACACCGTATATTCAACTTTTGAAATTGTGTTTGGCAAATTTCAAACTTTGTTATGGTACACTTCTGTTCACTGAAAAAGCATACAAGGCTTGAGAGCGATTTTTTGTTTCTTTAAGCTTTGTAAACTTGCTCTATAGCTATTTCCATGGCTGCGAGTGAGTAATTAGGGATCGATTTCCTTCCAATAAATACCTTTAATTATTAAGAATGATAAACTGATAACTGAGGAACTTGTAAATAAGCGTAATTATATTAATGACAATTACAACAGAATAAACACGCTTAGAATATTTAATAATAATAATTGAAACGAAAAAAATTGCTAGTATTTCATTCTAGTCCCATCCTTTTCTATTAAAAGGACCAACATTCGGGGCATCGAATGAATTCAATTTGGGCAAATGTTTTCGTCCAAACTGAGAGCCTCCCATGCTGCTTCAATGCTTTGCCATAATTCTTCCTCTGAGTTCTGGAATCAAAATTTCTTTTATAAATCCTTTTAACCAACCATGCCCATACATTTTCTATGGGATTTTTATCTGGACTATTCGTAGGCCATGGTATAGTTTGAATATTATTATCTTCAACCCACTGTTGAATTAGACGTACCGTGTGGACCGGACAGTTGTCTTGTTGAAAGACAAAATTGTTTACACCATAAATTTGGTTTACTAATGGTAGCATCACATTATTCAAAATCTGAAGATATGTTTGTACGTTGAACCTTGCACCAATTCACCAGCAAACACCAGGCCCATTGATACTTATCCAAGCCCACACGTTTATTGAGAACCTACCACATTTATTAATTCCAAACATATAATTTTCATCATATCTTGAGTGTGGTAGCCTATAAGCACTCGCGCGTCCGTCGTTGCAGGATTGGAAAACCTTTTCATCAGTAAAGGTAACTCGTTCCCAAAAGTCAGCATGGTGATTCAAGTAGTTAAGCACAAAAATAATTCGAGATTGCTTACATTCAAGCGAAAGCAAAGCTTTTTTTGCGCTTGCATACTTTTTGAATTCTGAGGCATTAATTCTTATACATGCCGTCAGTCTAGATCCTGGAAAGTTCGTTGCAGTTACAGCTGCAGAAGCACATTCAAATGGACGCGCTCTTAAAAAATTAAGCACTCCAGAATCTTGGGGTAATTTTTCTCCCCCCAAATCCAATTTTTCGGCTGAAAATCCCCTCTTGTTCCCATCGTTTTTTGATCCTAAATACCGTGCTCGCATTAATTCCTAGGTGAGCAGTGGTCTTCTAATTGACCAGTCATCCTCTAATTTGGCAATAATAGCGGCCTTTTGGGTTTCACTTAATTGGTGAGGCAATGCAATGAATCAACTTTTGACTAGATACTTTTTGAAAATGTTCACGTTCAAATGAATGTCAAAATATTTTAATGGTTGGATGACAATGGTATTGACAGTAACATTAAAGAACGAGTTACACAACTTAAATCTAAGTGTACGCAGTTTCCGTAAACAGAAGTGTACATTCTTTCACAAAAGCACTTTATTGTAAAACCGTGCTCCACATGTCAAACATACTTTCATCATTATCATTTACTATGACATCACCATACTGAACAATCGCCTTCTCAGTAAATTAACTTCAATCCAACTACCTTTAATGCACTTCCATCCCAGTCACACCTAACTAATTCGGAGTACTTAATTCTTTTTTCGCGTTACATTTTCCATCTAAAGGTTCATAGTACACTCTCGTAATTCTGATTTTTTTTTCTTGTGCGCAATATTATTGAACACACTAATTCGTACTTTCTGATATGAACTGCCGTTTTTCCATATGACTTTCTGTTGGCTTCATTCAAATATCAAACATCTACTCTCCACACATCCCACGTATTTATTTTCTGATATTGATGGTATGCTTCTTTTAAAGTAAAGATAAAGTATAAGTAAACGGAGTTACGCCGTACAATACGTTCTCTTGCCTGCTTGTTCCACAGAAAACCAACACTCAATATTATCTCAAACATATATGCATGGTTCCTACCGACTGAGAGATAGTGTACCGATAAACGGACTAACGGGCTAAAGTAACTGCAACTCGTTTTCTTAAGATCATCAGAACAAGTAAACTTTAGAATGTTCAGCGGTGGTTATCAAATTAGTTATAATTGTCATGTTGGCATGAAATTTACGCAAATAATATTGTAGAAGCTATGTTTTTATTTCCATTTATGGTTATGAGATGTGGGTAATTATAAGACGCCCAAAAACTTTATCCTCACCCCAATTTAATTGCGCAAATCACCAAACACATTGCCTCGATGAGCACGAACATAATTTTATGGTTTTAGGGCGTTGGTCATCATTTGCAATCAAAGCTGCTCGAAAACTTTATTTATACACCAGCTTCGTTGGGGAAATAGCCAGAGGCATTGCTTTTTCGGGCAGAAACGAATTGTTGTCCTTTTGGGCGTTTGTTATCATATTAGGACCAAAGATGCTCATAAACTTTATGTATTCACCAATTTCCTTGGGAAAACGTAAAAAGACACTGCTTCGATGCACAAGAAGTATGTGTTGTGGTTATACGGTTGGTCATTACTTGGAACGAAAGATGCCTAAAAACTTTATTTATTTATGCGTTTAAGCGTTTTCCAAACTAAATTAACCAATTTTATTGAGAAAACCGCCTAACGCATTTCCTCGCTGAAAGAACGAAACGTTATGGTTTTATCATGCTCATTATCATTTTGCTCCCAAAATAATTAAAAAAACTGTATTTATATACCAATCTGATTGGAAAAACGACCAAGCGCATAACTTCGAAAAATCAGAAATGCAGAAAACTTTAGTACATCGATGCATTTAGTTTAGGCATAAAAAAGATTCTATAGGATTCTTAACATAACTACGAGCGTTTTTAAATGGCTAGAAATGCGCACGGATAACATTTATCACAAGAATTTAGAGATTTAAGACAAACTACACAGAAAGCTTCAATTATTTTTTACAATAAAACACCTTTTTTTTCCCAAATGGCACTATTTTAATTGAAATTTTATTTTAACAGAATTGGTTTATGTGGCTTTGAAAATCCCATGCGAGATCAAAAAACCGAAGAATTCAAGCGACACATTGGGCATGTAAGTTTTTGTTATTCAAAATATTTTAAACGTTGAATTTCAAAATTTAGGGAGTCAAAATAAAAATGGACGATGCTGGAAATGTTCTTATAAAACGGTTATCAAAATGTAATGTTTACGTTAAAAATACTGGCCAAGATGATGAAAATGCAATTGGAAACGAAGTTTTAAAGTTACCAGGATGTGCACTTGAACCAGAAAAACCGTTCAAGGTATATTTTATTTCTTAAACGCTGGCTATTTTTTACTAATTTTCAACCAAACGTAGTTATTTGATATGAAGAAATTTCAATCCAATGTAAATCGGGAACTTCGGCGGGCGTACCCTGATAGAAGAAGATTGGAGTGCCAATGTCTTAGTGCAATTGCTTTTGTAAAATCGGAACCGGAACTATTAGAATGTCCTATTTGGGTTCTTATTATCAACGTAGTAGCCATGGATATGTTAAAATCAAAATTACCACCAGGTATTGTTATGCTTATTTTTTTTAAATAATGAATTATATTATAATTTTAGTTCAAAGAGTGGTGGACATTAAAAATAGACCTAGAATTCCAATTCCTGATGAAGATCCATACAGTGTTGCTGGTAACGGAAGCGGCTCATCGGGTAGTTCAGGATTTGCTGGGACGATGGGTGTAGCAGCAACTAGAGAACAACTTCTATTGCAAACTCAACATCATGCACAGCGGCGTAGTGAAAAACCTCCAAAGTTGCCTCCACGAGAAAATTTGTACCCACACAATATTCCGAAGGTTTGCACTTATATTAAACACGGCTACATTTAAACTATTATTACTTGCAGCCTGATTATGATGACGCAGAGGATGATAATAGATTAAAACCGTTTAGCTTTTCAAGAGGCAAGGAAAAATCAAAAAATAATAAAAAATATGGTTAGTTTATAATTTCACTATAAATAGTAGTCTATCGTAAACTCTTTTTAGACGATCCTTATTATTGCGGACTTCGTGCTCGAGTGCCCAACTTTGTTTCAAAATCTAAAGGAAAAGAAGCAGTACCGGCAAAAAGATTTTCTGTGAGTCAACAGCAACAACTTCCGCCACCTTTACCACCTGCACATCAACATCTCATACATCAGCATATGCACCACAAACCTATGTGGCACACTAGAAGTTTTGAAAGTGGAATAGGTAAACCTCTTCATTTTCCCTAACAATTAAATTATTAAATAATCTGTTACATTTACAGATGGAGATGCACCGGAATCTCCTTATAATCAGATATATGGCCGTCTACGCGTTCCTACCAGGGGATACGTTCCTAGTCAACCCCGTACAATGTATATAGGAGAGTGGGATTGATATATGTTTTATGTTTGAATACGTACATAGTTCGATTATCGTGCGTGTAAAGTGTATATCTTGTGTGAAAACTGTACATAGAAAGACTACTCTGAGAAGTGTATGTGCGCGAAAAACCAAAAACTTGTAAAATTGATATTAACGTTCTTTTACTCTGAGTAAAGTATCGCAATTTAGTTAAAAATACAATATATAAAAATATATATAGCATCTTCTGTAAAATATGCTGAATTGTATATGAAGTAATATTTTTCATAATTTATATTTAAACAATATATGGTGACGGAGTCCTGTTATAATTATTTTGAAATAATTTTCTTATCCTACCTTAAGGTTATCAATATTGCTCGTCATCTTCCCAGATTAACCTGAGAACTTAACTAAACGCGCTCAGAACCAAAATCACATAGAATTGATAAAATACAATTATGTATAAGTAATAAATTGAACTTTATACAAGAAATGACTTATCATTTTTTAAAGGATGTTTCAAGATGGTGGGGCACACTGATCAATAACTAGATAACAAACTTAAGTTACCATTAGGAAATGTGTTCACAAACAGGTATAATTTAGCCGTCGTTTTGTACGTAAGGAGGTTATGTTAATGTATAATTAGTAAATTAAATTATTGATATAATGGTTATCTAAATGCATTACTTACCATCATGCATATATTTCCTGATTGTCACGTATGGTCAACATCAACATTGACATTGAAATATTTTAAACAAAGAATCTACTTTCAACTCAAAAAAATTCTTTAAATATTTTTTTATATATTTGTTCTTTTGATATAAAAAATGCGACATCAAATTAAAAATTTATTAAAATTAGAATTAAAATAATAAAATAACATAATTATGTCGCATATTTCTATTAAAAATAAACACCTACCAGAATAGTTTAATAAGTAAATTCTGGAAATCTCCTATAATTGTCCAACCTTTAACTATTAATAGTCAGGGAGTGGCAAATATGATCGTAACAATGTGTGACATACCTTGTCGGAAAATCAATGTTGGACATGTGACAAATATGGGAAATCATAGTAATGCCCTTTTAACTACGCAGCCTTTGAATCACTGTAACTTTTATTTATGCACCGAGTTTTAAGGATAACAACTTTTCAAAAATCTCATTTAATTGCGCACAAAATGGATCTTTGGTTTTCTTATAAAATAATAATCATTGAATGTCGGTCGGAAAACATTTAAACGTGGAAATATGATGGCATTAAAAAATGATTAATAGGTACTCTTCTTCCGATTCGCCCATCCCCTCTCCAAACCCAAAGGAATCAACTGTATTTACATTTTCACATGTATCCTGTTCAGCATTACATGCACACAATTCGGTGCATAATATATCATGTGTATTATATATTTACATTGTGTATATTTATTTTTCTTGCGATTACTTAGAATCAGTTCGAGTAATATGTCGGGTGTACACTTCTTTAAACATAATTCTGGAACATAGTACCCTTCCCCGTATTGAAACCAACCATACTAACTTCATCTAGGTCTACCGGATATGATATGTTGCACTGACGTCAAAATTTAGTCTAAAGCCTACCCCTCTTTAAGGCTGGAATCATAGTCGCAGTTGTTGAGGGAAGATGAAAGGCAAGCTTTTGGAAAACATATACGCGTAAACCTGAAAAGGTTTCAAATTTTGAACCTCTTGCATACAGTAGGCACCTACATTTTGAAATTAAAAAGTCGGAACATCCTGCGATGCCGTCTAAAACACTTTCCAATAGGATAGGTTTTTTACCGATAAATCACCTACCTTGTCACAGCCGGAAATAGCCTGAAAGCGAAGTAAAGCTACGAATGACCGCATATATATATATATATATATATATATATATATATATATATATATATATATATATACAGGGTGGTCCCGTTCATAACGACTTTACCAAAGGATAGTTAACGTAAAAATGTCAGTTTTTCATATAACCATATATGCTGGAGAGCTTCGTTTTCGAGATAGAGTGTTGAAATTTTGGAAAATAAATTATTTTGAATATTTCTAAAACGGCAGATTTGAATAATTTTAAGTTTGGTACACAGTGTGAACTAATTGTCCCTCATTATTTAGGGCTTATGATGATAAAATACGAAAATCAGTGGCGGAGATATGGGTGTACCATCGTCCACTGACTTTATTGCAAATCCAATAACGTCTCCCTATTGCTTATGCTTTCTGGAACAAAAAAGTGTGGTTCCATAGTACACGTACGGCGCACCGTTTTCGAGATACTTCAGGTTTTGTCAGATAATGTCATTAACTAGTATGAATAACATTTAGGAGTACATACAAATTATAACTAAACAACTTTTAATACAGCCAGTAAATACTACTCATAAACCGATAAAAAACTAATGTAACTATTTATTTATTATGTTCTTGGATTATGGGTTCGTAAAAGTTAATGAAATAACCACTTTGCTTCAAATTAGGCACTGGAAAAAATGGTTTTTCAATTCATGTTTACGAACCGAAAATCGATACAAATTAATATTAAACAAAACGTTTCAATGACAAAATAAAAAATTAATGACTAATGTAATTGTCTTCGGATATTAAGTCGAACGACGTCCCACATATTGGGCTTCTGCGTCTCCAGAAATTGCAGAAAGTTTTCAGAATTCACACGCTGTGGAAGTATATGAGGGCCAAACAGATTTCCATTGTAAATGCCTATCTAAATATTCACACTAAATTCATCTTGAAATTTTCGCGGTCTGATTTCATGAAGATTTTCATGCGCCCATACATGTTGATTATGAAAATTCACAATACCTCGTCAGGTAAAACATTACTCATCGGTCCATAGAATATTGCTTAAAAAATCCCCATTGTTTTGAACGGAGTTCAGAAGCCACCTGCAAAATGCAATCCTGCGTTCTTCGTGTCCTGGGTGTAAACTATGGACAGGTTGCAGATGAAAAGGACGTCTGTGGTCCTGTTTTAATATTCTTACAATAGTACTTTTAGAAGTTCCAGTGGTTCGACTGACTCTTCATTGACTAGTCCTCGGATCTCTATTAAATGCACGAAGTACGTTATTGTTTCTCCTTACTGTATTAAAATTCAGACGACTAGGATTCCTAGGTATAGCCTTCAACCCTTGATTGACGAATTGAAGATGCACGTTTGAAACAACATTATGATGAGGCTGTCGTCTGTTGGTAAATCGTTTACAGTACTCTCGAGCTACTTCTGCTGTATTCCCATCACAAAAACCATAAACAAAATGCATGTCAGCATATTCTTGATTAGAAAATTTAAAAGGCATTTTATTTAACGTTTGAAACTAGCAATCAAATTAAAAATAATTTACGAAATTACTTCTGAATTAAAATATTGCTCGTATAAATGTCAAAACTTAGTCATAGTTTACTTCGCGAAATTTAAATTCGAAATTAAATTTTGTATCACTGGCCTGACATTACCTGACAAAATCTGAAATATCGCAAAAACGGTGCTCCGTATGTGTACCATGGAACCATACTTTTTTGTTCCATAAAGTATAATCAATCGGAAGACGTTATTGGATTTACAATAAAGTCAGGAGATTTTTTTGAAAAGGGGCGATGGTACACCCATATCTCCGCCACTGATTTTCGTATTTTATCATCATAAACCCTAAATAATGAGGGACAAATAGTTCACACTGTGTACCAAATTTAAAATAATTCAAATCTGCCGTTTTAGAAATATTCAAACTATTCTATTTATTTTACAAAATTTCAACACTCTGTATCTTGAAAACGAAGCTATCCAGCATATATGTTTATATGAAAAACTGACATTTTACGTTAACTATCCTTTGGTAAAGCCCTGACGTTATTAACTGGACCACCCTGTATATATATATATATATATATATATACAGTCTGATTGATTTTATGTGTCCAAGCATATAGATATTTTATCATTAAAGATTTAAGGAGCAAAAATACTCTACATTCAATTATTAATAATGCTACAAATTACACAAAAACAAAAGAGCATCACAAGGCAAATGATTTTTTTTAAATAGAACGGGCAGTTTTTTTAATATTCTGAAAGAGGTTTAAATTCTCTTTACAATGGTACCAAATAAGTTATTATTATTTTGGCAATTATAGTCACAATATTTTTTTAAAGTTTGTTTTCTGTATTCCTATAAATACGAACAAAATTGGAACAGTAGTCTTGGGAAACAAATAAAAAGCTGTATCAGATACAAACTACATCACTACATTATAACTTAGAATCACGTGAAAAAAGACAAAAACATGAATTAGATGAAATGTTCGAAGTGTCCCCCATTATTTTGGACACATAGTCGGGCTCTTCTTAGTAAATTTCTGAGTGCCTTTTGTAACATGTAAGGAGTTATTTGACGGCAGACTTCAGTAATTCGATTTCTGAAATTCTCAAGGTTTTCGGGAGCTGTGACATAAACTTTTTGTTTAACGTGTCCCCAAACGAAAAAAATCCAAAATCGAAAGATCGGGTGACCTGGCCGGCCAAGGTACTGGACCACCATTCGCTATCCAATTATTTCTAAACATTTGACGTAAAACATCTTTAACAGCTCTTGAATTATGTGGAGGTGCCCCATCTTGCTGAAACTACATATCACGCCGAATAGCTACTGGTACGTCATCCAGCAAGTCATGAAATTCATTTATAAGAAAGTTCCTGTACCTATCACCTGTAAGAGTTCCTTCATAAAAATAAGGACCCATTACAAAATCATTCATAACGCCGAGCCATACGTTAACAGAAAATTTATTTTCATATCTGCATGGTCGTAATTGTCTAGGATTTATGTCATCCCAGTAGTGGTTGTTTTTCCTATTGGATATACCATTTCTTGTAAAGCATGACTCATCGCTCCAAACTATGACATTAATTAAATGACTGTGATTAATCAGCAATTCACAAAATGTTATTCGCCGTTGCTGGTCTCCGTCATTTAGTCCTTGTACTAATTTAATTTTGTAATGCTTCATTTTGATCCTTTTAAGCATTGAAAATATCTTGTAGTAGGTAAAACAACAATTTCATCATTTTCCATAACACCTCGCCGATGTCTTTGCTGCACTGGTTTTGCACTAAAACCGCCAGTTCTGAGTAAATTTGCTTCCAGTCTAGTAAAAATTCGAGGATGTGGTTGTCGCTCGGGATACAAATTTAAATACATTGCACTTGCCTCCAGCGTATTATCATTGCACCGAATAAAAACTCTTAACATATCCATTTTTTCATCATTTGTGTAATTATTATTTGGTTGCATTGTGACAGGTAATATTGCGGGCACTAAACAATAATTTAACTGTCACAAACAATGCTCTAATATTGACAATTGTTTTTCATTTGTTTCCCAATTTTGTTGTTTGTTCGTATTTATATTAATACAGAAAACAAACAATAAAAAAATATTGTGACTATAATTTCCAAAATAATAACTTATTTGGTACCATTGTAAAGAGAATTTAAAGCTCTTTCAGAATATTAAAAAAAAGTGCCCGTTCCATTAAAAAAAATCATTTGTCTTCGATGCTCTATTGTTTTTATGTAATTTGTTTTTCTGAATATGTAGCATTATTAGTAATTGAATGTAGAGTATTTTTGCTTCTTAAACTTTTTTTCTATTTTTTATGATAAAACATCTATATGCTTGGACACGTAAAATCAATCAGACTATATATATATATATATATATATATATATATATATATATATATATATATATATATATATATATATATATATCTATAAGGTGGTACTTAAGTAATTGTACATAGAAGTTGGTACATTCCTCACTTTAAAATAGTACGATTTGAACCAACTTGCTTTAATAAAATGTAGCAAATAAGGAAGATACAGGGTGTTAAATGTTAAGCTTTAAGATTTATTTTTTGCAATAACTTCGACGTTTTGGATATGTATACATACAAATTTGGAACGGGAGTTTTTGGACATGAGAAATCATAATTTGATACCTACTTCATTGTAATTTGTAGAGCGCGCCACATAGGCCACACTTGTGGTATAAACTTTTTTGCTGTTTAAGTTAGCTCTATTTTTGTAAAAGAATATTAAATCTCCGTCATTTTAATAGAAAAAAATTATACTTGTCATTAACCATAAAACTTAACGGTTTACGAGATAATCGCATTTTAGGGATCAGCTGCATGATTATTTTAATTATTCATTCCCTGCTCAAGCGGGAGGACAGGCTTCAAGAGCTTTCCGAGCTCCTCCAGCCACAATCATGGATTCCCAGCATACATACGTTACGTATATATGCATGGTGGGATTAAGGATGTAGTCAGGATAGGATCGGAAGGAACGGAGTTAGGGTTCTGAGGGGGAAAATACTACCCCAGCATTCGCCTAAGTAGCCGCACATGGTGTGCATATACGCAGTGACCATGTCGCTACATGTGTATCAGCTGCGTGATTATTACTTAATTATTCATTTCGAGAAATGTAATAAGCTATACGCTAATGCAGGTAATATGATGAAAATTATTAAAGTATAGTAGGAGTTAACATTAGAAATGTGAATGGCACTTTAAACTAAGTCCTAATAGGAATGCAATACATTTTCTTTAGAAAAAAAAATTAAGAAAAACTAAGCTAAATAACATTATAACTTTAATTGTGTCACATTAAATGTTCGATATGTCCTTCATTCTCATCATTGCATCTATCTACACGTTCCATAAATGATCGTCTCATATTAAACAACATCATTCGGTCAAAAGAACCCGCAGCTCTATTTATTTCTTCCCAAAGTTAGTCACGGGAATTTATGGGATCCTTATAAACAAATTGTTTCATTGCATCCCATACACCGAAATCGAGAGGATTCAATTCTGGGCTACGTCCTGGCCAAGGGAAATGGCTAATACGACCAATCCAGCGTTCAGGAAAGTTGTTATTTAAATACGTTTTGACTTCTCTCGTACACGGCGGTGCACAATCTTGAATGAACCACATATTTTGTCTTATATTCAGTGGCAATCCTTCCAATAAATCAGTGAAGTCATTTTTCAAAAAATGTAAATAAGTCTCACCGTTCAAATTACGGGGTAACTCGTATGGTCCTAAGAAAGTATTACCAATGATCCCACACCATAGGTTTATTTTAAATTCATTTTGGAAATGCCTTTCTCTTTTAGCATGGGGATTTTCAATTGCCCAGACATGATTGTTCCTTAAATTAAAAATACCACGGCGGGTGAAAGTAACTTCATCGATAAATAATATTCTGTCAACGAAGGTGTGATCAAGATTTTGCCCGTTCCGGATACCACTTGCAGATTGGAATCTTAACGGTAGATCTGCTGACAATCAATTTTGCACCGGAGTAAAATGGTATGGGTTATACTTCTCGATGTGCAGTCTTTTTAAGATGGACGTTTTACTGATTCCTAAAGCAGCAGATAAACGTCGTGTACTAACCTGAGGACCATCTTCAATGCGAACCATTATTTCGCCGTCTTCATCAGGCGTAATTATTTTTGGTCGGCCTACGTTATCACGCTTAGGACGAAACGAACCAATTTCGCCTAAATTCCTAAATAGATTATTGAATGTTTGATGACTAGGTTGCTGCCTGTTTGGATATCTTCTCAAATATTCTCGTTTCGCAGCACGACCATTAAAATTTTGCTGACAGTAAATAGCAACCACATCTCTCATATCTGTATTAGAATAATTATTATGCCTCGGCATTTTCCGCTTTTCTTTAATTAACCAAAACAAATACAAACTAAATATTACAAAACTCAGATTATATTAAAGCAAGTCTGTTTTGCTGTCAAAATCGTTCGTGACGTCCGCCTACTACGTTAATATTTCCCGAATTGACCGACTTGGTAGAGTAGTGGTAACACAACCTGCTTAGCATTTGGGAGGTAATGGGTCGGATTCCCGTTACCGTGTACATTGTATGAGGTTTTTTCAGGAGGTTTTTCTCATACACATATAGCGACATGGTCACTGCGTATATGCACACCATGTGCGGCTACTTAGGCGAATGCTGGGGTAGTATTTTCCCCCTCACAACCCTAACTCCGTTCCTTCCGGTCCTATCCTGACTACACCCATCCTTAATCCCACCATGCTGCATATATACGTAATGTATGTATGTATGCTGGGAATCCATGATTGTGGCTGCAGGAGCTCGGAAAGCTCGAGAAGCCCGTCCTTCCGCTTGGGGAGGGAACGAAATACGTGGCCTTTCCTTTCTTTCCCTGAAATGAATAATTAAAATAATCATGCAGCTGATCATTAAAATGCGATTATCTCGTAAACCGTTAAGTTTTAGGGTTAATGTCAAGTATAATTTTTTTCTATTAAAATAACGTCGCTTTAATATTCTTTAACAAAAATGTAGCTAACTTAAACAGCAAAAAAGTTTAGCGCACATTTATGCCACAAGTGTGGCCTATGTGACGCCTTCTACAAATTACATTGAAGTAGGTACCAAATTATGATTTCTCGTACCCAAAAACCCCCCGGTCCAAATTTTTATGTATACATATCCAAAAACGTTAAAGTTATTGCAAAAAATAAATCTTAAAGTTTAACTTTTAACACCTTGTATCTTCCTTATTTGCAACAATTTATTAAAGCAAGTTTGTTCAAATTGTAATATTTTAAAGTAAGGAATCTGCCATTATTCAATGTACAATTACTTAAGGACCACCTTGTACACACACACACACACACACACACACACACACACACACACATATATATATATATATATATATATATATATATATACTCTTATGTACCTGTAACGTGTGATTTGGAGGTCTAAGGATACATCGATCCGTCATTCAGAAATATTGATCTCGGTATTACAGAGACAGCTTATATTCGGATAACGTTCCTTTAAAATTTATTTCCCTCTAAGACCTTGCTACAACGAGAAATCACTAAAATAATTAGCTATCAGCCTTAAAATTCACTGTCTTGTCAATAACGTTTATTGTTACTTTTCTCTAAGCAGTCGAATATAAGTTAAGTTTTCCTTTTTTCGCTGGATCACAGGAGTTCTGTTTGGAATGGACATACATGAGCCTTATTTCTTTAAGAGAAAAAGGTTCCAGAACGTTGAAATTCTCAATGTAAATTTAACACTGCTTCAACTGGTGCTTACATTGCTGATGTTCCTGAAAGATCATACTTTTGACTCTGGCCGTCACACCCTTTGCAACCAATAACAATTCAAGATATTCACAAGGTGTTACTCCAATTAAACTAGAAACATTCAGTTTTCTGTTCTCGTGTTCTAAAGCCTCGTCACAGACTAGCTCACAGAAGACAACTGCAAATTTCTTTACAATCCACTTGGCTAACGTCAGCTGGTTCCAAATCTCTGAATCTGAACTTCTAAGTGAGATCATGGGTGCATAATTATAAAGTACAGGGCGGAGAAATACTTGACTAATTCTTCTACGGTAGATAAATGTAAATTCCACTTTCTTGTTCTAACTGCGCGAAGAAAAAGAAGTTGTGTGTTAACCATTTCCATGTATGTTAAGAGCATTTTAATAATGGGGTTACAGTTACCTACTCGTGTGAGGTGAGAAAAGTTATTCATTATATTAAAAACTTTATGATCATTCAAATATTGATTCAAATTTTCAATGGTATCTTTGTTATGGAGGTTTAACATGCAACTTTACTCGAAACACAAATTTTAATGGTATTTTTAATTTTTCAGTAAGGTGTTTTTTTTTAATAACTACTAATTAAGATAATGCATTATAGATTTTGTTAATAATATCCATTCTCGTTGAACTTGTGCATTATATTTCTGAAAAAAAGGATAGCCACATATGTGGTCATATATTCCCGAAACGTCAATAAATAACAATTCTTTTATACGTTATTAATTTGTTGTTGATGTAACAGTTACTCATTAGAACCGATTTACCAATGATCACTCTCAAACAACTTTTCGTATAATAAAATTTTACATTATTAGCAAGACCGACACCTTATCCCCACCTCTGTTTTTGTGTCATAGCGCCTCCGCGTCACGTCAAAGACCACGCCCCTGCATTCTATTTGGCTATTTTGTTTGTTTGTGGTGCCATCTAATGGAAGTTTCCTGCAATAGAATCTGATTATGGATCCATCTAGCGGTATATTTTAAAAGTATTGTAAGTTGTTATGGGTGGGATAACTTAAAATTTGGAATATAATTCCGAAACTATGGTCCTATACCAACTCACAGAACTGCGTTGGGACTAAGCAACTTTGCAATGAGTCTCAGCTCCATTGCAGAGTCCCCGTATGGCGGGAAAATTTAAAATTTGCAAGAAAATTCCAAAACTAGGGTCCATACCAGCTCACAGGTCATCGCTGAGGCTCAGCAACTTACACGATAGTTTCAGGCGCATGGCAGGATCCTACTTTCGACAGTTGGGATTCAGCCCTGACACTCGTTTCTAATAGATGTGGCTCCGCCGCACTAATATAATGTATGGTCCTGTCGCCTTATTACGAACGCTGGAGCCCTTTTGACTTGGTTCTTTGAGCTTTCTTGGCTTTCGTCATCTTGTTTCTGTCTGCCTTTTTTGTTTTTCCACTATCTTGCCTCCATATGCCTTTTTTACGTTCAGCCATCTTTAAATATATTGTGTAATGTGTTAATTGATGTGAACCGTCAACAGAAAAGCCCATTAAGTGCTAGTACCTATTTATTTTCAATTTAAAACAGCATTTAAGGTTTATAACCATAAGACATTTGCTTTATTTAGGGCATTACTCCAAACACTAACGACCAAGTAAACGTTCAAACAGAAAACATGTAAGTCTGCAAACATTAACGGTTCAGGAGTCTTCCCGGGGGGGAAACAACTTTCACATGACGTGGGTATAAAATCGTTTTAGTTTAAAAGGCTTACACTAAAATTGAAAGAAATGATTTCTAAAGCAGTTGCTACACAAATAAACGAATTACTGTTAATAATGAAAAGGTTAAAATAGGATCTGAAAATTTACGACGTTCAAACCAGGTGCAAAAAATGGAAATAAGTAAACGCAACACCAGACGAATCAAGAGATTGATGTAAACCAGTAAAATATGTAATAATACACACTAAAATCTATAAACAATAGAGTCACGCATCACCAAAACAAAAAGAGGTAGCCAATGCAAACACCCCTAATAAGCAAGAAAACAGCGGAGTCTCATCTAGCGGAATATTTTTAAAACTAGTGAAAAACTCCTAAAATTGTTAGGGAGGGAACATTTAAAACTTAAAATGGCACTGTGTTATTTGTTGTGTGTGCTGTGGTACACGCTCAACAAAATAAGACGTTTGTCCGTTTCAATAAGAACTTTGTGTACCACCATTTTCTGCATGCAGAAACTAGATTCAAGTCTAAGATGTTGATTTCAGGCATAGCCTCAGGGAACATTTGGTGACTCATACAAAAGTGCTAAGATCAAATTACTCTCCTTGTATGTGCGCGCGCTTGCATGTTTGACCAAGTGTTTGTATGTTTGCGGTTAAGTGACGGTGAAGATGTTAACATGTTAAATACCTCGTTTGATATCTTTGATTTGCATATTTGGATTGCGTGCAGGTTTTGTATGTTTTCTATCCTTTTAAGATACATATCAGTCATGAGCGACTAAAGACGTTCGCGTTCGTGTCGGCCAATAAATTTGATTTCAGTTAATTACAAACCTAATTTACAAATGATCTTCTATTACTGACATAACATAACATAACCTTCATGTCATTCCCTTGCGGGGTAGCCAAAACAATCCCTGCCTCTTATTTATTTTTCATTCGCAATCTTTCTTCATGCTTTCCTATCTCTGCATACCTCCCTAGCTTCCGCAAGATTCATGCATTGTCTCTGACGTGTCATTTTATTTTTAAAATTTCTTACCTTTCTTTCTTTTACCATACGTTCTACTACATTCAGCCAAGTTTTACGCGGCCTCCCCCGCCCGGACTTACCTCTAACCTCACCCACACATATTTTCATCGTTAATCTTGCGTTGTTCATTCTCATAATGTGATCAAACCAACGTAATATACAATTTTTAGATTTATCCATCATAGTCTTTTCCTCGCCGCGCTCCGTCATTATACCATCATTCTTTATCTTATCCCTTCTATTTTTACCACATACGCTTCTCAGGAATCTCATACCCACGGCATTTACTTTTCTTTCGTGCTTTTTTTGACATGCCCATGTCTCACTTCTTTACAGTACTGACGGGACAAACACGCCATTATTGATTGCTCGTTTCGTAGCTAGGATCATGCTTTCGTTTCTCATTATCCTCCACATACTTCCAAACACTTTCCTTCCAGAATTGACCTTCGTCCAATCTGGCATCCATTGTACCATCTGCAGTAAACATTCCATCCAGATATACCAACTCGCCCACTTGTTCCACAATTTCATCTTGCAGAGTAAATACTCTACTCTACTTTCCACCTTCCCGATTTAACACCACAATCTTAGTTTTGTTCACGTTTAACTTTAGGCCCATGCTCTCACAGACTGTATCAAACTTCCTCAGAGCAGTTTGTAGCTCATCCGCAGTCACTTAATAAGACTGTGTCATCTGCATACACCAGAACTCGTACATTTACGTCATTACACCATTTGTATCGGTACATGCTCGCCTAACACATTTATCCATATATACATTGAACAACCACGGTGACATCACACAGCCTTGTCGCACTGCTTGTAAAGTATTCATTCACACCTCCTCTCACCATAACACATCCCCGGCTACCGTTGTATACTGCCCTTATTCCGTTTATTAGACCTTTATTTACGCCATATTCATTTAATAGTTCCCACAAGTTCCCCCTATTTACTCTGCCCTATGCTTTCTCCAAATCTACAAATGCACTACAGCTTCCCTTTTACACTTCAACACTTTTCATTCACCTGCTGGAGAACAACCATCTGAACAACACATCCTCTCCCTGGCATGAAGGCACCCTGCATATCCCAAATTTCAGTTTGTGTAGCTTCTCGTGCTCTATCAATCAGTATGCTTCCAAATACCTTACCAGGTATGCTGAGCAAACTTGCAATAACTCTTGTTCCCCTTACCATTATACAGTTATTACAATTATCGCGCTCTTCCAATCCCTCGGCGCTTTTCCACACTTAAGCCATACATTGAAAAATTCACAGAACCTTCGTATAAGCTTTGCACCTCAATACTTTAGCATTTCGCCAGTGATTTCATCTACGCCTGCTCCTTTGCCGTTTTTCAACGTCCCTATCGTTGTCTCTACCTCATTTATCCCAATATCCTTCTCAGTTTCATCCACCATTCCTTCTACATTCTCCTTATTTAACCCTTCAGTCTTACTTTCCTCACTTCACAATCGCCCCATACTATTTGGTTGCTCGTATTCATCACTCCTGCAGCGTTCTGTTTTGGGCAACGTTTTGTATTTTTGACCCATTTCCAGACGAATTTTTTGTTTCCCTCAAAATCATTCTACATTTTCTCTCCTTCCACAGCCATCACTTCGTCTTTACTTATTCTCACTGCCTCCTTCGCTACTTTGTTTCTTAATCTGTATACCTCATACAATCGCTTTTTCTCAGTCTCATTTTTTGCAGCAATCATTGCCATGCCCGATGTTTTTTCTTACATACTACCTTTTTTACCGATTCATTCCACCAAGCACATTTTTTCTGTCTACCTACAGTCGCTCTTCCACATATCCGCACGGCACAATTGACAACACAGTTTTTCAAGCTTATCCATACACTTTCAACGTCAGTGTCTTTTATTTGTTCGTTCCACACCGCGTCATTCACATTCAACTCTTTACTCACAGTATCTACGTATTTCATTCTCGCACCATTATCTACTAGTTATTCTGCCCTAATTCTGGACGTTCGCACTACGTTTGCTTTCCTTCTCCAGACCCACTTTTACCCTAAGCACACTCTCGATACAACCAAAAAGTGGTCCGATCCGCGCATTACTTTTTTGTCTCTCGCCAGGTTCTCTCTGCATACCCACTCATCCGTTCATATCTCCCAATATCATCACTCTTTTGTTTGGCTTACATACGTTCAACACGTTCTCTACATCATTCCAGAAGCTCTCACACTCTTGGTTTCTTTCTCATTTCACCGGTACATAGAATGCAATAAGAAAAATTCTCCGAAACTCCACTTTCATTCTAATCCACATTGCCCGGGGAGATACCAATTCGTACTGTTTAACACATCTCTTCGCTCTTTCACTTACAATCACCCCAATTGTTGAAAAATTAATTTTAATCTAATTTTTTAATTTTTTTAATTTTAATTTAATTTTTCAACTTTGACAAAATTATTTACAACATCTTTAACAATTTTAACAGATATTACTACTGACGAAGATAACTGTAGGTGTTATCCATGTTTATATACTAAACAAGGGTGTTATCCAAACGTTTAGATTGTATAATTTAAAATACACCATTAAAAAACCCAAAAAAGATAAGTATTTTATTATGTGCGATAATGGTGAAAGTTTACATTTCCAATGGTGTAGTAGTTCTAATTAACCCTTGTGCTGGTGATTAGTCATTAAAACTAAATTACCTTTGTAGGTACTGTTTAGGTATGTTAAGGTATGTTTAGATTGATTATTTTGTTTACTTTAAAGCTAGCTTTTGATTTATACCTAAAATAGTTAGAAGGTACTGTTTTTATTTTAAGTTATTTGTTTTTGTAATTGTGTATAAATTAAGAATGAAAAAATTGGAATTGCTCAACTAACTGTACAATCCGCTTTAGCAAATTTTGTGAAGTTTAAAGATATCACAGAAAAAAGGTTTTATTTTTTTCGCAGTAACGGAATCTTGGCCAAATTATAATGTTAAAAGTACCGTAAAATGGGGTGAATAGAAACCGTGGGATGAGTAGCAACAAAACTTTCAAAATATTCAATTGCTTATAAAAATGCTACCGACGTGATTAAGTGGGGATATTTTGTTATTTCCAGGTTAACCACCAAACAAACTAACAGAGAAATTTTTGTAACCACGTTTTCAGATCTGTGGTGTAAATAGAAACAGTTTTATTTTGTTTCTATTCACCCCACACTTTCTATTGTTCACATGTGTTGTTTTTTTTTGTTGCTTGCTTACAAAGATAATGTACTTTTTAAATAAAGTATTAATTTACAAAGATTCTGCTGCTGATTGTGCGTTTGAAGCAATAAGATACCTCGAAAGATGTAAGTACTAATACTTATTCAAAACATGATCCAGGCCAAATTCAGACAGCCCTTAATCTAATAAAAGAAGGTGCTAGTCTCAGAAAAGCTGCTCATCAGTCTGGCATATATTATAGTGTTCTGTATAGGCACTTAAACAAAAAGGTGCCAGTTTGAAAGAAAGGGGCTTCTGTCCGCCTGTCCAAGTGTGGAAGAAGAAAAACTTATTGTTGCTGCTGGTAAAAGAATTTTTGGATAGGCAAGGTAAAGTTACAATGTTCAAAAACAATCTACCAGGTCGTGATTTTGTTTATGGATTTCTGAAGCGACACAGCAAAAGTTTGTCTGCACGAATGTGCCAAAACATAAAGTGGGCGAGAGCTGCTGTTAATCCAGATAGTGTTAATGCTTACTTAATGAGCTAGAGCGTGAGCTTAAGGATGTCCCTCCAACCCACATTTTGAATTATGATGAGACAAACCTGTGCTATGACCCAGAAATTGTAGATACAACAGGACTGCATCTGGGTGGTGTGGCTCCTTTTGTTTTACTGATTGGGTCGAGACCGTTGCTGTGCCGTATTTAAAGGAGTTGAATGGTGTCAAGTACTTAATAGGAAACAACGTGTTATCCCATTTGTCGATTGAAGCCATAAAGCTATGTAATGACAAACAAATTAAGTTCATTTTCCTTCCCAGTAACTCGACACATCTAACTCAACCCCTAGATGTTATTCTTTCCGCCCCTTAAAAATAACATGGCGAGCAATTGTAGAGGAGTGGAAGAAGGGACCCGGAAGAGCAGACACTTCTTTGCCAAAAGACAGGTTTCCTCCTCTCTTAAAATAATTGTGTGAATCTCTCAAGGAATTTCATAGCTGGATTTAGGAAGTGTGGAATAGTTGCCTTAAATCACAAGCAAGTTTTGGACATGCTTCCTTCTATCGACAGCAACAACAATACTGGTACCAGTACCCCCACAGAGGGTTAACAGCCGGAACAAGCCTTGGATTCCAGTTTACTGAGCTTCTCAAAACTTTTAGGCAGGGAGATGGTACCAAACAAAGAAAGAAAAGGACAAAGGTCTCTGTAACACCTGGAAAGGTGTGGGAGAAGACAATTTCAATGGAGCAGAATCTGGAGTTCCAGCACCAGTAGCATCAGTAGGACCTTCAACTGCCACATCTCAAGCAACTCTTATACCAGTGGACTAACAAACCCTCAAAGAAAAAGACGATTGCTGTTTCTAAAGAAGAATCTTCCGATGTCAATCGGATTACTCAATCCAAGACACCGACAAAGAATTTCGATTGTCCACTTCTTCTGAAGAGGACCCATATGATGTACACATACCTTCGCCCACTTCCTGCTTTCTACTTGGGGAAGTTGTAAGAGTGTAGAGGAAGCAGAAGAAAATATTCCGGTTATATCTAACCAAGATTATTGAAGTCGAGGCTGATGGTTATGTTGAAGTATTTTTCAAAAAAGGCCAACATAACCAGGTTTGAACAGACTGACGAAGAGGCTTTTTTTAATAACGCGGACATTATTCGTAGTCTCTCAAAGCCTAGCATTAGTTCCTCAGGTGGGGTTAAGGGCACGATCTCCTTTGAGGACAATTTAAGTTACATTACCTTGTACTAAGTTTGTAAAAAGTCCTTTTTTGTCCAATATATACCTTTCATTAGATTTATGACTTTCTTAGACCTTAAACCTAGTTAGTAATTGAAACTGTATCTAATCACCCAACACAAAGTATAAGGACAACAGACAAGTTTTTAAAGGCTTGTTTCTATTTACCCCAATGTGAGGAGTGATTAGAAACAGCAACTTTTTAATTTTTTTTTTTTGAAGTTTAAAATTTGTTCTGTGTGTGGAACTTGTTCCTGGGGTAGAGACCGGTAATTCAATCTAAATTTCAATGCCTTCAATTGAAAAATAACAAAATAATAGAGTTTAGAAGTTGAAAACTGTTTCTATTCACCCCATTTTACGGTAAAGATTTACACATAGTTGACTATATAGTCTAAACCGTTCTGATAGAGAAGGACGAGGTGGTGGATTTTGTCTCAGTACAGTCATATTAGCGTATTCAGAAGAAAAAATTGAGGGATAGTTGAATTTTTTACAGGTCAATACTAACGTGATATACAATAAAAAACTGCCGAGTCCCCTCTCCTCCGCCGCTTGCTTCGTCGGCCATCTTGATTTAAAGATGGCGGACTCATAAAAACTTAAAGCTTAAATATCGTGTGCGCGGTTAGTTGGATTTGATTTTTTTTATGTAAAGGAATGAATACGTTTTTAATTTTGCTTATTACTATATTAATGGAAAATGTTACCAAACGGAGGATATTTGGCTATTTCTATAAATTAGATTAATAGTACATTATTCATCCGGCATGCCTATACAAAATAAGATTGAAAACGAACAATAAAACAACAACAACTTGAGTTGCATGTAACTTGGATTTATTAGTAATCTTAGAAATTCATCTGAAAATGTAGCTTAAATTAGAAAAAAAAAGCATTAGATATTTACATAAACTGAAGAAAACTTCATTATTGAAAACATCCGTTACAAAAAAGTTACAGTCATGTTAAATTCAAAAAATGCATATAATTACATTACAAACAAATTATAAATCATCAATTTCCAAGTCACTACATTCCGGTTAAACTGGATGTCGACAAGACATACCCTTACAAAGTTTGCAGAGACTACTACATTTATAGGCAGAACATGCATAATTACCCTCACAAACATTTTTACAAAAAAAAAAAAAGCCATTAAATGATCTGGTCCTGGGAACTCACTACTAGTGATTGAATAATATTCATTATTCTGTTTACACCTACCCCGGTCTTCCGGATTTAAATTATTACCTTTCCAAAACTGAATTTGAATATATACTCTTAAAATGTGCTCAGCAGCAGCTTCTTTAGTCGGAGGAAGATTCGACAAATCAAAATTAGAGCTTAATTCCTGTTTAGATATGATTCTTTTATAACAATTGTACCTGTCTTCGTTTAGGTTGTCTTCAACTGAGGTAGAAATGAAGAAAAATCCTCTCTCCCTCGTTGCAAAAAATTGGTTTTTGAAATATTACTGCAGTTGAATATTAAGATATCTTCTGACAACTACTAATTTGTTTCTAATATCTTAAATATTCGTTTCTTTGCCATCTTATATGGATATGAAGTTGTATCGCAACAAGTAAATGCATGTATAAATAGCAAGTTATTTAATACAACATCTGGCAAAGAATTTGCAATTTTTAAAATGTCTAGATATTTTTCGGGAGACTTTGCTGAACCAGAGTGTGACATATAAACCTAGGAGTCGTATTTCATATTTTGGGACAAGGATAGTAGCAATATAAAATATCTATGTCGTCTGCTACTGTAATAATATTTTTGCCAGAGTTTAAAGTATTAATGGCAACCAAAGTATCACAATCATTCTCTGCTTGCAAAACAGAAATATTATTTTGAGTAAAATAATTAATCAAGCTTGCGATGAGCTTGGTTTTATTGGTCTTATTAAAAAAAAATCCGATTGTGTGGTAGTCATTGACTAGCATCTGTAAAATCTATATTTGGAGTAAACTTTGTTTGACGACGACGATGCTCTTCATCTTTTGTTGAGGGTTTATAGTACCCATCGAAAACGACTGCAACGTTATCTTTGTAGTTATTATAAACATAATTATAGTAATGTCTAAATAGTTATCCAAAAGTAAACAGTGTAGGCCATACAAGTTTGCACAAAAGTTTACACCACCATCTATGACGAAAGTATATGTATCTGCATGTGGTACATCAAAACAAAAATTGTCTTTTCCCTGGTAAGATATTAAAGAAGCCTTTCCTCCCTTATGAAGTTTTTCATTGTTAAACAGACACATAGGGTAGCTGCTTAGTTCATATTGAAAAAATGTTTTTAGGTCATTTTCCTCTTTCATGGTGTATAATATTCTATTAAATAGCTGTTGTGAATTGATTTCGTGTATATCTTGTCTAGTGGATACACTTTTTATTTGATTCAGCGTCTGAACTTTAAACTTTCTTCTTAAGTGAAATTCTGAAAAAAATTTGCCTGTTAGTTCCTGCAGAGATACAGCAGCTACATCGTACACTTTATCGCAGTGTAGCGCCTCCTCTGATGCACCTGTTAACACTGAAATTAGATGGACAGGAGCATCGTAGAAGGGCGAATGCTATTCAAACCATGTTAATATGGTACTTATCCTTTAGATCAGTGTTTACTCTGGTCTATCTAAGTTGTATATGTTGTTCACCAGCTTGAGTGGTTATTTGAGCGAAATATTCTACTACAGTACAAACCTTCTCGCACGCGGATGTTGATTTAACATATGCCAGACCAGTTTTTTTTTGTGAATACCTTATTGATTGGCGTTTTATTTAGAAAATTAATAAAAGTTTGTCTGAGTAAAATGATGTTACAAGTATTGAATATGTAATGTAACAGGTCCGTAATTAGTCCGCCCGCTATTATTCTCGGACGTCGCTTTATCTTTTAGAATCGTCTTTTTTAAAGGTAACCATAACATGTACCTAATACATCAAATTGTTCAGCATACAATTTTCTACAATTCTTTATACCGCATTTTTTTAAATATATCGTACTTATATCTGTATATGGCAACGAGAAAAATAATCAATTATCGAAAAACTTCAAAAATTGCGCATATTTTTAACAATATAATGTTTAGGAGTTGAAAAATATAACTTTTTATAAAGACCAAGAAAAAACACGAATATATAAAAAAAGATGGTTGAAATCAGACTACACGTTTCAAAAATATTACATTTTAAAATTTTATTAATCCGCCATCTTAAATTCACGATGGCGCATGAAGCAAGCGTCTAGGGGAGGGGGACTCTCCGGTTTTATGATACTTATACTGTGGTAACATACTGGAAAAAAAATCAGCTTTCCCTCAATTTTTTCTTTTGAAAGACAAAATCTCATTTAAAATTACTTATATCTGTTTTATAAGAGTATTTTTAAAGTTAAGACTTATGTATTGAAGAAATATGACAATTTTGAACATTTAAGGGGGAGTCAAATAAATAGTAAAAAATATATTATCGGTGCAATTTATAGACCACCAAATAAATCTATAACTGAATTTCTAGTTGATTTGGAAGAGCAAATGTCAACCCTCATTCCAGATTGTGACGTTTTAATCTGTATTGGTGACTTCAATATTAACATACTTGAATTAAATTCCTCTTTTATAAACTTTGTCACCTATTAGAATCTGTAGGCTTAAAACAGCCAATTACCCAACCCACTAGAATCACAAAAACTACTAATACCTTGGTAGATTTAATAATTATTAGCAACAAGGAAGTCATTAAAAATTCTGGAGTAGCTAATGTTACAGTTGCCGATAATTTTTTAACTTTTTGTAGTTTACGCACAAAAGCCGAAAGGAAAATTAACCACGTATTTAAAACATACCGCGATTACAGTTTGTTTAATTACAGAAATTTTTACACCAAAAAAATTATACGATTACACACTGTTACTGACAAAGTTTAATGACTTAATGAATTAATAACAAACTTGTTTGATGTACATGCACCATTAAAATCAGCTAGATTTACTAAATAGCATAAACCTTGGATTACGAATAACATCAAGTATCTGATACATTTGAGAAACAAGGCATTAAAACAATTTAAAGTAACTTCTAATCCTACCAACTGGAACTACAATAAAACCCTGCGGAATTAAATTAATGCAGCCATTCAGAATGAAAAAAACGCATATCTAAAAAACAAGATTGGGAGTTATGGTGCGGGTGCAGTGTGGAAAGTATTGAAAAGTTTAAATATTTACAATAAACCCAAAGTAAAAATATTGGAGCATATGCAGAATGTTGATAAAATAAACGAATTTTTCGAAAATATGGCGTCTTAATACTATAGAAGAAGAAAACATTGTAAAATATAACAATGAAAATACTAAAGTCAACTTTTTAGAATGTTTTCAATTTCACCTCATAAGCGAATTAGACATCAAAGACATTCTTTTTTCAATTACAAGTAATGCAGCGAGGTATGACGGCTTAAATATAAAAATGATTCTATACTGCACACCGATCACAATACCATACCATGTTCACATAGTCAATTTTTGTTTGGAAACAAATACTTACCCAGAGGTTTGGAAAATTCTCCCAATAGTTAAAAAACATGAAGTGGAAGGGTACAATGATCTGAGATCGATATCTATATTACCAGTCTTATCAAAAGTCGTTGAGCCTAGGTGGTGTCACCTTTATTACAGAAAATATTCATTAGTCCATACACAACTAGACGGGTACAAAAATTCAAATTTCGCAACAAGGGGGCCACGATAGGAGGGCGCAGACCAATCACAAGTTCCTATACTTGTCTTGAAAGTTAGCTTTAGGGCCCCCTTATTAGAATACTACTTCCAGCCAGACATGGAGGCCAAGGCAAGGGGGTGAAGGCCCGAAAGCAAGTTGCGAAGCCTTATGCCTGCCTTATAAGTTAGCATTAACCCTCTTATTAGAATACAAGTTAAAATTTCTCGCAATAAGTAATCAGAATGTAAACACTTAAATATGAATTCAAATTTCCCGCCAAGGGACCAGGGACTAAGACCCGAAAACAAGTTGCGAAACCCTATGTCTGTCATATAAGTTAGCATTAGGCCCCCTTACTATAGTACAAGTTCAAATTTCCCTCATAGATGCCGCCACAAACAAATTCAAATTTCTTTTTTGGTCGAGGGACGAGGGCCTGAGTGTAAGTTGCTAAGCCCTACATCTGTATTACAAGTTAGCATTATACCGCTTATTACAATACAAATTCATATTTCCAGCCATAACCTGCAGAGACTTAAATAAAAATTCAAATTTTCCGCCAATGAGGCCTCGACAAGGGGCAAAGTCCCGCGAACAAGTTGCGCTGCCCTAAACCTGTCTTACAAGTTAACATTAGGCCCCTTATTATAATAAAAATTCAAATTTTCCGCCAAGGCTACGACGACAAGACACGATGGCCCACGAACAAGTTCTGATCACAAAGGGCAAAAACAGGAGAACAAGTTGCGACGCCATTCACCTGTCTTACAATCTCGGTTATGTTCGGGGAGGATTGGAGTGGGAGTCGCCAAAACAGCCTCCGCCGAAGGCTGTTTCAGACCCCCCCCTCTCACTTCCTCTCTCTCTCTCTCCCTCTTTCTCAATCTCTCTCCCTCTCTCTCTCCCTCCCTCTATCCCTCTCTCTCTCTCTCTCTCCCTCTCTTCTCTCATCCTCTCTCTCTCCTCTCTCCTCCTCTCTCTCCCCTCTCTCTCTCTCTCTCTCCCTCTCTCTCTCCTCTCTCTCTCTCTCTCCTCTCTCTCTCCTCTCTCCTCTCTCTCCCTCTCTCCTCTCTCTCTCTCTCTCCTCTCTCTCTCTCTCTCTCTCTCCTCTCTCTCCATCTCTCTCTCTCTCTCTCTACCCTCTCTCTCTCTCTCTCTCTCTCTCTCTCACTCACTCTCTCTCTCTCTCTCTCTCTCTCTCTGTCTCGTCTCCGTCTCCGTCTCTGTCTCGTCTGTCTCCGTCTCTGTCTCCGTCTCCGTCTCCGTCTCCGTCTCCGTCTCGTCTAGGTCTGTCACTGTCTCCGTCACCGTGTCCGTCTCCCTCTCCCCTCCCTCTCCCTCTCCGGCTCCCTCTCCCTCTCTCTCCCTCTTTCTCTCCCACTCCCCCCCTCTCTCTCTCCGTCTCCCTCTTCCTCTCCCTCTCCCTCTCTATCGCCCCCCTAGCCTCTCCGCGTCTCTCGCTCGTTTCTTGCGTTATTAGGGTAGACCTTAACACTTACAATATTAGGTCAATGCGAACGTACGGGATCATGTTACAAGTCTTAAAAATCTAAAATAGAGTCAGTTCACAAGATAAGGCCTGCTTGGGAGCACGCGATTCAGTTTAGCAGAAATAACGAAAGTATGCAAAATGTACGTAAACAATTATGGTTCCCATTAATAAACAAATTGAAATTTAAATAATTACTCTAGTATTAGGCCTTGACTAGTTAATTTCAACATTCAAGAAAAAAACTATACTTAAGAATTTCCTTACTCTACTAAAAGACGAAGTATATCCACTTATGTTCTGCTCCTTATAATATTTATAGCACCCTTTCACTAGTTCATTTGATGCACATATTTCTGTTTCGAGTGCTTAACAAATCACGTTTCTTCTTGTTTTGTGTTCACTGTTGTAACGGTTAACTGTATTTATACTCGTTACTCCCGATCTCTGTTCATTATGGCACAAAAGTCACAAACTTCGAGCTATTCACTAATGTTCTCGTAACTATTTCGATTATTTTACATTTATATACACACCTTCATACAATTCCTTTCAATTTTACTTATATGCAATTATTTTATGTGAGTAAATATTGTTAATTAACTTTCACTAGTAAATATAATAAATGCTTCGCAAACATTTATTTAGTTCACGATGGTAACTTTATAAATTTTATAATGTTGACGTTTTATTTACTTCAGCTTAATTGATCAAACCTATTATAAATGGTTTTGGTAATTTTCTTTTAAATGTACTTATTATTTATAATAATATGTAATTTATATTATTTAGTACTCGCACATTTATTTTTTAGTTAAAGAAAATTCTTTTAAATTTCCATTTATTTCGACTTGTTAGATCGTTATTTATTTGCGCGTAATTTGTTGACAATTAATTAAACTGAATTTTGTCGTATAAATAAATTCTCACATATAAAATTTGAGAATAATAAAATTCTATCATTTATTTGAGCACAATTACTAAGTCCGCCACAGATGTTCTACGGCATCGCGTCGCTTAATCTTAAACTTCTTCGACTCAGAACCACACCGCTTTTATTAGACTTCTTTGACTATTTCATCCCTCTATTACTTTCTCTTTCATAGGTCATTTTCTTACTACTTTCATTTTAACCTTCTTAGCTAATAAAAATTCGTTATAAAAGACGGCCCTGATCTTTTTTCTTTGATCATTTCACAATATGGTGCAATGTTTTGTAATATTTCGTAATAATGCCCACAACTCTGATAATCCGTTATAAAATGTAATCTGGGTAACTTTCCTATGAGCTTCCGGGTAAAACAAACATATATAACACTTTTTTAGCGACGAAAATCGGTCGCAAAATCGATTTTTTACTAAATTGCAGTGAAAAAGCGCATCTCTAACTATATTTCTACAAAAATAACCTAGTAAGCATTATTCATTTGCAAAACTAATATGTGACTTTTACTATGTACAATCTTGCGCACATTATGTAATTTAAAATTCTTTATTCTGTAATAATTAATTTTAAATTCATCCTTATTTTCATTGACAGGTGGTGCCAAAATCGGTACCCTTTAAAACTAATTCTGTTCAAGGTTTTACCAATGGTAGTTTATATATTTATTCCTTTTATTTTTTAATTGTAAATTGAATTTACTTTCAACCCCTTCCAGTGGCGTATCGTGAATTTGTTTTTACAATTTTTCTCTAAAAAATGTATATTTGAATATGCATTACGTTTCCTAATTGAATCCTTATTACACTGTTTTGTCTGAAATTCAAGTATTGACTTTAATTGGCAGTAATATTTGTGAACGTTCACTCTACACATGTTTATACACAAATAAACACTCCCACAGTACTCGCAGTACTTTCGTCTTCTCTTCGTCGTCAATATGCCTAACCTATCTTAACTGTCCTTAAACCACAAAATAACTATAAATGACTAAATGAAAAACTACCTAACTATAAGTAAATACTATAATACACTTCAATAAACAACTAATTACACGGAACGTGTTTCCTATCATAAACCTACACCTATTACACCTCTTTGATTGGTCGGCTCTTACGACAAGCAGTTGGCCTTTGCTGCAGTAAAATTATTATGCCGTCCCTACACAGCAATAAAAGCAAAGAACACGAAATTGCCACGTTTCCTTAACTCATACTTTTATAAGAAATCAATCTTTCTGTTCAAAAATAAAACAAGAAAGCATGCCCAAAATCTGTAGCACTTCAGGTGTTTGCGAGCCTTACATGTTTGCATATGTGCTTGTCGATGGTTCTGCACTTTAAAATCTAAGTAACAAAATAATAAAGAAAAGTAAAAACAAAGAAACAACCAAAACACGTTTATTTTCTGATTTAATTTTGTTATATCATTTTCGTAATTGAGTTAGTGCTACCAGAACCATTATGCTCAATATCTCTCATAAAAACTACAGCGTTAGTTAATTATTAACGACTATCATCTTTAACCCAGAATACATCCTGTCTAGGATCACGAGTTAGCGAGGTTCTTGAAAGTTCGTCACAAAAGATTCCTCTAAACCATCGGTTACGAAAAATTCGCTATTCCTATATCGAATTGTGTAATCATCTGCCTGGATACGCTCATAACCATTTTCTCTTGCTGGTATATGTAGGTTTCGCTGCTCAATTTGGAACAGTAATAGTAGAAATAGCAAGTTAACTTAACAAGACCATTCACTTCCCTTGTTAAAGACTTTTACTTTCGTGGTATAAGTGTTTAAGATATACTATGAACAATTATGTATAAACTGTAGCCATTGATATTGAAGCGGTCAATATCAAAAATAACAAGTTAATTTAGAATGTGAGTGCCGTTTTTTACTGGTTGGATATAGCCCCAGAATCTTGTAATAACGTTCTTTTGGAGGCGGGAGGATTCTTGAATCAATAAATACCAAACAGCAAAAAAAATGAGTTTGTAGAAACAAATAATAATAGGTTTTTTAAATACGCATTTAACCTAATTAGTATTATCCTGTTACGTAAATAACAGATCTTAAAAGATCGATACGATATGCCTTTATATTACATTTTAAAGCTGTTTTGAATACAGAAATTCACATAATCAGTTAAGCCCGGTAAAAGACGAAGTTACAGTTGAAAGTTATTATTACCTTCTTACCTTTCCCTTATAAAATAAGAGTATTATTAGACCTTCATTCGTAAAACTTCTTCCTATGCATAGCTTATAAGATAATAATTCGCTGTATTAAATACACTACGTTTCAAATGAAATGCACCACTTAGAAATAATAATGCTATGATCTTGAGAGTATAGTAAAATAATGCTTTATTAACATGTATAAGATGATGAAATTTTGAAGGCAAAATATTAACAGTTAACAAGAAAATGTTAATAGAGTGTAGCATCGCCACGCACAGCAATGCAGGCGTTCACTCTCCGAGGCATGCTTTCTATGAGATGGTCCATATCCTCCCGAAGAATTTCATCCCTGGCTACCTGGAGATGGTGGCGTAATTCATCCAAGTTGTTTGGGGGCCTTGGTAGTTGCCTTAGTCTTCGACCCAGCATGTCCCATACATGTTCAATAGGCGAAAGATCTGGCGATCGCGCAGGCCACGGCAATACTGGTAGCTGCACTTGATCCAGAAACCTTCTTGTAACATGTACGGTATGTGGTCTAGCATTATCTTGTTGCAAAATACTATCTGCATTAACGGTACTACCACTGGCTCCAAAACATTATCAATAGAACGGTGAGCACTTAATGTGCCTAGAATGAACACAAGAGGAGATCTTCCACCAACACGTATGGCGCCCCAAACAATGACTCCAGATGTTAACCCTGTGGGTCGTCTTTTAACAAACTCTGAATTTCGACGTTCTCCTCGATAACGCCGCGCCCTCTGACGACCATCGTTTCGCCACAAACAAAAACGCGATTCCTCGCTGAAGACGATGTTATTCCATTGAAGGCCCCAGTCCCGCCGCTCTTCACACCATGCCAATCTCGCAGTCTTATGCTCTTGAGTTAACTGGAGTCGTCGGTATGGACGATACGAATGTAAATCAAAAGACTTAATTCTCTTGTAGATTGTTGACATTGATAGGGGACGACCAATAGCTCCTGTCCAGTTCACCGCAATAGACCTTGTTGACTGAAACCGATCTCTTGTGGCCATCCGCCTAAGAAGTCGTTCTTCACGATCATTGGTGCTGAGTGGTCGTCTTCCACAGGGACGAGGTCGTTGAATGCCTTCTTCAGACCAAGAAGACAAAATGCAGGCCACCGTGGTGTGGTCTCAATTAAGTCTTCTGCCGATTTCTCGAAATGACAAACCTGCTTCTTTCATACCGATAATCTGAAACTTGGGCAAAGCTTCGTCGTTGTCTTACTGGGGGCATTTTTTCAGAATAAATGTGTCAGTTAAACAACAAAAAATTGACACTAAGCGACTAGATTTCTTAAAATGTATAAATCAAAATTGTTGATAATTGATGTTAACAGTGGTGCAAAGTGCATAATGACTTGCTCTTTTTCATTGAAACTTCCATCGTTTTCTATGTGATACTGAAATATTATTTTGCCAAAATTTCAAAATCACACCATTATTATTTCTAAGTGGTGCATTTCATCTGAAACGTAGTATATATTTATACTAAGGGTTTTTTCGTGTATATTACTGTTATCGCTTTTGTCAGAATCTACTTAGACGATATGCTTTTAATTAAATAATGTAATTTGTTTCATGTTTATTAAACTGTAATTCCCTATTGTTGATTTGCACATAAGAAACTAGCAAAACCTTGTAGTTGTTATACGCCTGCTATAACAACTGCGGGAAGCTAAAAAAAGGCGCTATATGGAACCACAATCAGTCCTGATTATAGGAAACTTAAAAATACACCATTAGATAGCGCCATAAAGCCGCGCCGAGACCCTGCATCAAGTTGCGCAGCCCCAATGGTGCCCCCAACCAGCATGCGTTACTCCCAGGCCTCCAGTCAGGTTTAAGCGAGTTCTCCAACCAGAGCAAATAGCTTGAGGACTGGGCAGAGTCTAAGGACCAACCAGAAGGCAAAATCTAAAACTGGACATGGTTTAACTCAAGTTATAAAGTAGCAAATCTAAATACTAATGTTAATAAATCTGAATTAACTTAAAAATACCTTATAAACTAATGATCAGAAGTGAAATACCTGTAGTACTTTTAAATTTTGGTTGTCACTGGTATACTGTTACTGATAACAAAATGCTGACGAGTACACGCTGTCCAATTTGGTTGTGCAATTAATCTTGAAATGGAAATATAACAGGGTTTTGATATTCGGTGATCCCAAATAAGTAAATTCCTTTACAAAACAGCCAAACTTGGTTGATTTAAACTAATTAACGTACCATTTATTTATAATTTTTCTGCATAGCAACAAACTTCTATTGAGTCATCCTGGTTAAATTGAAACGTAATAGTACAATGAAATTACGTAAATGGAAAATTTAACTTTATAAAAAAGAAAAATAAAAGTACCTAAAAAGGGTAAACATATCAACCAATGAAAAATAGTTTTAATTAGCTCTTACCGTAAAAATATACGACACTTTTGATAAAAATATTCAAGAGCAAATATGGATGCTTTTTGCTTTCATTATCGTACAACAACGACGACCTCAAAAAGGTGTCTGCGCACGAACTCAATGTGCAAAACGAAATGCGCGTACAAGCTCCACTTTAAAATATCTAAACGCATGCTTTTCAACCACTAAGGTATGCAATTCACATGACCCGAAAATGAACGAAGTTGTCTAAATTATTGCAAATTTCAACACAACTTAAAAGGTTTCTTACAAGCTGTTTTGGTAGCTGACAGAAGATGGTCAACCCATGATGGATTTAAAGATACAGCCATTCCCAACAGAGCAACAGAGTCTGAAAACTTAAGATCTAAGCCATTGATACTTACAACAGGAAATGATCGATCTTTTTTGGCTGACACAAGGCAACACTGAGTTTTGTTAGCATTAAATTTAACCATATTATTGCTTCCCCATTCGAGAATACATTGAATGTCTTTGTTGATTGAATTTGCCATTTCAGCTTTAATGTCCCGATAAGGTAGATTACCATTATGAGTAAACTGAGATGAACTACAATGATCAGTGCTATCGTCAGCAAAGCAATGGATCGGATTAGTTGTTGAAGAAATAAGGTCATTTACGTACAGCAGGAAAAGTGTAGACGCTATAACTGATCCCTGTGGCACACCCGCGTTAATGTTAACTTCTTTTGAAAAACAGCCATCAAGGAAACTAGAAACCCAGTTGATGAGTGTAACATTTAACCCAAACGAAGTTTGGCAAGTAAACACTTATGCCAAACTTAGTCAAATGCCTGTGAGATATCTAAACCGACTACAACTGTTTCACCGGATTGTTCCAATGTATTATTCCAAACCTGGGACACAAATTTCCTCCTGGTAGTCTAATCTGGTACACGGACGGTTCAAAAACCGAAACGGGTTCTGCATGGTGTGAGCCAAGGCAAGATCTTACCATCCCTCTTGGCAGGTACGCCGCAGTTTTCCAAACGGAAACATAGGGGATACTTCAATATACGCGGGAAAATAATAGAAGGGCCTACAGTGGAAGGTATATTGTATACCTTATCTGACAGCCAGGCGGCCCTAAAGGCACTATCAAGCTTTACGGCCTCATCTAAACTGGTCTAGGAACGTTACGACGAACTCAGTGGCCTGGCAGAAGGAACACAGTAATTATGCACTGGGCCCCCGGCCATTGTGGAA
This sequence comes from Vesta saturnalis, assembly GCA_036346205.1. Taxonomy (NCBI): domain Eukaryota; kingdom Metazoa; phylum Arthropoda; class Insecta; order Coleoptera; family Lampyridae; genus Vesta; species Vesta saturnalis. Next base: position 195,100 of record JARFJB010002260.1, on the reverse strand, counting down.
TCGAAGGAAACCAAAAGGTAGATAAACTCGCAAGACAGGGATTATGATCCTAAGCGCACAGCTTAGGATACTTAGCGGCCTCCTGACAGTATATGCACCTGTTAAATAATATTAAGAAATTTAATGGAGGCCCCACATGTATATTCTGAGGGGAGGAACCAGAAACAGCTACACGCATGCTAAAAGACAGCGGATTTTCGGGTATCCACAAATAGAGCCGGAAGACTTAAACACACATTCCGAGAGTGACCTGTGCGCTTTGCTGCGAGGTATTAAGATCACGGACTTGGTGTAAGAAACCACTAGATAGAACACAATAAGCCCTATAGACTGCAGTGTCTCCGGAACCAGTTAGGTAGACGGACCCGGGGGCAAAAAAGTATGTATGGGAAGGACATAGGTACCTGACCTTTATTATTGTTAATATTCCCTATAGTAAGTATTAGAACTGTGGTAATCCTGAAAGCTTATTTCATTCTTATCACATCCGCTTTGTTCGTACTTGTTCCTCCATACTACTACATGCTGCGCAGCGTCTCCTGACTGACGAACCGTCTAATATAACTTCTGTTGGAACAGTCGCTTTAAGGTTTTTCATACAAAGTGGGGCGATGGTTCTTAGTATTTTCAACGCCAACGACCCTTTCAACTAATAATCCGTCAACCACTTTTCTGCGAAAATTTTTATAAGAAATTTGTTGGCCACTTAATTATACAAAATTGACGACACAGATGTTAAGAAAGTGAAACAATATACGGTGCCACCATTTGTTACTCGTACGATCAATTTCAAAGTTCGAATTAAATTGACCAATTTTGTCAACAAAACCCACATTCATATTTTAATCGTAATGGACATGTGGGCAGTTTATTTCCACTGAACCTCCATTCTTCTGCATCTTTCGAACGGTTGTATTATTCTTGGGGTTATGGTAATTTAATAGCAAGTGAACTATCATTTTTCTTTCCATTGAAAAACTGACAAACAAGTGGTTTTCTAGTCTATCCCGCCACGTTTCAGTTTTTTGTCTAGGGGAAGAGCTCAAGGACAGTTTCTGGGTGTTTTACACATAATAGTTTACAGTGTCGTTAGTACAGATGAAATATTCTTTCAGATCTAGCTGAAACTTATAGGATCAAAAGTACCGTCGTTTGGGGATACTTTAATTCTAGGGGATACTTTGATAAACACTTTCTGAAAGGATAGACAAGCATGCCGCGGCTTTGCTTGAAGCACGTGACTATGCGCGCGCACGTTTCTGGGTGAGCCACAGGTTTTGTCAGTTGACTAAAATCGCGCGATGTTTCAGTTGGCCTCTGTTTTTCTCTCGCTGCTCATTTTGATCGATATTTATGTGCAATATAACTTCAGAGCTATAACCGTAAGTATAAAATTGTAACTGTTTTTAAACTTGTCTCGTTTAGAGTCGTGCTTTGTTAAGGTGGATAATAAATTTTTTTCCATTTTTTCTTACGATTAATTTTTAAGAGTTGTTTATGTTAATTGGAGTAACTTTGATCAGCTCTAGGGGATACTTTGATCACAAATTTTTGTGATCAAAGTTGCCCCAGAACATGCAGGCAATTAGAAGTAAAGAGTTTTTACATTTATTTTCTGGTTTCTATTTAGGTAATGACTAGAAAACACAAAAGATTGCCTGGTAGCTGCTCATATGGTGATTACCTACCACAACAATTGGAAGCAGCCCTAGCAGAGATAAGTAATAATACATTATCAATCCGAGATGCATCTAAGAAGTACAAAGTTCCATATGGAACTTTACATAATAAGTTTCATGGAAAACATGGAAACAAACCTGGCCGACTACCAATTTTTACCCATGAGAAGGAAGTGGCGCTGCTTCAATCCGCTGCAAAATGCGCTGACAGGGGATTTCCCATCAGTCTGTTTGACGTTCGGATGATGACAAAATATTATTTGAACCGAAAAGGACGCAATATTCAAATGTTTAAAATTAACCTACCTGGGGTTGATTGAAACATCATGTTTTAATTTTTCAAATTTGACAAAATTGTTTACTACATCTTTAACAATTTTTAACAAACATTACTACTGACGAAGATAACTGTAAGTGTTATCGAAACGTTTAGATTGTATAATTTAAAGTACACCATTAAAAAATCCCAAAAAAGATAAGTATTTTATTATGAGTGTTAATGGTGAAAGTTTACATTTTCATGGTTCAAAATATGTTTTCTACCACACGCAAAACGCTTAGACGGAAGAAAAGTTCGGTGATAACCTTTCTTCACATATGGATCCCGAAGTATTAGAGCTGTGCGCGGAAAATGAAATTGATTTCATATGTTTGGTGTCACACTCGACACATTCGTGTCAGCCACTCGATGTGGCCTTTTTTCGCCCTATGAAGTCAGCTTGGCGAGACATTTTATCAGCATGGAAAATTAAAAATTTGCGATGACCAGTATTCCCAAAGACGCGTTTTCAGCTTTTAAAGAATGCTTGACTAAGATGGACAACGTAGCTCCACGAAGTAATAAAAATAGCAAGAAGCGGCCATCAAACGCAATTTAAAGAACGGCTTTCGTGCATGCGGCATATTTCCATTTGATCCTGACCAAGTTTTAAATAAGGTGCCACATGCAGAAACAGGGAACGATAATGGTGGCATCATAGAGTTAGCATTGACAGCTATGTTGAAAGAACATAGATTTTCCGGAGAGACCAGCGGTACTCAAAGAAGAAAGACAAGGCTCAGTGTTCCACCTGGATGCAGCATTGCTACCTATGACCAAAACAAAAATAATGAGCGCAAGGAAACTACTAAAAGCGACAAAAATAGCACAGAATCTACTCAGATGTTCAAGACGACGAAAATAATACAGAAGCTGATCAGTTGACAGTGAAAATAACAGACCACATGGTAAAAATGAAGTGGCAGTCAACAGTATCCACAATAATACTGCTGAAGATGATTTGAAAATAAATCAATATGTCTTAGCAAAATTTGCTTCTTTAAGAGGATTTTAGAAATAGATCAGGAAATCACAGTAGTTGGGCTAAAGTCGGTTGGAAACCCCAACAAAATGACATTCAGAAAGACTGTTAACGATGTTTCTGAAATTAAGCGGGAAGATATTCTTGAGATTCTACCGGCACCTGTTGGATGAAGATGAAAATGTAGTCTACAAGTTTGCAAAAAAAATTAATGTTCAGGAAACTGTGTAGGTGGAAAAAGTTTTTTTTGTAAGGCTATTTGATGTTAAGGATCGTATTGAAAAGCTAGCTTAAGTTTACCTATTTGTTTTGAATGATTTTTCTTTAAGGAAATCTTATTTGTTAAAAGTTTTTTAAGATGTCTTAGTTTTTAGAATGAGTTTTTTTAGATGTTTGAATCAATAAAAAAAAGCTGATCAAAGTTATCCCATGATACCAATTACTTAATAACTCAAAAACTACTGGGGATACTTTATTATTCCGTTAAAAAACAGGGATGATCAAAGTATCTCCAATCTAAGTATATCTTTGATCAGACGGTTTACTGTTTTTTCTTATAAACTACTAGATTTTTTTCAAAAATAAATTTTTTTTGGAATGTGTGCAGGGATGAAATCCGAGATTGTCATTTTTTTTTAGTTTTTTTGCTTAAGCGCTAAAGCAGTTATTTAGTTTTGAAAAAAAAAACTGATCAATGTATCCCCAAACCACGGCAATTGTCGGTGTACAAACAGCGCTAAAACCCGCACAAATATTTGGTCTGGTCAGCCAAGCACGATATCTTATATACACGTTTTATAGGTTTTTGGCTAATTTTTCAAAGAAAAAGTCGAAAGAGTCGTGTGTCTGACTATGCACAAAATAACTCGGCCTCTAGACCACCCATCTATATTCTGGTTTTTTATGTATTATACTTAATGTATTCTAGTTGTGCAAAGACCAACAGATTTTCTAAAATTAAGAAAGGGGAGCAGTTAAAGGTCAAAAATATTGCCCAAAATCTATATAGACACACGAAATCTCCTAGGGACGCGGCAAAATAGAATCATTGGTCGCCCAAAAACTAAATACCGTACTACATGAATGTTGATCAGTATTTGAGCCAAACATTACTCAAAATCTATCTTTACACACCAATTCCATTCAGGTCGCGGCAAGATGGATTGCCACGATAACCAAGAGCTAAGTTATGTGCTCGATGAATGTTGGTCAGCATTTGAGCCGAATATAACCCAACATCTATAATTACAAACCAACTTCATTGGGGTCGTGGAAAAAGAATAGCCACGATAACCAAGAACTAAGTTATGTGCCCGATGAATGTTTGTCAGTATTTGAGCCGATTGTTGCCCAAAATCTATATTCATACACCCTTTTCATTAGGTTTTGGGTAATACGAACTGTCTCGGTGACCAAGCGCGAAGTTGTGTTATCCATGAGTACTGATCAGCGTTCGGGTTGAGTTTTGTCTAAAAACTATGCTGATTGGAGATATGGTAAAACGTGTTCTCTCGATGATAAAAAGCTAGATTCTGTCGGTGAGCATTTGGGTCAAATATTACCAAAAATCTATATTTATACAACAATTTTGTAGTGAACGCGGCAAAACAGATTTTTCTCCATTACCAAGTGCTACTCGTAAGTTCCGTGGTACATGTGTGTTAGACAACATTTATACTGATTGATATTCAAAATCGTTGGGATTCTGGACCCAAACACTAAGAAAGATATTATCTCAAGAAAAATCCTAATCTTCATCATCATCATCATCCTCAGAGAGTTCAAGAAATATGATTCTCATCGTGAATTTATCAGATGGAATTTCTTGAAAATTTTCAATTGCTTCCAACCATTATTTATAAGTCCAACCGAGTAGCTTGAAAGATAAGTCTTCCAACATAACTGTGGAACACTAAAATGTTTGCACTTGGGTAATTGTGCAACGGAATATATAAAATATCGTCTAATTATGAGCCCCGTGTAACTTGTGTATATACAGAGCAATTTTTGTTAATTTACATCATATAAATGTCCTGGTAGCAACTACACTGCACCGAGCTGGTTGGACATATGGTAACATAATCTACGTAACATTTGGAAGATAATAGGTTCGATCTTCGCTACCGTCTGCCTTGCATGAGGTTTTTTCAGGGGGTTTTCCTTACACACATATAGCGGCATGATCTCTGCGTATACACTCATCATGTGCGGCTATTTAAGCGAATACTGGAATAGTATCTTCCCTCGCAGAACCCTAGCTCCATTCCTTCCGATTCTATCCTGACCGCAATCATCCTTAATCCCACCATGCATATATATATATGTAATGGATATATGTATACTAGGACGCTGTGGCTGAAGGAGTGTGGAAAGCTCGAGCATCTATCCTGGGAAATGAAACACGTTACTTTCCTTTTTAACTACACTGTATCACGAAATACGGTTGAATAATATTTCGCAATAACATGTAATGTTAAATAAACACCAGATCCATAATGCTAAAGCTCAAAATCGACAAGTATTATATACGCAAATGATCGAAATCGGGCAAACACTGAACGAAGCGGCCCTGCGAGAAAGCGAAATCCGAAGGTGTTACGATTCCTATCCGCTCGTGCATCAAAGAGCACAGCTTTTAATAAGTGGACAAAACCTATACAATTATGGATTAAAACACCTCTGCTACCAAACCTCTAAGGTCTAACATATCTATTTGTGAAGGTGCCGCCGTGGGCGTATACGGATATGTTTCTGACGTCGGCATCTGCGATTGATTTATTGTAGGTGTGGTAACCATGGGGAGTCTGACGTGCAAAAATCTCTTGACGGTTTCAATTACGAAAGAGGAGACAAGCATTGATTATTTGTTAATACGGGTATCTGATGTTTCATTTAATTAATTAATTTTACCCGTGTCAAGAATGTCAACTCTATAAAAAGTTTAAAGTTTCAACAACCCACAAAATAGTAGTTTAATTGTTCTTATGTTATTTACAGTTATCTTCTTCAGTAAATGATAATAGTTTTGAAATTGATTTAGAATGGACAAAAATTAATAAAAATATACGATTTCATGCCCAAAAGCCAAGTACCTTAATTACTAATTATTTTTTTAATAAATAGCATTCTTAATAGTAAATATGGAGGGCAAATGAAAAGTTACATATTATATTTACTCAAATGTCATGCGGGAAGAATCATGAAAAATTGAAGCCATCTGGAATTCGTCAAACATCAATGCGTCCAAACAGTGGAATCCGAAAATTTTAAGTTGGATGTATGGAGTGCTCTACTATTCGCAAAGAAGTTCTTAAATAAGCCAAGTAATCCTAATTTTAAGAGGTTTTTAGAAAAGCATTGTGGAAAAAAGTAGTTTGAATCAAGCCAGGCTTAGAAAAAACTGCGTGAGTGTTATACAGAAACTATTTCTGGATTCATTCAAGAACGGTTAAATAATATATTTTGGCAGAAACTGTACAGTATGACAATAGTCATTTATATTACAAGAGCGACATTGAATCAAGTCACGCTATAGTTTTCAACTCGAGTAATACACGTTTTTTTGTGTTTCTTTAAAACGATTCAAATAATATGAAAAGGAAGTGAGAGGAAAATATGAACTAGGGAGATCATTCCGGAGTTTAGAAGTCGTGTAGAAGAATGTGGATTGCGCGCGTTTGGTACGACAAGTGGAGATTTGTACTGTATATTGTTGATGTGAATGACCGAACCGAGTACTCTTACCAAAGGTGACCCGAGATGGTATCAAATAATGTAATTCAGCGGCGCAATAGACATTGTAATACCGTTAATACAAAAAAAAAAACAGAAACAATTCTTCTATGCTCAGAAGTTAGGAACGGGTCATTTATGAGCCTAATCGCTCTTTTTTTAATACTATCAACGATATCGAGAGCGTATTGAAGAGTTTCAATCCAGAGGTGAAAATTATGTTGTAGATGAGGTCGCATTTGGCCCTTATACAACAGAAAGAGTTGTCGGGAGGTAAAGTACTGCTTAGATCTGTACAAAATGACTATTTTACGAGCAGCTGCTTTGGTAGCAGACAGAAGATGGTCAACCAATGATAGATTTGAAGATACCGTCATTCCCAACATATTAATAAAATCTGAAAACCTAAGATCTGAGCCATTCATACTTACAACAGGAAATGATCGATCTTTTTTGGTGGACACTGAGTTTTATTAGCGTTATATTTAACTAGATTATTACTTCCCCATTCGAGGATAGATAAAATTTCTCTGTTGATTGAAATTGCTAATTCAGCTTTAATGTCTTGATTTGAAATAGAAGATGGATTACCATTATAAGTAGACTGAGATCTACGTATAGCAGAAAAAATTCCAACGCCTGCTTTAATGCTAACTTCTTTTGAGAAAAACCCATCATCTGCGACACCTATCCGTCTGTTACCAAGGAAATTAGAAACACAGTTGATGAGCGTATCATATAACCCAAACCAGGTGAGCTTGGAAAGTAAACACTTATGCTAAACTTGATGAAATGCCTTTGAGATATCTAAAGCAACTACAACTGTTTCACCGGATTGTTCCAAACTTGGATCACATACAAAAGAAGATCACCTGTTGAACGACTCTGCCTAAACCCATATTCGTGATCGGTAAGGAGTTGGCTAGTTTCAAAGAAAGAGAACAGTTGCTGATTGATGGATTTTTCCATGATTTTAGACAAAATGAAAATGATGGCAATTGGTCGGTAGTTCGAAGGATCGGTTTTGTCGCCTTTTTTGGGAATAGGTTGAACATGTGCTAAATTGTATGATGAAGAAAATTCCTCAGAAGACATAGAGATCGAATAGAGCTTGGAAGGACTGGTACTAGTTCGGGGGAACATTTCTTTAAGACCATAGCTGGGATACCGCCTTATTGACAACAAGTCTAGTGATAATCGATTCTAGGAGCTTGTAGGTACTGAAAATGAATTGGTTTCACAGCGTATGAAGAAGAGTTGACTAGGGGCACATCTTTTCCAGAATCATGAAGACACAAATTTAATGCAAATAAATTCACAAAAAGGTTGACTTTGTGTACAGAATCAGCAACTACAGATCCGGCAAGAGATGTCATCGGGGGAAATGAAGACATACCAAAGTTTTTACTGTTGGTTTTGGCTAAAGACCAATATTTACGACTGCCCAAACGAGATGTAGCTAGTTCATTGCATTTTCGTTGTTCAAACAACTTTTTAGCTTTAGTGATAACACTTTTGAAGGTATTTCTAGCACCAACGTAGTCTGCATGACTCTCGACCGTTTTGTTAGATTTCAATTTAGTATAAGATTTATTTTTTTTATCTTGCATCAGTACAAGTTTTCAGAAGTTCGAGAGACTTTAGGCGCAGACATCACTATTATTGACAATCCTAAACGTGTCTTTAACATGGACGAGACAAGCTTTTTCTTGGCTCCCAAGGAGGACTTATTTTAGGGCCTCGTGGAAAAAATGTTTATGACCTCAGATAAAGAAAGTTTGACTACTTTGTTTGCAAGGTGTCTTTGCCCCACTACTAACTATATACAAATACCGAACGATACCAGCTGTTGTTGCAGGTGTGAAAAAGGCAGGATCCACTTGAAGATTAGGCAAAAGTGAAAATGGCTTTATGATCGCCGAATGCTTCTAGAATATTTTGCCAACATTTTTCAGCCGTATTTAGAAGAATCTACTATAGAGCGTCCGGTTATTGTTTTCGTTGATGGTCATAGATCCCATCTAACGCTCACTTGAGCAGATTTTGTAGGGAAAGTAAATTTATTTTAATAGCATTGCCTCAAAATGCCACCCACATTCTGCAGCCGTTAGATGTAATAACATTTGGGCCTCTCAAAGCTAAATGGAAGAGTTTTGTTCGTAAATGGAGAATAGAAAATGACAGGAAAGAACTTTCCAAGTTGGACGTTCCTTTCCCACAAATTATAAAGGAATCTAATATGCCATCAAATACAAAATCTGGATTTCGTGTTACTAGGCTATATACATTTTCAGAAAATAATGTGTATTATTAAAAAGTAATACTGAGAAGAACTGTACCACAAGGTATGATCCCCAAATCAAATCCCACTTGCAGTATTTAGCGACAAACATTGACTTAACTCTGTTAGACAAAGTCAAAATGACAAAAAGACGAAATATTCCTTGAGAAGGGAATAATGAAGCACTTTTGTTATATCAGGTCTGACTAACAATTGTAGAAGACTCTGAAAATAATGAGACGGAAACACCTCCTGGTACAGCTGAACCTTCACCGAGACCCTGACCGGACAAAGAAAATGAGCCAGAAAGTACTACCAAGGAGTATTATACTCCTTGGTACTACGTCAAATTCTGAATGTAAGCCTCTGTTGAAAAAGTTAAACGTAATATAACATTTGCACTGTCTGTTGAAGCCATATTTAAAGATGTACTCAAATGGCCAGAGCCAAAAACTTCGTCAACTAGAAACAAACGAAGGGAAACTGTATCGTCTGTAATTACGATGATAAGTGGGTAAAATATTATGAAGAAAAAAATTAAGTAAAATGCGATTCAGATTAAGGAGATAAAAAACAAAGAGAAAAGAAGAAGAACCCCAAAAAACAAAACTGAATAAAATAAGGAGAATGAGGAGGAACTCTGAAATTATGGAAGAATGGGAAGAAAGTGTAAATAGCTGCCATGATATTTATTGATTTAGGTGACACTAAACAAGAAATCAGCCTGAAATTCTAAAATAATGGGAAGAAAGTGGAAATAACTGCGATGATATTGGTTTAGGTGACAGTAAACAAGAAATCAGCCATAATAAGCCTTTGGCCAGACTCAAGATCAAATATAAGCACCATAGCTCAGGAATCTGGAAATGAAATTGATTTTTCTCTGCATGATGAAAGTGACTTACAATTTCAAACTATTAAAGACTTAGTAGAGGCAGAGAGACAAAGTCCTGATTTGGATAACACAGCCAAGATTGGATTATAGGTTTGTAGGACAGTTAGATAATGCTGATAGTTGTATTGCAGTTAAGTTCTAAAAAGCATAAAGATTACTTTACTTGGCCAGAAGTAGATGACATTGATAATATTTCCAGGAATGCCATTTACAAAATCTTTCCAGAGCCTCAGTTTAATAGGCGCGGTCATTTAAAATTTGATGGACTCGTTTTGTTTTAATTTTTAGTATTGTGAACTATATTTAAACACATTGTACATACTAAAAATTCTTAATAAATATTTTACATTCCTGTATGAGTTATATGTTTACCACCCTTTTCTACGTATCGTCTGGCATGGCCACAAATAGATACTTTATCTGGCCATAAGTAGGTAATGAATCGCCAAAAGTAAAGAAAATCAGTTGTTTATTATTAATTTTTATTTGTTTGCATAATAATTTCCTATTATTACTTCATATTTCTAAAAAGAGATTCTTTAGCAATCACTTCAAATTTTGCACTAAGCTAAAATGACTTTCGGGGATATTATTTTACATTTGAAAATAAAATTACCCTTAAAGTGGCCATATTTGTCTAATGCAGTTTCCATTCCGGAACTGAACATCCGAGATTTTCTAAAGTTTGGAAACAAATCTGTAGTTTCTAATCGGTAGCTTTAGAATAATTTTAAGTAGTTACAAAAACACTGAGATTCGCAAAGTCTTCTTGAAATGTGAGATGCTCTAAAAGATTTGAAGAGGCAAGATATTAAGTACTTCATGGTGTTAGGAAATTAACAGTCCTTAAAGTTTAATGTGAATTGGGCAAGTTAGAGTGGCGCATTGTAAGCAATATGCAAAAGATGATATTAGAAAATACCGAGGTAGAAATATTAGCCTGCAGTCATAATACCTGAACAAGATCACCAAAGAGAACTCTCAACTACTTCTTCCTCATGAAGGGAATATACACAAAAAGCGTCGAATGCCATTATCGCCATACAGACCGAATACTCCGTAGTCTTTTATGCCATGGTGAAGAAATTATTGCAAGACGTAACTTTTTAAGTAAGGGGTTGTGCAAATGCGCCCGACGAGGTTCACCCGACAGACCGGTAGCGACATTCAAGTTCTCGAAATTTCCATGATCTTGTTACCTCGGAAAACTGTCAACTGCTTCATTCTCATGAACGGAAGGTAGATAAAGAATGCTAATATCGCCATACGGGCCGCACTCGCCATGGCGAAGAAATTACAGTAAGACGCAACATTTTTAAGTAGAGAGTAGTGTAATGCGCCCGACAGGAGTGCACACACTTAGTGACCCAACGTCGCTCGTCCCAGAAAGGCGGAAACCAGGATGACCACAGTATGCTGGGATTGTAAGGGTTTTCTCATTGACTTTAAAGAGCGCAATAAACTGTCGACATCACATATTATGCGTAAATTAAGGGACAATATTCGAGCAAAACGTAGAGAATAATTGACAAAAGGTATTTGATTTGACTCTACCATGCACCATTCCACAAGCGGTTGTTTTAAGTACAACTAGATTGTTTTTACAATGGTATTGAATTTTTAATTAATAAATGTATTTAAGGTGGGGGAGATCATGTTGAAGTATAAAAGTTGATTTATTTTATAGTTTCTTTGTCTGCATCACGCCAAGAATTTAATTTCTTGTTACCAAGATTTACACTGTGATGATTTACTGAACACAATATAAGTTAAAGCCTGTCCGTAAATAGTTTGTTTCCTCTCTTGCCATCGTATTCAATTCAGCAGTTTGCAGATAGAGAGAGAGAAAGTAGATTACATTGTTCATGCAGAAAAGTTTTTATTTTAGTCGCTCTCGAAAAACATCACCTTATCGAAACAAGTAATATGGTTTTGTTGTCATCCTCCAGTAATGCATCATACAGTATGCATTTTTTAATTATTTGGCAAAATTCTGTGATATTTCCCTACCAAATCCAGGGATATAAAATTGCCAGACTTTTCCTTATTGGTCTTACTGAAGTCTCAAATATATGAACATCTTTAGTTACTTTGGGAAACTTTCTTCTTCATGTATAGAAGATGGACTAAGAGCACTAATTGTCAATATCACCATACAGACCGAATTCTACATAGCCCTGACTACAGTGCACCTTAACTGTGATCTTACATAGTCAATTATCAGCTGTTCTTTTAATGCATATTTATTGTGTATTATTGTAATTCAGAATAAATATTCACAAAACCAATTCAATTGAAATTAAAATGTTCGTGAAAGAATGTTTAATTTGTATATGAACAATAAGGTCTCAACAAGCATTTCTAAATCATGCACAGTACCTCATATTAACTTAGAAACATGACAGATGTCGCTACGAGTGATATTATTGTCAAGGTAAATTATACTATGGTCCTAACATTGTCTGGTGAAGAAATTATCCCGAGGCGCATTTATAATGTAATACACCTGACAAGAAGCAACTTAAATACCACTAGTGCCAGCCAGTTCTCCAAATTTCTATTTCTTACGGTTTTTAATACAGTGAGAATTAGTTTTGCCATTCTGCCCAACGAAGAGGTTGGTTGCAGAGGTGTAAGTGGGCCATCTTAAAACATTTAGGCTGAACGTAATCTGATTACAATCTCATTTTACAGAAGTACAGATGCATAGGTACTGCTTTTCACTATTTCAATTTATACATTATTTGATCACTATATACAGCTGCAAAACATAAAGACGTAGGTATTTTAAATATTAATGTTAATAGTAGCTAATTAATATTTTGATTATGCAACAAGCAAATATGCTCTATGCCCAACTTTCTAATCGCGTCAAGCAGTATTTAATGCACTTTTGATAAATTTGTTTAAACTCTACAAAGGAATGTCTCATTAACAAAGTCACTAACATATGTATAATACAGTATACAAATTGAATAATTTTACTTGCCAGACCAGTAGTGGTCCCTGATAATGCATCATCATAATGCACAAGTAAATAAAGCTCCCACACCCAATTCCTTAAAGGTGGAAAGGCTTTCTAACAAGCATATAGCTTACTCGCCAACTATGTACAAACAAACAACTTGCAGTTAATCAAGCTCCATAAAAAACAGCATATTACCTACAAATTCGATAAATGGTTAGAAGACCACAGTCAATATAGTTTCCAGACTACCTGCATATCACCCGGATTTAAATCCAATTTGGGGAATAGTGAAAGGTAGCAAAACATAACACATTTAAACTCGACAATGTCAAAGTTTTAGTGGAAAATTCGTTTACAAAAGTGACAAGAAACATGAAGTAGAACCACTCATTATAAACATTGGTGAAAGTAGCAGCTGTGATAGTGACGATAGTTTTAGTGAAGAGTGATTATGTACCTATTTAAGTGAATTATTAAGTAAGATATTTATTTTGTTATTTTTTATACCTTTGTTACATAGTAATTTTATTTTATAGTTATGTTATATTAATGTATACATAAACAACAGAATAAAATATTCAATTCAATTTGAATAAAAATTGTATTGCTTTTGCATACACCACTGAAAACAGTAGCACTCAAGGGCGGAGTTACTGGTAGTGACCACTATCTTATTTTATGTAATACATACATAATTAGTGTGCAATATAATGAACTGTTAGACTTGTTTGCCTGCCACCTATTATTTAATAAATCTGGTTTATAGTAAAGAAATAAATGTCACAATAGTTGTCCTATTACTTTAAAATCACTGGACAAAACTATTCAATCCACGCTCTTTCGTGACTATCTTCCCTATTCATTGTTTTTGATCAAATGATTAGCAATGACTTACTTAAAAATACTAAAGTACCACGATACAACTCTTAAATTTTGAAAATATTTTATCTACCAACTTTTACATGTTTCATATTATAAGAGAGACAAGTTGACTATTATCACAGATAAATACTCATGTCCTTGCAAATTTTAATACTCACCATTTCCACAACTCTAAAAAAAAGGTATCAAAAGTATAAAATATTTCGTTACAAAATGTGTTATACAATTATACATAGTTTTTAGCAGTCAACACAAGACACATTAACTTGGTTATTTCACGAATGCATTTTACTTAAAAAGATAAAATTCATACAACTCTGTAATGCACAAACTTCATATTGCAGTTAACTAATGTTTTGACAGACTTTTTCTTCTATTATAACTCGAGTTAAATTATCAAAAATAAGTAAAAATTACTTCCTACGCTGACATTCAAAAATTACTTAAGAGTATGAGAAAAAAATTAAAAATAAATTCCATGACATTTATTTTGAAAAATGATGTTGGGTTGTCAATATAACTACACGTTATTATGTTCGCATTAACAATAGAAAAACAAAAGAAACTAAAGCAATTTCGTATATTAATAGGAATGACTCATAAGGTACAATTCTAAGAAAACACTGCATTAAAAAGGTGCAAAATGAAACATTCCTATAAAAATGAAACAAAATTTAAACAAAAGAAACAAACAAAAACATACTCTTAGAGCAAAACAAAGGTATTGTGCACTAGTTTGTGGCATTTGTTCATAATTTATATTAGAACCCACAGTTGTTAATTTGGCAAACAGTTAATTTTAAAAGATCAGTTATTTTAAAACAGAAAAGTAATTTTGAAATGATCATTATTTAGAACATTATAAACATACCAATTGTTGGAAGACTTTGAATATTTATACAGTCATTATTATCAACTGTGGGTGTATGATCTCTCTTGTTAATACCACCAATATTGAATGCCATCAAACTCATATGGGCAGCAAAAAGCTGGCCCAAATGTAATCAGCACTTTGAGCTCCCTAATTCACAACTGCTTAAAATGCCTCAAATTCTTATACAAATGGAATGAAAAATAGTTATCATTCTACGAATAAAATCACATTTTAACTAACAAAATATAAATTACTTTTTATCACCTGTTTGATGGCAGTTACCTTAAAGTATATACAGTATATCCAGTGCTGTTCTGTAAGCTTGCATTTAAAAATTCATTTACAAGAGATACAATTTTTCTAAACCACTTTTTCCATTAATACTTAGTAAAATACAAATGATTTTTTGTTTTACACTCACAGAGTAAGAATTGTTCGCTTCTGTCCTTTACATAAAATATATTTGCAAAATCACAAAAGCGAACACACAAATACACTTTGATGAATGAAACAAAATTCCAGTCTGCTGGAATTTTAAATATTATTCAAAGATAGAAATGTTAGTAATGTAATATAGCTTACAGAATAGTCTACATGTATGCCAAATAACAGAAAAGGATTGTATTATTTGTGAATAAAGAGCAGGATTATATTAATTGCCATCACGTTTTCATTTAAAACTACACAAATAGAATAAAAAAAAAATAACAATACTGATAAACTTATAACTAAGAGTAAATAAGGTAATTTTGAACAAATAACATATATGATAATTATTGCATAATATCATGCTGCAAATCTGCAGCTCTGGCATCCACACTATTAAGATAGATTGAATCTTAGTTGTTAACAAATCTCTATGTAAACACATCAGCCATTATTTAGTAGACTTAGCCGACTTAATGTATATACAAGCACAAATGCACATACATTATTTAAAAATTTGTCATATTTATACCTGTATTAAGAGGTCTATGAGATTTCAAATATAGTAAACACTATACAAATTAGGTTCAAGTAAATAACAGAATAGGGGTATTTGTACTAAAGTGGAGCCCACTTCTTGCCTTGACTAGAGTCAATAGGAATAACTAGTACAGTATCTAAAGTCGTTCGCTATAAGAACATGTACACTATCTCTTTTTGGCAGTCACAGTCTTCTTAATTGGAGTTGATGGTCTTGAAGCAGGCCTTTTGCGTGCAATTTGCACAGCACCATTACAGCAAGAGCATGTTTTCTTTACACTTCGACGAGCACCTCTGCCACTTGGGCACTCAGTCACTTCTTCACATTCAATTTCTTCACATTCCTGATCATCTTTTAATGGTAGTCGTTCCACGATCGCATACAATTCCTCATTACAATTTAAATTTTGATCCCGTTTTCCTGAAAATGGTTCCGGACTACGACTCATACTATTTATTAATTCCGTACTTCCAGTTGTATCTTCCGAACTTGATAATTCAGTCGTCCATGTCTCTGGTTGTTTAGCTCTTTCCAATTTCTTTCTATTGCTGTAGCTATATTTACGTTTATTAAGTGTTAATGGTGAAAGATCTGCATATGGTTCGGGTGAAATTGGAGAGGGTATGGTAACATCTGACATAGTCGGACAAGTTTGTAACAATGTACTGTCTTCACATGACAAACCAGACTGATTACTTTGTCCATTTCTAATATCTCTCAAGCGATCATAACCCAAATCCACAGATGTTGTATGATATTCAATTGGCTCAAATAAAAAATCCGTCTGCATAGGCTCATCATCACAGAAAATACCGATTGTTCTTGTTTCCTCTTTTGGTTCTTGCACAACTGGAACACGTTTCATAAGATCTTGCGATGTCTGATCGAAAGACGGTGAATGATTGCTATCAAATAACAAATCTGCTTCTGGAAACAAATCACTAGCACTGGGTTCGTCTACACCAAGATCTTCACATTCTTCTGAAAGAGATTTTTGTAACCGTAACTCTCTTTCTAAAGCTGCTTGTTTACGTTGTAAATTCAATTGATGTAATTCACGATCAAGCCTTTGAGAACCAACATGAGTTTTCTTTATCTTATTTTGAAAGGGGTACACTACATTGCTGGGTAAACTCTTAGGCTCAGTATTAGTCTGCTAAAACAGAAAGTGGACATTAGTATCAATGTAATAGGTAAAGAAAATTAAGAATGTCAATATTTAAAAACATTAATAAATGTATACAGCAAGTTACTAGATTAAAATACTTTATTTACAATCTTAAAATCGACACTGTAGACATCTATGCATACCAGTACATCAATCACACATTTATCATAATCACCATTTTGTTTGCATGCACAATCGTTACCGGATCTAATACAAGTTAAAATATGCACATTCCAAAATGGTAACAAAATTTATGATAAATTAAGAAGCAAAATTATAAGCAAATATATAAACAGTCTTTAAAAATTATATGTACTATCCTAATAAATTCTGATATAATAGCAACAAATATAAATTAAATACTGAAAGTTACAACGCACCCTTATATCATGCAAAAAAAA
Organism: Vesta saturnalis; assembly: GCA_036346205.1. Taxonomy (NCBI): domain Eukaryota; kingdom Metazoa; phylum Arthropoda; class Insecta; order Coleoptera; family Lampyridae; genus Vesta; species Vesta saturnalis. The sequence goes on along the minus strand of JARFJB010002260.1, from coordinate 177,952 downwards.
AACAAATAATTGAAATCTAGCTCTAGATATACATATAATAGAATTTGCTAATAAATAATAAACAAGCACTTTCACTCTTATTTACGAATAAAAATTATATTATAAAATACAGTCTTCTGCAACTACAGTAGAAAATATGTGCTGATTAAACAATAGTGACTGACCATCAATGTGGGATAACACTCTAAGTACCTTTCCTTCGTTGCGCAAGTACTCATCTTTATTAGATTCTGAGATTGAATTTAGTGAATGGACCTGTTTGTTGTAAGTAGGTGGATTATGTGACAACATAGGACCATTTGAAGTACCTGTTGTCACTAAAACAGATTGTACACGTCCCTCCACCTTGATTGTTGCATCTAAAACAATTTTATACCATCATCTTTAAAGACATATACAGCTCATACCTTTGTCACTTTCAGACGAGTTTAAATTCAGTGCCATGATTGTCTGTGGTGTGGTCGATGGCTGTATTTCTCTAATTTCTTCCTTAACAACTGTAGTTTGCGCAATCACAGATGTTGCCACTGAAGAATTTGTTATTTCTTTCCTATCTTCATCAAAGGAACTATCTGGTTTCGAAACATCGTTGTCTACTTGTAAAGTTTGTGTAACAGAGGAAGTAGTAATTGTTGAATGGTCATTTTGTTGCTGCTCAGACGTAGCTTTAGTTTCGTGAGCTTGTGGAATGGCTAAGAATACTTCAGTGGCATCAAAATTATTTACTTCAACACGCTCAAACTGTTTGACATTTTGTAGTCCTACTGTAGACGATAACGTAACTGCAGTTAAATTTTGAGTTGTTGTCACTGGCACATTGGTGGAGGTTTGAGTATTTACACCAGAGATACTTCTGGTAATACCAGAAATAGGTTGTATAGTAGAATATTTTACAGTGGGTATACCATGTTTACGAGTCTGGTTTAAAAAACTTTGAAAAAGTAACATATTTGGTCCAGAGCGAGCTGGAACGGTTGCTAAAATTTTACTACCTCCAGACACCACAGCAATTTGTTGTCCACCCTTCACCATTGAAACAGGCATTATATAATTACCGGGTACCAAAACTGCTGTATTTGACATTTTTAGAGCTTCGCCCACATTGGAATCTGCAATAATAAGGCTATGTGATTGGTTTGGAGTTGAATCTGTCAAAATTAACTGTTTAGGGCTTGCAGAAGCTTCGCTGCTTTCTGAGGTATTCACTGTTGCCAGAGGTTGTTCATCGTCTTGTACTGATATTTGTACTACTCCACAAGAACTATCTTCACTTCCCACAGTATGTGTGTCGTCTAAATCACCATCCGATGCAAGTGAATTACTGGATTGTCCAGTTTTTTTAGTGCTCGAACTTTTTTTTCGTTTTGCATTTTGATTTGGATTTGTAGGAGGATTTGACCGTCTACGTGGTGCCGGTTTATTATTTAAATCTGGAGAATTTCTCAATTGCTCAGCATATTCTGCTAAAATATCAAATATTCTCTGAGTAGTGTGTTCATCCTCCTGTGGCTTTTGTTGAGGTTTTGGTATTGGTGAAGCTTTCGTAGTGTGTGTAGTTGTGCTTTTAATAGTTTTTGCTTTTGGGCTTTTGGTTGGAGCTTTAGATGATAATGCGAGTGTAGGTGCTGGAGTTACACAAGGACTGGAGCTTCCTTGCGAGGTCACACTAAGTGAAGGAGAGGCTGCAGGTTGTACATTACAGTAACTACTAACAACTACAACAGGCGCACAATTAATCTTTTGACTCTGATTTAAATATGTCACACTAATTTGTTGAGGTGTGTCGTTCGAATCAGATTGAGGACTGGATTCCGTTGGAACATTAGTACTACTTCGTTCTTTAACCTGCAATTAAATTGTAACAAAACTAAAAAATTGTAAAGTGTGTATGTGTTAATGGTTTAGTAAAAGCATAAACTGCATAACACAAAATTTGATTTGTTAAAAATTGTTTAAAATCCTTTCAAAAATATCATGGATGTTTGAACCAAATAAAGTCTTTAAATAATACAGATATAAGGTTTCCAATAACTATTCAGTAACAGATGGATCACATTAAAATAATAACCGTTTTATTATCCACCAGTATGTAAAATTTAATTTTGAATCCCACAATTAAATTTCAAATTACAAAATTCCTTGTGGTAATTGTAATAAAATTTATATAGGGACTTCTTTGTAACCTCTAAAAAATTGCATAACACAGCATAAATCGGACGAAAGAGTAAAACCAAAAAGTACCGCTTCAGCAAAACATTCAGTTGAAAATAAACATTTATTTGATTATAATAAAACACAAATTTTAGATACTGATGAAAATTATGATAAACGTTAACTTTTGGAAATGATGCACATTAAAATTAACAGCAATAATGTTTGTAATAGCAAAAAGGAACATTTACCATTACATTATAATCAAATATTGCAAAATCTAATGTACATAATGTCATTTTAGTTAATTGTCATTTCAATTTGTATTTGTATTTTAATAAAATAAAAAAGGCACTGAAGGTCTCATCCGAGATCGAAATATATGCCAAAGAAAGTATCATTATTAGATCTGACTATTAGTACCAAAAAAATAGCAACATATACACATATATATATATATATATATATATATATATATATATATATATACACACATATACATACAGGGTGTTCCTAAATATCATGAACATACGGAAGGAAGTAATTCTTTAGCCTATTTCATGACTAAAAGTTCATATAAACATAGGTCCGTAAACGCTTTGTCACTGAACTGCAGGGTTCTTTATAGTTCCTGCAGTTTTCAAGATATTTAGTTCAAATTTGGGACATAGGTTATGCTGTGAGGCTTATGTCATTGGGCATGCCAAATGGTTGTGAGAATCTACAAGGGGTTATTTTTCAGGGACCGTTCCTCTGTCCTCCCACTGAACTTTTTTGCGGTGCGCCACTGGTAGATTCTAAAATACAAAATAATTTTTCTGTTTTATTTAGAAACTTTTTGGTCTCTTGTAGTTTTTTTCGCATCTGCGCCCGTTATCGAAAAAAATATATAAAAACGATATTATATAATTCGCTAGATGAAATTAAACTATTTAAAATTGTCTAGTAGGCTTTAGCTTTATTTGGATAATTTCTTATTTTTATTAATTGTGTAGTTCGCATTTAAGATCATAACTTGTGTGCACATTTACAAATTAATGGTTTAAGTTGTAAACTGTAAGGTGTAAAAGTGTTTTAAATACTCGTTGTAATCTTGCAACAATGGAAAATTTTACGAACTCTGTCTGAAATGGCCGAGATGCACTTCATCTATAGCCTTGCGAATGAAAATGCAAGAGAAGTATTACAGCTGTACATAAAGCGCTATCCCAACGGAATAATACCTGATCATCGAATATTCTCAAATATTCATGGGCGTCTTGCAAAAACTGGAACGTGTAACAAGAATACCAACGTACTGTTAACACCACAGATCGAAGCTGTTCTAAATGAAACAGAAGAACACGCAGACACTAGCACCAGAAAAATATCTGAACATTTACATATTAGTCATCAAGTTGTTTAGCGTATCCTGCATGATTATCTGCTACACCCTTATCACATTCAAAGGGTAAAGACGCTCCTTGTCCGAGATTTCCCTTTAAGGACGAATTTGTGTCAGTGGTACCTTAATCGGCTAGCAGTAGACCCCAATTTTGATTGTAACATTTTGTTTACCGACGAAGCTAATTTTTTACGAAATTCTATTACAAATTTTCATAACAGCCACATATGGGCGGAAGAAAATCCAGATGAAATTGTAGAAACGCATTATCAAAAGCAATTCTCATTAAATGTATGGAGTGTTTTATTTGAGGATCATTTAATTGGTCCTTTCTTTTTACCTGGTCGACTTACGGGTGACATATACAGGAATTTTTGCCTTTATTACTAGAAAACTTGCCTCTTTTGCTGAGAAATGAAATGTGGTATATGCACGATGGGGTCCCAGCACATTTTTCTATTTTAGCTAAGGAGTATTTAAATTAAGTGTATGAGAACCAGTGGATAGGGCGGGGTGGACCTCAGCCATGGCCCCGTAGGTCCCCTGACTTAAATAGCCTAGATTTTTTCGTATGGGGGCATCTCAAATCTCTAATGTATAAAAGATCAGTTAATACTGTAGATGACTTACGAAATCGAATAGTAGATGCACTTGAAACCGTACGAAATACTCCGGGGGTGTTCCAGAGAGTACGGGAATCAATGAGAAGAAGAACGGAGGCATGTGAAAAAATTGGAAGAGGTCACTTCAACATCTTTAGTAACGTTGTCTTGTTATGGGTATTATTTAGGTTTTTCTTATTGTAATAAATTATTGCTACACAAAATAGTTTTTATTTTATTTTTTCGATAACGGTGGCAGATACCAGTGGCGCACGACAAAAAAGTTCAGTGGGAGGAAAGGGGCACGACCCCTTAAAAAATAACACCCTGTAAATTCTCACAACCAATGATATAAGCCCCACGGCGTAACCTATATTCCAAATTTGAGCTAAATACCTTGAACACTGAAGGAACTATAAAGAAAAAACTAAAAAAAAATTGAAACTTCAACACCATGTGGTTCAGTAACAAAGCGTTTACGGACCTATGTTGATATAAACTTTTAGTCATGAAATAAGCCAAAGAATTACTCCCTCACATATGTACCCCATCATTCTGTTTCACGCTTTTATTCCTCTTTCAATTGTCAAAATGCCAGTATAAAAAATTTGATATCGTATAAGAAAATTTTTGAAAAAAAATTATTGAAAGTTGGAAAACAAATTTTATTACCAATAAAAACACATAAAAAAACAGAACTCAAATCAAGTAGGAAAGTAACTAAAATTGAAATTTCTAACAAAAATATTTCGTATTTAACGCAACAAATGCTCAAAATGTTCACCATTAACAGCGGCGCAATGCCCCAATCTGTCATAAAAGCCACGAATAGAATTTCTTAATTAATTAGGCGGTAATAATTGTGCTTCGTCGATTATTCTTTGTTGTAGTGCTTCCAAATTATCGGGTCTGTTTCTGTACACCTTAGATTCTAAATAAGAATAAATCGCACGCTGTAAGAACCGGAGATCATGGAGGCCATTCCACAGTCCCTCGTCTACCTACCCAACGATTCGGAAATAAATATCTCCGACCAATTAGAGAATAGTGGGGTGGTGCCATCTTGTTGAAAACACAGATCAACATTTGGAAATTGTTCTTGACAAGCTGGAATAATTTGCTCTTGCAATAATTGTAAATACTGGTTGCCAGCTAAATCGTCACTTATAAAAGAAAGACCCATAATGCGATCACCGCAAATACCGACATACATTAATTTTCTGTGGTGTTTGGGTATGCTGTTGGATCATCCAGTGGGGATTTTCAGCCGACCAGTAATAACAATTAGCTCTATTTACCTTGCATTTAAATAAAATGTGGCCTCGTCCGAAAATAGTATGATGTCTAGGAAGTTTGGATGATTATTGATGCGCTCCATCATAAGCTCACAACATTCCACACGTCAGATCTTCTGACAATTCCTGCAGTAAACTAGGTTGATATGAGAATGCAGTTTTTCTCTTTTCAGTATACTATGTATGGAAACTTTACTCAAGCAGTGGTTTAGAGCTTGATGCGTTGAAGTATGTGAATTTTCTGTGATCTCTAACAATACCTCTAATTTTCTATCTTCGTGTGTTGCTACGTTTGGTGGACCAGATTTTGGAAGATCCTTGACATGGACTGTTTCCCTAATTTTTTTTACTTTTTTGCTGACTACCGATTGAGTAATTGGTGCTCGATTTGGATAAACTTCATTAAAATGTTCACAGACTTCTTGCTGTGTCCTCTTACGTCTCCATAACCGACCATTATTAAAATCTGTATTCTCTACGTTTCTGATAAATGCACCACAGTATTGCGCTAGCAATACTTTCACAAATAGAAATTTAATGGTTTTTATTTGTGAAAAAAGGATGTTTTGTGTGAAAAAGCTTAGTTGGTAGGTTTTATACAAAAATTAGAATGTTAAAGATAGACTGACACTTGACTGAATGTTACCTACTTGAGTTGTGTTTTTTATGCGTATTTTTTTTTGATAATAAAATTTATGTTTTTCTACTTTCAATAATTTTTTTCTCAAATTTTTTATTCTGTCATTTTGACAATTGAAAGAGGAATAAAACCGTGAAACAAAATTATGGGGTGCGATTTAAAAAAAATGCCGATAACGTCATATCTCACGATTGACAACCAACATATTTTCTCTGACATATACACAATGTGCGCATTATTTCGTCAAACAACTTGTCTTGAAAGTTGTGTGATAAAATGTACGGGGTTACGGCTGCAGAACCACTATTTCATACCTTTTTGGGCACCCAGTATAACTGTTTTACAATAAAGTAAATATTGCCCGAATGCTTACAAAATAAGCACAAATGAAACAACAACCTGCAATAAAATATTTGTCGTATAATAAAATCCACACATTTCGATTTTTGAGCTGTAAAACCACCCGCATCTAAGGCGCACAAGAGAGACGTGCAAATTTTTAAAATCCCTTCATTTTTTTTGCAAATATGGTTAATTTTTTTGAAACGTAGATCTCTCTTATGTTCGGTAGATGTGATGTTTTATTGCAAAGGACAACTCAAAAATTGAAACTATCACTTTCAAAACTCATAAGTATCGCATAATTTTGCCAGACCAATTGAATAAATATCTTTATTTTTAAGTGGAAGAAGGAAATGGAGCTGATATCATTTACAACACCCTCCCTCCCGCCACAAAAAAAATCTTAAATTTGATGACTATGAAATTTGGTAAATTAAATCTTGTTTTTTATGTTTGCAGGGACAGGGATGTGAGCGCCATCCACGGCAAGGGGTCATTGACTTAATTTATTGACAAAGTTAAAAAAATAAAAGATGGCATTGCGATAGGAAATTTAAACCCATCAATAGTTACACTCAAGGGGCACTATAATTTCTTTGTTTTTGAAAAATAAATGTAGTGTTCAAAATCGTTCAGGACAAATATTTGGAAAACAAATGAAGATATTTTCTTCTTTCAAATGTGACCCAATTATTACATATATTAATGTGTTGCAAAGAAAGTTTTGGTTAAGAACACATCTGAAAAGATTGGTATTGATCAAAAAATACGTGTTATATAAAAATTGGTTACCAAACAGGCAATCTGCATACTAATTACTAAAATATAGTTTGTACTCCAAACTGAAGTTTACTGACACTATACAACATTTTATTGACAAAATCAAATATCTCAACAAATTTACATTACTATATTAGGTTAACAATATGATAGGATAGTTTCTTTCGCAGAGCAACGCTATTCACATATGAACATATTAAAAAAAATTTATGCAATCTTTACATACTTTTAGTTGTGTTCTAGCTAGAAAATTTCGAGAGCTAATTCTGAAATATTCAGTCTATAAATTTTTACAAATACAAAAACACAATTTGCAGTTTGTGTATAATTCTCGAACATGATAATGTTGATATATTTTCTGTCTAACTTCTTTCAATGTTTTCATATGAATTATACAGTGATTTTACTTAAGTTACATATGATTATATTTTTTATTTTTTGGAAAAAGTTATTCCATAGAAAAGATTCTAACGCCTAAAACTAAACCATCAAAAATGAATTTGTGACAGTAATTTCAGAGATGTGTCAAACAATATTAATTTTGAGTAATGTCAAAGTACTATTGTTTTTGACAATTGAATATTATAAAAAAAGTTATAGAGAATTAATAATACTGTTTAAATATTAAATTACATCCATCTAACTTGTGATACTGTTTAGATTGTTGTGGAAATTACTATATGCAATAAATTGTTCGTTTCCTGTGCTGCAAACTATTTTTTGCGCCATCACCCTATTTTTGTTTGCTTAGCAGCATGTTGATTGACACTTTTAAGAACATTTTCCGAGCCTGTTATATCTCATTACCAGAATCATTGGAAAAAGAATTTTAAATATTTACTGTAATTTAAATTTAATAATAACAAAACTATAAATGTCCAACCTTATGGCTTACAAATCTACACAAACACAGAAAACGTCTTCTATACACCATATTGAATGCTAATAACATACAAATAATCATATCTCAACTAACATATAGTAATAGTACATACAAAAATTGGTATTTATTATTATGTAGATATATAATAGCACAAAAGAATAAATATAATACTCCAATTTTGTATGATTTCGATAGCATGATAGTGTACTGAAAACAAATGTTGCAATGAACATTAATTGTCCACAAGTGGTAACATATGCAGTTTGCTTTACTTATTGTGAACATTATCTATCTATGCTTCTAAAAACATATATTATAACATGTAATCCCATATATATATATATATATATATATATATATATATATATATATATATATATATATAGGCTGATTCAAATTTGAAGGCCACCATGGTATCTCGCTTATTATAAGAGCTAGGCTATATGTTTAATTTAGCAAAGTTGCTAAATTTATTGCGGTTTAATAATTTGAAAAGAAATTTGAAACAGCTCGAAGCGTTTTTGTTTTAACTGAAAAAAACTGAAAAATGTCCTTTTCGTTTCCATTTTATTTATAATCATTTTTCAAATTTAAAAAAAATTTCATTGCCACTTTTTATTCTGCATTTAACTATCTTAAATTTGTTTAAATAGATTTTTTTACTCAAATCAGAATCATTGTTTTTTTCGCCAACTTCATTTTTTCTTATGGACGCGATATTTGATTTTTACATAAAAAATTTCCATATTTTATTGTGAATCCAAAAGTGGGTCACAGTTTATGTTTTGCATTATTTTTAATTTCAAAATTTAATTTGTTGTGATTTTTGTTAATTCTGCAGTCACTAGTCACTGTCATTGGGAACCCTGTTACTTAAACGAAAACAATTGACTGGCGAGAAACAATGCCATTTTATTTATTTTGTTCTCTTATGTCAAGAAAATATGAATTTTACAAACGAAAAATGTTGTGACATGATAAAAATTTAGTAATTGTGCAATAGAAATGGGCAGAATACAAATGCAAGTTATTTGCAAACATATCCAGTGAACCAAATCATACTTACTTTTTAAAATTGCATCAAAATTTAGTAGAATACGGGAGTTTTGAAAAACCTAGAAATAGCACAAGAATTTGTCAAGTAACTAGAGAAGCCAAACTTCAAGAGGTAGAACTTTTCAACATTCAGCATTAAAATAATCTTAAAGTATCTTGTAATTCGGTAATTGAAAATCTGTTAACAGCTGTTAAGATTTGTTTGATAATATTCCACTTAATGAAGTGCAAGGGGTGTGGTGGCAACATTAGCTGCATCACACAATGCAGCTAATGTTAGGCAATGTTTAAACGAACTATTCCCTAATAAATGAATCGGCAATCGTGGTTATAAGCAGCAATATGAAATGTGGAGGATCTGCGAAATAGTGTTTTAGTTCAATTCGAATGCATTCCAGCTCATACTATCCAACGGACTATAAGTAACATGCGAAAATGAATTCAACTGTGAACAGGGCAAAATGGTTCGATATTTGAACACTTACTGTAAATTTAATTACATAGTTATAAATAATTTTATTTGTTGTTATTTGTTCTTGATTGGGTCAATTTATTTATTTAGCTTCTTAGTTTCGTGTTCAAATAAAAATAAGCCATTAAGCATTTCTTTATTATTGATATTTCTTAATAAGTTTACTAACAAAATAGCCCAACTCTTAACCATCGGTTGTGTCAGTACTTACGTTTTTATTAATTTTGAAGTTATATGTAACTAGATAAACCAATCACAAAAAATTAAATACTTAAATTAAGAATAATGCAAAACATAAAGTGTAATACATTTTTGGATTCGAAATAAAATAGGATTTTTTTTTTATGGACAAATCAAATATGGCGTCCATAAGAAAAAATGAAGTGGGGTAAAAAATAATGATTCTGATTCAAATAAAAAAAATCTAATAGATATATATATATATATATATATATATATATATATATAATTTAAATGTATTTATTTATTTGTATATTGCCTTTTCACCACAGAACTATTGTTATACAAGATTTTTTTAAAAATTTAAATTAAATGATATTGATACTAAACCTTCTCTCACTCTTTCTCTCTCTTTTGTATAAGACTATTTTAAATAATAAATTTAAAGATTTAAATGAAATGACATTGACATTAAACTTTCTAACAAGGTATTACTTAGATAAATTTATACATACAAATAAAAAAAGGACACTAAAAAAAATTTGATAATGTAAAAACAGCAATTAACATTAGATACATAATATGATTAAGAGATAATGCGCTTTCAAAATATAAAAGGTTTTTGAAGGATATAAATTGCCCTGCTTCCGTATCTGTAAGTAAATGGTCTGCTTATAAACAACTTCGTAACATCTTGAATTCGTAGGGAAAAGAGAGCGTACAGTGTGTCCCATTTTCGATAATATTTCAGGGTATCTCACTTACGAGTTAAGATACAGAGTTGCAATTTTCACAATAACGTACTACTTTTTTGTGAGAAGAACGCTGGTATAAACAAAACTTTCATAACCCGCTACATTTCTGAGATACAGGGCGAAATTGAAAATATTGCATTTTGGGACCCCCTTGCATCTCCGTTATCCTTTAATGTACGGCAAAGGTAAAAATTAGTTCTTATACAGTTTTTTTACGTAGAATCCAGTGGCGTAGTCGTATTTGTGCTGTAAGCTGTCAATTTTTGGGTATAAATAAAACATGTTTTTTTTAACGGAACACCCTGTATATTTTTCTTGCGTTTGATTGGAAATTTTGTAAGCTTTACAAAAATATATAATACATGATGTGTATTTTAAATATAAACCTAAAATCTATGATTTCACAAAATCTGTGTAATAACATAGTGCGTATTATATAGCATTAGAATTAGTAGGCCGTGATTATTGGAACAATTAAATGATCATTTGCTAAGCGTTTGTCAAGACCTGTCAATTGTAAAATTTATATTCTCTGTGTAATATTACATTCGCTACAATGGCTGAAAATAAAAATTATCAGCATTTTGAAAAATATGACTTGTTAGTCTGTTTTATAGAGAGCAATGAAAACTCCCGTGAGGCTTCACAACTTATTTATCTTTTGATGTATGTGGATTTATTTATTTAAATATCATTTGGATTTATAGATATCCAGAAAGAAGGCAACCTTGTACTTTAATGTTTTCTCGGGTAAAAAAAAAATTGGTAGAACATGGATCATTTATCCAACTCCGACCAAAAAAGTATAATAAAGAAAATCGCGATACGGATGAAGTCAACGTTTTAGCATGTATAGAGGCAACGCCTTCACAATCATGCACAGTTCTAGAGCAGGAGATTGGTGTTCCCAAGACTTATATTGACCAAATATAAATTTAAGCCATACAAGATTAAAATTGTTCACCATTTGCATCCTGGTGATGCAGAACGTCGTTTACTGTTTTGCAACTGGTATTTGGAACAAATTCGTATTGGTAATAACTTTGCTAAATTTATAATATGGTCCGACGAGGCTTACTTTTCGAGTGCACGTATTTTCAACAGGCATTGGTCCCAAGAAAATCATCATGTGCTATTCGAAAGAGAGCAACAGGGTCGATTTGGATTTAGCGTAGCTTGTTTTATTTTGGGTCAACAAATAGAATACAGAATTTATGAAGGCCTTCTTACAGGGAACAGATATCTTGAAATTTTGCAAGATGTTATCCCTATGTTACTAGACAATGTTCCTTTAGCTTATCTTAACAGGATACATTTCCAACAGGATGGCGCGCCCGCACACAATGCTGTAATTATTCGACCTTTTTTAGATAATTATTTTCCGCAAAAGTGAATCGGTACTCATGGACCACTTAGACGGCCCCCACGGTCACCTGACCTATCCATGCTAGACTTTTTCTTATGGGGCTACTTGCAGAATAAGGTTTATAGTACCCGTCATCAGACAATAGATGAACTATTTAATGCCAGCAATGCGGCATTTCAAAGCTTGCAAAGACGTTCCATAATTGTTTTAAATGCTTTAAAAAGAATAACCACTGTATGTCAACATTGCGTTCGGGAAAATGGCAACTATTTTGAGCAGTTCTTTTAAGGTGAAAATCTATTAAGGGGTTACTATCGAGTCAATATTATGCTAAGTTTTTCAGTTTTATTCTGCCTTAAAATTGATTTAGCTTTTTTAAAATTTCTATGTTTGTAATATCCAAATATAATTAACTCACGACCTAGCAATTCTAATGCTATATAATACACACTATGTTATTACGCAGATTTTGTGAAATCATAGATTTTAGATTTATTATTTAAAATACACATCATGTATTATATATTTTTGTAAAGCTTACAAAATTTCCAATCTAACACAAGAAAAATATATAGGGTGTTCCGTTAAAAAAACCATAAGTTTTATTTATAGCTAAAAATTGACATCTTACAGCAAAAATATGACTACGCCACTGGATTCTACGTAAAAAACTGTATAAGAACCAATGCATTTCAATTTCGCCCTGTATCTCAGAAATGTAGCGGGCTATGCAAGTTTTGTTTATACCAGCGTTCTTCTTACAAAAAAGTAGCACGGTGTTGTGAAAATCGCAACTCTGTACCTTTACTCGTAAGTGAGATACCCCGAAATACCAAAAATGGAACACACTGTACATTGACAGTCAACTGTCTAATGTTCGAAACTAAAAAATGTATGGCGTACATTAAGACACTTGATGTTTACTCAAAGAATGAACAGAAAGGTATTCCTTTACACTTATCAGAGCTAAATCAACTAAATGATTATTCCATAAACCTAGCTAGTCAAACTACGGCAGACGTAGAAACTTTGTATTATTTCTCAAATAGCGTAAAGATTCCTCTCAATCAAAATTCTCCTTTACTGGAGTTACTGAGGCAAACGTAATAACTATGTTATAACTTTGTCTACCGTATTGTAATACGGCTTAAACCAATATAATAAATTCAAATTCCAAATGTATGGAAACATATAATAGTGCAACCTCTTTGTAAAAAGTACGTAACTCCTGAAAGTCATTCTGACCTAAGACCGGTTAGTATTCTACCTTATATTCTATTAAACAAAATTTTACCTTCCCGCCAATTTGGGTTTCGCATATATCATTCAGCTGCTACGGTGCTTATTGATATTGTTAACAAAATTCTTTCTGAAGCTGATCAATCACAGGTAACTGTTCTGCTATCTATTGACTATTCTAAGGCATTTGATAGTATTGATTATCAACTTTTAATTGTCAAGTTACATTATTAAGGTTTCTCTGATGATGCGTGGTTTAGATCTTATTTATTGAATAGGCACCAAACTGTTAAAAGTATCATTCCCCGCTAGCATAACATTCTCAAATACCCCGACCATTTGTAGGGGGTACCGCAAGGTTCGACACTTAGCCCACTTCTTTTCAGTATATATGTCGCAGGGAAATGATGAAATTGGAGATTTGATCAAATGCCTAAGGGAAATGATCTAATCACGGAAAATAAAAAGGAAAAGATTTCAATTTTCCTTTTTATTTCCATGTGTTTTCCGAGATTTGATTATTTCCCTTAGGGATTTGATGAAATCCCCAATTTCATTATTTCTCTGTGACATATATATTGCCAATATGACAAGTATGTTAAAAAATGGTTATCTACACAGTTTTGCTGATGACACCTACTTGCTTTATTCAGTTAAATGGTCAAAGAACAATGCTTTACAAATAAATACTTTTAAATCCTCATCACTACTGTTACGCTCTCATGTGACTACCTCTTTAGCTCACAAGTATTTAGATAACCAACTTATTTTCCACTTGATCTAACTCTAGTGTGCAGTTGTTTAGGGGCGATTCTTGACAGTAACTTAAATTTTACTGACCATATCAACAAGCTAACTGGCGGGGCTTACTCAAAGCATAAGTGTCTGTATTAGTTCAAATATGGACTTCTGTCAAATATTAAATAAAAGCTTATGGATTCATTAATTTTGTCTAAAATTGACTATTGTGATACTGTTTATGGCCCTTATTTAAACAGTGCAAGTTACAGATTGCAAAAGACACAGAATTCTTGTGCTAGGTTTGCATTTATATACGGCGACGTGAACATATTTCATTCATATACAAAGAGAACTCCATCTTGGTTGTCTTATACATAAGGTTATAACATTGGGAGAACTCTCACATTTAAATACGAAAATCAAATTTCGTAGTAATGTTCATAACCGAGTTCTGCGAAATTCAGATGATTGATATGCTGAATCATTACAAAACATTATTTGAAGGTTCTTTCTCCTATGCTGAATCATCGACATACAACGACACTCCAAAAATATGTTTGTCTTGCATTTTTCTTGTTCACTTTTGCCTAGTACGTGTAGGTGTGTTATCTTGGTGTATCCAATCCTGACTCTTGATATAACCACTTGTTCCCTTCGTGAAATAATGTATTTATAACTGCTTGTTCCCTTCGTGAAAGGTTGTATTTATGATGCCAAGTCTTCAAATGGGACCTTTCTTGGTTTATTGCCAGATTTGTTTGACATCATGTGATTGGCCATTGTTTCATCAACTTATCTTTGAGATGGTGTTTTAAATTAGTTGGGACACATGCATGTGGTCTTTGATATTTTCATGTGACGCTTGTTTTGCTGATATGTCAGCACACATATTTCCATGAATTCTGACATGTCACGGTACGCACACAAAAAAATTATGTGTTTTGAGTCATGGTTTTCTAGGTAGTGTATGTAGTTGGTCTCTTATTTGGTTTAGTAAGGGATGTGCATTACTTTGATTTTGATAATCCTTAATATAATCCTTTTTTTTTCTATGTCATTGAATAATTTGTTATTTAGGTTTTTTGGTCTTCCTAATATTTTGATATATAGTTGCATATCAGAATATCACTCCTAGTAATTAGTGGGTGCATACCCGAATCTTCATATACAGACATCAAGGGGCTAGTTTGGTGTATGTATTCTCTCTAGGGGTTTTAATGATGTTGGTCTCGCAGACGAGTACACTACACTACCATATTCTATTGCAGCAAAAACTAAAGCTGTGTATAATTGCATAAGTACCAGGCTATCCAAACCCCACGTTGTTACTCATGCACCTAATAAATTTGATGCTTTTGTTACATTTAGCGACAAGGTGATTTATGTGTTCTTTAAAATGTAACTTTTTATGATCCAACAATGGGAACTACTTTTCCCGCAACAAGTAGGTTAGGTTCGTTATGTGAGTTTCTTTTCAGACAGAAGTGTATGGCAGCAGTTTTATTCTCTGATAGCTGTAATCCCATACTATCAACTTCTTTAACTAAATCTTCAATTGCTTTATTTAGATGAATTTCAATATGTTCCATGATGTGTTTTCGTAGAAAATAATTAGGTCATCGACATATAAACATTTATAGATTGGAGTTGGTATCGATACAAGTAGCTTGTTTAATCCAACCAAAAATAGTGTACAGAGCCTTGGGGTATTCCGTTTTGGAATATGTATGTTTGTGAATTTATTATTTCCTATCCGCACATTAAAACTACGAAAAGACAAGAAAATTTTAATTATTTGAGGTAGGTCCCTTTCATTCCCCATTGTTCCAATTTTTTAATTACATTATGCCTCCACATTAATTCATGTGCTTTATAAGTCAATTGCTACTGTATGTGATCTTTTTAGAAAGCTGTTTAAGATCAAATTTTCTGGGTTCATCTATGGTGGAGTGCCCTTCAGAAAGCCTATTTGATATTTAGATATCAGTGCTTTTTCTAAACTGATTATTATCTCTAAGATTTTAGTTACTCATAATTTGCTGAAAATAATTTCAATCAGTCTGGGCATTCAGATATGCTCTAAACACGTCTTCATTCAACACACACTTGATTAAAAAAACATTCAAGTGTATTTAGAAATAGAAAAATAAATCTTTTCCATTAGTACCCCGTATTTACATAAACCGGGCCTCCGAAGCCTGTGTACAACTAGTTCCTATAAAACTGCTGGATGTATAACAGTAGGCGCAGCTGATTTGCATTCAGTTGTAATAAAAGTAGCATTGAATGAACTTGTGAAACGTATATGATAATGTCGTCAAAAAAGAATGTGAAAAGCGTGAGATTTGGTGACCATGTTTATAACGAAACAGTGTCGCAGTGGGCAGCTGAAAGTGACAATCTGCCTTCTGAAGAAAGTGACGTGTCAGAAGGAGAAAATGATGACACAGAAGACACAAATTTCGAATTGGTTTCTGACGAGTATTCTGGATCCAGTTCTGATGATGTTGACAATAATTCAGAGGATGATGTTGACGATATTGCTAATTCTTCAACGAGTGGTTACATTACTCCAAGTGGTCTGGATTGGAGTTTGAAACCTCCAACAAAAAATAAAATTCAACCATACAACATTATTTGGTGTGCGTCAGGACTAGCAAGAAAACATATTGCTGCAACATCAAAGGAAGCGTTTCAGTTACTTGTAACTCCAATTAGTGTAGAAGAAATTGTGAACTGTACTAATTTAGAGGGGAGACGTGTCTAAGGAGCAAAAGGAAAACCGTGGAAAGATGTAACTGTTGATGAATTTCTTGCATTCTGTGGTTTACTTATTCATGCGGGAGTTGACAGAAGCTGCGAGAGAACTATTTTGTAGTGAATTTGCCAATCCTATATACCGAGCCGTAGATTTGACGACAAGAGAACCCGGAATGCGCGTTTGGGATTTATTCATTTCGCAATGCAAAACCAGTATCATACCGGATACTAATGTAACTATTGATGAACAACTCGTTGGGTTTAGAGGTAGATGCAAATTCGTTAAATATATGCCAAGTAAACCGGCAAAATATAGACTAAAAATATTTTGGATGTGTGAATCCAAGTCTGGTTATGCTCTGGATGGTTTAGTTTATGTTGGTCGCCAGCCCGAAGAACCTCCACATAAAAACCTGGGGCTTGAAGTGGTACAAACACTTTGCGTGGAATTCATAATTCTGGTCTCAATCTCACGATAGACAACTTCTTCACTAGTGTTCCGCTAGCAATTTATCTGTCGGATAAAAATATTACTGATTACTGATGATTCCGAAAGAAGTGAAAGCCTCACAATATCTTGTAGTCTGCTCTTCATTGTTTTGCTTTCGAAATAACGTATCCATGGCACGTTACGCACGTAAAAAGAACAAATGCGTAATTTTACTAAGCACCATGCACCACGACGCATATATCAATGATGACGCTAACTAAGAGGAAGTCTGAAATCATCACTCATTATAATAAAACAAAGGGCGGTGTTGACGTCATGGATCAAATGGTGTCGACATACATGCGCAAGAGGCAAAGTAAACGATGGCCCATGACATTTTTCTTCATCATTGATGTTGCACCAGTCAACGCAGTCTTTACGAAGCAACATCAACATAAGAGTGTCCAGAAGTCCAGAAGTGTCTAAGAAGATTTATTGATATCTCTGGTCCGCCAGCCGCTCAAACAAGTGCAACAATTAAGAGAAAGAGATGCTCAGTGTGTCCCGCAAATATTGATCGTAAAAGCATAATGACATGTATTAGTTGTAAAAATAATATCTCTAATGAGATCTGTAATGAGCATAGTATTATAATGTGCTCTAAATGTTTCTTTAATCCATAAAAAAATTTTAAATAATAATGTTCACTTTCATATTTCATCTCACGTTTGTAATGTATATGTATAAATAAATAAAGTTTTACTTCAATAACTTTGTTTCTATTCTGACTATACATGGTTTTATATAATGGGTTTCAGAAGCCCGGATTATGTAAATGCTGATATTTTATTGGTTAAGTATCCAAGGGTTAAATAATATAAATTTATCTATTTCTAAATTTATGTTTGTAATAAAAAAAATTTTCACTATAAATTTCATTTCCAAAATAATTCTTTTACTTAAAAATTTTGTAATAGCCATGTACTAATACCAAAAACATGAACAAAAGGTACAAAGTGCTTTGTTAAACTACAAGTTTTTTAATTTACAATCACTTTTATGTGAATTTATCCTTAAAATATAAATTACGAGAGGTTTTGCCCTATATAACATGAATTGCAATTTAAACAGTTAATTTTGTAAGCTACATTAATCTTTTTAATACAGGAATTTTATCTTTTAGTTTGGAAAACAAATTGTTGTAAAGTATTAATCGGTTTTATCGTAATTTTGTATTCGTTATTTAATGTTTTTAAATATGCTTAAAATTTTTGGAGTTAAGTTGCTATCGGAAAACATATATTACAACTTTATATTAGAATTACCAACATTATTATAGAGAAATCTGAAAGTGTTTTATCAAGTTAGTTGCATATTAAATATTAACTCTCAACATTCTTTATGTTACTCACACAAAATTTGTATTTTGTGACGTGTTGAAATTACTGACAAAAATTCATTTTTGATGGCTCACTTTTTAGGCTTTGGACGGTGCAGAATTGTTCGTAAAGTCTTTTTTTTTAAACGTCGCCACCTTAAAACACGTGGTATATCTAAAAAAAACATTCAGAAAAGGTGAGTGAAATTAACAACTGAGAGATAAATGTATTAACATTTAACTGTATGAATGTAATTGACAGTCGTGCAATCAAAATAAGAGTATGCACTATTTTTAATTTCTCAAGGCTAATGAAAAATCAACATTTTGTGATAGGTAGTTTTTGTGCAAAACTGGCATACAAACACCCAATAAACATAAATTAGTGTTTTCATACAGTTATAATTCACAGTAGTGTGATTTAGTATGATTATTTGTTAACCAAAAAAGCTCGTTTGAGAACTAATAGATCAAGAGTACTGGATGCATTAAAAGCTAAAACTCTAACTGGGCAGAATATACTCTCATATAACAAAGACAAAAAGAACTGTTAAAATTTCAATTTAAGTCAATCAAATTTGAACTTTTGAATTTCACACAGGTAAGTAGGTTGTGATAAGCTTTACCCATCTGTAAACTAAATGACATACTTAAAGACAATTTGAAAAGGGCGTCGTCTAGCCTCTTCATTAGATGATCATGTAAAAATAGTTGTATTACTGAATAGTTAAAGCGATTCCAAACATTAATGGGTAATTGTAAAAAGAAATGTTACGCAAGTTTTATAGCCTCGACCAATTATTTAATGATTAAGAATTTACATACCTGTTTATAAACCATATCAAATTCACGTAATTGTTCTAAAGTTGTAGAACTTAGATTTGATTGTGGAGTGCTGCGGATAACATTTGATGGTATCTGCAGGACAGGTTTAACGATGCGAGCATTTTGTACTAATGGTTGACGAGTAGTTAATGTTACCCTCGTGCTTGTAGGGGACTCATCTTCTGAATTAATATCAACTTCATTATTTTCCAAGGTACGTTGTTTACCTTGAAGAGCAGCAGCTAATAATGCACTCATTTTTCCCTGAATGACACTATCTTTAACTAACGAAAGCTGTTCGGGATTGGTGGTAGCAATGCGAAAAACTTGCCCTCGACCAGGTGGTATCAAATTTATAGTTTGTCCGACAGGCACTTGACGTGTATATATAACTCCTCCCTGAACGGGTTGTACGTTCAGGGAAGCAGGCGAGTTTTTTGGCTGGCTCTTTACATTACTAGATTTTTCTGCATCCGTGTTAATAGATTCACTATTGCTTCCAGATGATTCACTTGATTCCACATTATTTTGATATATGGGTTTTCCAAAAGCGTGTTGAAATTTAGGTAACATATCTAATCCTTCTGTTGTTTCAGTTTTTGTTTTAAAAGTGTTTTGTGCTACTTTCGAATTATTCTCTTCAACACCAACAGTTCCCGCAACAGAAGCATTCACAGTTTGCGTCATAGACACTTTTACCACTTTATTTGACGTAAATGAAGTTACCGGAATCAATTTTCCATCAGATGATTTACAAATAAATTGTAAAATACGATTTTGTTCTGGTCCCGGAGCACTTACTAACGTCTTCAATGTTGGTGCGGGCGTCCTCACCTGATTAATTAACTGACTAATGATTTGATCCCCTCCAGATATTACCCTAGGAATGCTGTTAACCTAATAATATATAATATCATTCAGTTCACATAACTACAAAATTACAATAATGATATTAACAAGAATTGGTATTTAAAGATGGTAGCTAAATTCAAATAAACTATAGATTATAATAACTTCAGTTCAGAGATTTATTAATAAAGTAATCACTACAGTGCAAGGCATTTATGTGATCATTGCTTGGTGTGAAGATACACCAACAGTGGTAAAACTTAAACGTTCTCAAAACATGGAAACCTAGTTTGAATTTTTTACCTACTGTTTTTTATCAATGTGAAAGTTTGCATTAAACTTATAGGAAATTATTTTTAGAAAACTAATCACAATATCTTCTCCAGTTAATTATTTTGGTGTATCTTCACTAGAAAGCACAGTTAACATACTAACGAACTAAAATAATTTCAATAATCTGAACTCTAACAATCTATTTGTCATCGCTAAGAATAACCTCAAATAAATAACTTGTTAAATACCAATTCTTCTTAAAAAAAACTAAAACTGGCATCCATTTTCATCAATACGCTTAATCAAAAAACAAAAAAATTCGAAACAAACCATACTAAATGCGCCAAGTAGCTGAAAGCCACCCACTATATCAAAAATACAGGGATATAGTAAAACGAAACTTAAAAAATTCATTTTGATCAAGCTAAACGTATAGCTTAGACATCGTTTCTTCTTTCAAGAGCTGTGAAGTGCGCGCCGAATGAATTAAAACGCCGACAACGCAAAATATATTCCTGCTTAAAAATATCGAAGGTAAAATAATGCAAACATTAAAGCATTGTTGCATTAAAAGATGTCAAATCCATCTTTTTTGTAATTTGCTTCTATTTTGATTCTTTAATAGACATTAAGAAACGCAACGTCATCATCTCCGGTGTCATTATAGCTATTAATTCACAGAACATTTTACGCCAATTTTTAGGTTGGCAAAGCTTGATCCGGAATTAAGTCATGCATGTCAATTACAAAATGTGTCAAAAACAGGATGTGTGCAGTGTAAAACTTTGATGTCAGGAAATTCGCGTCCATATTTTTAGCAGTTTCACGTATTTCATGGGGCGTACACGCAAGATTATATTCAATTTTCGTGTTTTGTGACAGAATTTGGATAAAACAACGGCGACTAAATCAAATTTTCAATTTTAAAATGAAGACTACCAATCGACACAAAAATCCGTAAATCAACTAAAGCAAAAATTTTTGTTTAAAAACTACATTGAAAGGACAAATAACAAGTGCAAAACAGGTTTCTACGCAACCGATATTGAGATTTGAAACGACCCCTACCTAATTCTTCCTTTCGAATGACCACATATTTGGACATTTTTTAACAAATTCGTTCTAGATTTGGCTAAATAAAATAATTAAATAATACTGAAAGAAAAAACAATTTTGAAGGAGTACAAGCTGATTTTTTTGATGCCAGTATTAGTATCAACACTAAATGTAAAAAAAAATCTATATTACTGATCTAAAATCTCTTATAAAACAACAAACTACCACCTCGCGATTTACTATAAATTCTAAACCATGCTTTTTAAACACTGCTTAAAATCACACATACATTCAGTGCTAGAAAAATTATTATAATGTACATTTAAAATGAACTTAAAAGTGCAAGTTAATAGCTCTAGACTTACAGATCATAGAAGTAAAAACCAAAGCTGCCTAACAGCCAGTCACTGCA
This sequence comes from Vesta saturnalis, assembly GCA_036346205.1. NCBI lineage: Eukaryota > Metazoa > Arthropoda > Insecta > Coleoptera > Lampyridae > Vesta > Vesta saturnalis. Next base: position 156,083 of record JARFJB010002260.1, on the reverse strand, counting down.
AGCCACTACACTAAAGTTTCAACAAGCGAAGATGTAACATAATTAATTGTAACAACTGATACAGATTATCACTAAAGTTTATTTGGATGATTAATAGCATTTGTTTAACCATCATGAAAAATATTTCATGAGTAGCAGTGAAGTATTAAAACATCAAATAACATTATTATCTTTTCATAATAAATGATTTATAGTCGATTCACAAATAAAATGTTAAAAGAACCGAATGACACCTATAAGTATTTTTCAGTAACATTAATTCAATATATGCAGAAAACAAAGGATGTAATTCAATACTTGCCAATGTGACAAAACATTAAAACAAAACTATTTTTAACAAATTTGTCTTTACAAGAGAACAAAATCTTAAGACCTGGTAACACTACAAATTTTTGTTTTGAAAAATTGTAATTTATTCAAAATTAATTACAATTTATTAAAAATTGTATCGATGTAATATACAAACTGTTCCATTGCCAACTTGATCTTCCACACTGGAAGTGAGCATATAGTGCCAATATTTTCTTTTGACTAGGAATCCTTCACAACATTTACCAAAATGTCATATTTCAACTCCTAGTTATTCACCGGACAACTTTCGAATAAATGTATCCCTTTAACGTCTATAGCAAATCATTTCAAAATAATACACATTTTTGAAATTACCAATATTATTTAACAAAAAATTGAAATCCTAATTACGATTAATCAGTCAACCAAAATTTTACTAAATCAAAATTTAAAAACCTACGCATATCAATTTAAAGAGCTAGCTTATACATTTTGTGCTTTATTCAAGTAGTAATAGCGAATTTAAGAAATCAATTTACATTATTTCATACAAATTTTAAAACATTCCGATCAAATATTAATAATAATATATTTGTTTATTTAGACGTAAAATCCATTCTTATATATATATATATATATATATATATATATAAACTATTTTCGGGAAAAAATAATAATAAACGAATTAATGTTTCATAATTAATAAATTATTAAAAAAAATGAAGCCAGTGTTTTTTCGAATTTTTACGAGAAAACGCTCTTTTAATAATAAATTAGGAAAACCAAATTAAACATATTAATTATTTAAAAAATGTTGCAAACTTAAGAGAGTTTATTGACCCCCGAGGTATAATTTTATTTCTTGTTCATTTTATTTATCTTCACTCAAAAAAACATATGTCAAACATTCCTATGATACGAAATAAATAAATAACCTGCATTTTAGAACTTGACATTTGTCACATTGCTGATACATTGATCGACATTAATTTACTTTAAATTTACTGATTTTTGGATTTCGTGGTGATTTAAATTGTAAACTTATTCGAAATATGGTATGCACTTTTATTGAATATGCAAATATGCATCTCATGTATGGTCTTGCCTCTTGCAATGCTTTGAAAGCCAGAAGATTATATCACGAGAGATTTCCTAATCATACTATTCCAAATCAGAAGACATTTCAACAAGTTGACCAACGTCTAAGAGAGAATGGTGAGTGATTTCGGTTACTAAGGTAATAATATTGACTTTCTTTATAACTTTAGGAATGTTTAAGAAAAAAAGTAATGATGCTGGTCTGACAAGAACAGTGCGTACGGTGGAATTAGAGAAAAATATTTTGAATGATGTAGATGGCACTCCTTCAACAAGCACTCGCAAATTAGCCGCACAATGTAATAAGCTGAAAACAATAATTCATGAAGTTCTTCAAGAACAGCGGTTATACCCATATCATTTGCAAAAAGTGCATGAATTGATTCCTGAAGATTTTCCTCGTAGAATACAGTTCGCAAACTGGGTATTGGATCGGCAACGAAATAATGAAAACTTCATTAGCACTATTCTTTTTACAGATGAAGCAGCTTTTACCAAAAATTGTATCACGAATTTACACAACTCACACATATGGGCTGATGAAAATCCTCATGCAACTATTGTTTTGCATCATCAACATCAGTTTCAATCAATTAATATCTGGGCAGGAGTCATTGGCAATTTTTTGATTGGACCATTTGTATTGCCGGCGCGATTAAATAGATAACTTTATTTGGAGTTCCTCCAGAACGCTTTTCAAGATTTAACACGCTAACTGCCGTGCGAGTTAAATACAACTCGCGCAGCCTTTGGTCTTTGAAGCCATGTGAATCGTGAATAACTCGCACTTCAACGTTAATACATAGGCAACTGAAAATATGCGGTGCCAGAAACAATTCGATGCATTTACCACATATTTTTGTTTCTTCTTTCCAAAATTATAATTATTTAAAAATTTGACTGAATTAAACTTGTTTACTATCCGTGTTTACTTACTGGGTCGTCCAACACTAATTTATTACGTGACAATATTACTACAAACAAGTTTATTTCATAAAAAACACAAACGTTTATTCAAGAAGCATATAAAACAAACAGATTATAAGGTTTATAACGCAAAAATATAAAGACAAAAAAATTATGCACTTTTGGCATTGGATACATGCTTATCAAAAAAACGTTCCACGCAAAAATATGAATCACATTTCAAGCATTTATAAGCACTTTCCTTGCACTTTGCGGTTGCATACTGACGTCCGTGTAGATTTTTTAAATTTTCGTAACACACAACACATCTTCGACGCGTAACCATGTGTTGTAAACCGCACTGAGGTGTTTTGTGAGTCGAATTTGCTTCAGCATTTTCACCGGCGGCTTCTTGAAAATTGAGTAGTTTTAGGGTTATTTCTTCTTTGAATCTGGTTATGCTTATTTTTCTGCCAGTTATGTTTTTGTGCAGAATATGCGCATTTACCAGAGCCGATCCAGTAATTAGTTCTACCGCCAATTTCCGAAACCATTTAATTCCTCGTCGTAGTGCAGCTGTATATGATTTCATTTGATCCGAAAGATCAATGAAAGCTTTTGAGTTGTTATAGTCAACTATAATCTCTGGTTTTTTATTTCCACTTTGCACCTGTTTACGATTAGCTGTATGAATTGTGTTCAATACTAACACATCCCTCTTATCTTTCCACTTGAGCACTACGACTCCTGTGTTACTTACTCTCTTGTGCAATTTGTTGTCCTTTCGTCAATTTGGCACACACAACTTTTTGCGGATTCAATTTCCTGTTGCTTCTGAGGTTCCAACGAGGTGAGTTGATCTATCAAGAAGTGTATGAGCCAGGTGCAGACTTGTGTAGTAATTACCAGTGAATAAAATTCTTCCACAGTCTAGCAAGTTTTCCATCAACGACATTACTACAGAAGATGAAACTGGCGTTCACGGAACAGCTTCTTTACCACAATAAATTTTGATATTGTACGTGTATCCATCTTTGACACATAACTTGAATAGTTTGATGCCAAACTTGTGGCGCTTGTTTTTTATGTATTGCTTGAATGCTAAGCGCCCTCGAAACGGAACGATGGATTCGTCAATACATACTTCCTTCTCAGGCACATAGTAATGTTGAAACCTTTTAAGCAATAAATCAACAAGTGGCTGAATTTTGAACAAAGGATCATTGGGAGGACAAGTCTCATTATCGGAAAAATGGCACATCCGTAGTAATATTTCAAATCTATTTCTAGACATGACATTTTTTACAGAATTTGTGTATAGAGGATTTTTCGACCAGTAATCAGAAAGTTTTGGCATCTTGTTTAGGCCCATCCACAGTAATATTCCTAAAAACTTTTCCATTTCCAATGGATCCATGTCCTTCCATTGCGCAAGCCGTGATTTACCGGAAGGTACTTCTTTACGTATTTTTTGGGAAGCGTATCGATTTGTTTCTAATACCATGTGATTGATAATATCAGGTGTTATAAAAAATTTAAAAAAATCGTAGGGCGATTTTTCTAGTATTTCGTCAATTGTTTCACACGATACAGCTGCATTTGCAGGGCTGTAAGGAAAATCTTTGAGATGTATACCTGTCACATCATTCCAGGTGAGATCAGCGGCATCAGAAGCTACTGTATCTTCAAGTTCGTCATCTGTACTATTGTTGTAATCTGCTACAACTGCCTCAATTGTTTCACTAACTAAATTTGTACGATCAATTTGTTTCGTGGATAAATTTTGTATTTTACGAATTTTTCTCGGAACAATGTCTTCATCGGAAGTTGTCTATTCACTGTCACTTGCCACATATTCATCTTCTGAATCACCAGCAAAGGGATCAGCTACGTCTTCATCACTCATATCAACGTCATCCATAAGCGTTTGCAGTTTTTCATTTCTGCTTCGTAAGAACACATTTTTATATCTTCTATAGAGACACTACCTTTTAGGATCACGATAGGCAAACAAGTGCTTCTTATTGCACCTCCAAGATATCACAGAGCGCAAGCAAAAACCAGTTTCAACTTGTTTAGACCGCGAGTTGCATACAATCCATGCGGCCCCAGGTGATTCAGCGCCGCGCGAGTTACATATAACTCGCAGTAATAAAACACATATAAAAACTGTATATTTCTGTTTATTTATTTTATATGATGATTTTTCATAATATTAAACCCAAACAATCTAAAAAATATATGTGGCCCCACTGTACATCTTTTTTTTGTTTGATGTGGCAGTCTACGTGTTAATCGAGCATTTACCTCTTGAAACCCGCCGATACATGTACTTTATGCACGATGCCTGGCCTTCTAGATCTCCAGACCTGACGCCTTTGGATTTTTACCTGTGGGGACACCTCAAAACCTTGGTGTATTCCGGTCCGGTTGATACTAGGGAGGAGCTTCTACAGAGAATCACGTTTCATTGTGATGTGCTAAGGAACAATGTGGGGTTATTGTGCCGGGTACAGTAGTCCTCAATTCGTCGTGCTCGCGAGTGCATCAGACTTCACGAAGCCCATGTTGAACCCACTTATGAAGTTCTTAATTAAATGAAAATGAAACATAAATTCGTTTATTATTTTATTTCTCGAAAATTGTTAATTTTATCGATATTAAAAACAAGTATACCTTTTTTTTAGAGAAAGGTTCAAACTACCCAAAAATATTTTTTTTTAGATCTTTATCATACCGGGTATTAAAAATGTAGACGTTAAGGTGTACAACTTACTCCATTCCTGGTAAACTAAACAAGCTAAATATGTTTCAAAGATACTATTTTAAAAGGCCCCTACTAGTGGCCATCATACTGAATTTTTATTAAATTATGTCAAGTACTTTAAAAGTTATTAAAGAAAATGTTATTTCCAGCGGTGTCCTTTAGGGGCTCACATCTCGGTAGGGAGGGTCTGGAGGAAAAAATTTATAGGAACTTGTCATGTTATTTTTTCGTCTTCTATCTAAATGAGAGATTTCCACATTTTTCTGGATACCCTGTGTGTGTGTGTGTGTGTCTATATATATATATATATATATATATATATATATATATATATATATATATATATATAAACGTAGAATAGTGGTCTATCGAAACGTAGAATTTAAGAACAGATTTCGAATCCTGAATGTGATTCATCTTAAAAAGAGCTGTTAATACAAAAATCAAATCAAAGAAAAGAACTTAGAGAAAAGCAAAAAATGAAATAGAATTTTATATTCAACTTTAAAATTTGAAGTTCGTAACAGAGGCACAGTATTTCAAACCGAAATTAAAAATTGTTACGAAAATATTTTTCTAAAGAGTAAAGACTACTTTGAATAAGTACATTTTTAATTTTTAATTTAAATAAGTCAAATTTTTTAATAGATTTTATATTATTAGGTAATTTGTTTTAACAAATACTTCCTGTGTAATAAGGATTATTTTCAAAAAGTGAGTATGTGCACCTCATACTGTAAGAGATGTCTGAAGCGAGTATTATATAAGTGTTTCTCGTTTAAACTATATTTGTGGACATTGGTGTGGACAAACGTCAATAATTCTAATATGTAGAATGGGGAAAGTGTTAAACTTTGTGTGGTCTAAAAATATCTCAACATGTATCCCTACAGTTAAAAAATGCACCTTAGTGCTCGTTTTGACAGAATAAATAAATGATGTACAGTATTAAAATACTTATCTTTTTTGGATTTTTTATTGGTCTATTTGTATACTAAAGTTATTATTTTTCAAAGTTCACAAAATTGCTTCAACATATTTTACAATTTTAATACATAATATTACTAATGACGAAGATAACTATAAGTGTTATCGAAACGTTTGGATTGCATAACTTTAGTATACAAACACACCATTAAAAACCCCAAAAAAGATAAGAATTTTAATATGTGTAATAATGGACAAAGTTAACATTTTCAGATGTACAGTATTACTTCTGCCACAGCATATCATGCTGTATCTCAAGAGAGACTCAAAGTTTGATCGGTAAGAAAAAAAAGGAAAAGGCCACGTATTTCATTCCCTCCCCAAGGAGGAGGGCGGGCTGCTCGAGCTTCCCGAGCTCCTTCAGCCACAATCATGGATTCTCAGCATACATACATACATTACGTATATATGCATGGTGGGATTAAGGATGGGTGTGGTCAGGATAGGATCGGAAAGAACGCAGTTAGGGTTTGATCCGCAATAAGTTAAAGTAACAACAGTATTGACAATTTGACTAAGTTTATTTAGTGCATAACAATGTTTTGATAACATTTTTAATAAAAAATCTACATGGTTGTTAAAACTTACAGGTAAATTTAAATGAATTCCCTAAACCTTACAGTAAGTAACTTGTTGAAGACTTTTATTATTAAAAGTAATTAATGGACTCTGTTGATATTGATTAAGTACACCAAGAATTGCACCATGTAGATTTTTTTGTTGATTTAACACTAGCTTATGATTTTTTAGATATCCACTAATTTTTGCAATATCCAATTTTAACATGTTCGACATCACATTCATATCTTCATTGGCACATATCAAGGTGATAATAATAATATAATATACTAAAGGGATCGAAAATACTTCCCTGTGGAACTCCAGTATGTACTGGAAGAAATTTTGAGTTAACATCCAAAAATGTTACAAACTGACATCTATGGGTTAAGTACGAATAAAAAATGTCAAATGTACTTAAAAAGCTTATAACAAGAATTGCAATCATGTTTTCGAAGATTTTTGCTTGTAGTTATTTGTAAATAAAGAAATTCTTAATAAATTAGTAAAAATTGCTAGAGACAAACACTTGTTATTTATGACATATGGTGTTGTGTAATCTACATTTGCTTTACTATTTTTGAAGGAATCTTATCTGGTCCACCTAAATTTGTATTTTTTACACTAATTATAATGTTACGAATCTCTATCTCTGATATAGGTGAACTGAAAATGTTTAGTTTTACGTACATTTTGTAATAGGGGGACGATGCATTCGTTTGACTGCTTAAACTTTTAGGCACATTAACGAAGAAATCGTTAAATTAATAAGCAAGTTGTGGATTGTTAGTTTCAGCATCATTTGCTACGATTGAGGTTGCCACTTTATTACTTTTGTTTTTCACACTTTTGTTTATCAGATTCCAAACTGTCTTTGACTTATTATTGGAATGAATTATTAATTTACTGTAGTACAATTTCTTTGCTTCCCGTAATAATTTTCTGTAAATGCATTTAGTTTTTATAATAATTTTCAACAACAACGCATTTTTGGTTTAATTCATGAAGTAATTTAAGTTTCTTACATGAAATGAGAAAGCCTCTAGTTATCCACATCTTGTTATGTGATTGGTCTTTGTGAATTTTTCAGCTTAAATGTTATAATAGCAGTATAAAGTATCGACAAATTTATTAAGCTTATCATTAGCACATTGGGCAGTAAGTACATCATTGCAACTTTACGATAACAAATGTGACAAAAACGTACAGATATTTTTTATCGAAAATTATCACAGGCTTCTTGAAAGGGAAATGAAATAATCTGTAACGAGTTATCAGAAAGACAATTGTAAACAACATTCATTGGCATTAAATTCCAATTACATTTTGTAAATATATTATCAATGTCTGTAACTGATGATTGTGTGACTCTAGCAGGTTCACAGAAAACAGTTTCTAAGTCAAAGGAATTCATAAAGTCCACCAAATCACAAGTTTTACCGTTGACTTTATCCAGAATATTATCATTTAAATCCCCAGACACAATTATTAGGGTTTTTTTCTATAAACACAAATGATACAGATAGTTACACTATTGTTTTCAATTTCGACTGCAGCAAACGTACATTGCTTCTCTATACACAAGACTTCAATACGCATGAGGTATTGGTTTACCATTAGAAAAAAATAAACACTTTATATCATCAAAGGTTGAAATTTTTTACAAATTTAAACGTTTTAAAAAAATTTATTAGGATGTCAAATAAAAATGTGAAATCTGAAAACATTAAATAATGAAGTATTTTAATTATATGAGTGATAATTGGAAAAGTGTACATTTTCATTTACATGTAAAAATTTGATACTATTACACAGGTAACTTTGACTTGGATTTTGATAATTATATGGCAAAAGTAAAAATTCATTCCGAAATCCTCTTTCTGGATAGTGGCCTTGAATTTTAAATGTGATATATTTTAAAAACTCACGTTGGATGTTTTCAATAGCGTATTTTTGTACTACATAAATTCGGTACCATATTAAATCACACTACTCGAGTTTAAGTCTTACAAGTGTGAAGTATAAAGGAAATAAAGTGTTATAATTTGTAAATTATCTACTATTTCTAATAATAAAACGCCGAAAAGTAAATGTATTGGATGTGTTCGGTAAAGTGCAACTAGTAATCAACAATTACTCCTAGCTTTACAATTGAAGTATGGCTAAGATTAAGTGCTTTGATAGAATATTGAAAACTGCTGTTTTACGTTTTTAAAGTCCAGATTATTTATTTTACACAATTGGTGAATTAAATTTATTTATTTTTGCAACACAATCAAATAGATTTGTAGTTTTATTTATAAATTTTAAGGTCATCTGTAAAAACAAGATGATGGCATTATACTGAAGAAAATGATATATTTATAAAATAGTACTGTGACAGATGACTTGCGTACCCTACGGGTGCAATAAAAAGGGATGTCTAGAAATTGCATCCTTACAGGGGAGTTTTACATTTGAATTAAATTTCATAGTTACAATGATGACACTATGTAAACACACTTTTCAAAAGATATAGAATAACTTATTTTATTATTTTTAACACATCCTAAGCGTGGTAAAGTGTAGGTGTCCCCTAAGAGAGAATATTTAAAAATGCATCGCTTAAAAATAGGGGATAAAAGAAGAGGATATCTAAATTGCGAGCTCAGGTACGTACGAAGTTACTGGTAACAGCTATTTAGTACATAGGGCTTTTTACATATCTGAAAAAATGGGAGAGGGGCGATCAATAAAGTCGGAAACGGTTGAACCAATTCTAATTAAATTTGGTATGGATATTTTTAGCCATAGGAGGTTTTACCACGATATCCACATATGCATATTCTCGCTTACACTTTGCTATTACGACCCAACGGCTGGTATTTTCATATAGTTCTTGATTATTGGCTTGATAGGAGCTTCTTTTTCATACGTGGATAACAGGCATTTGAAAAAAAATCCACATTGCTAGAGACGTTCAAGGCCACGTGTGTCGTCCCGAATGGAGTGGTGGTGGTACAACGGCTATTATCATTTCGTCTAACAAACAAGTTTAGTTTCGCAGCAAACATAGGCGAATGCACACTGTTTGGTGTTTCTAATATAATGGATTCCGACTCATAAGGGAAATCGAACTTAGTTACCGCGACTCTGCCAGCGACTACACAGAAAGTGAAAGTGACTTTTAATTACGGACGATAATATTCCTGGTGTTCAAATGGGCGAATGGACAACAATTGTAGACCTATTTGACGATGAACTTCCCCAATACCAATTTGACTTCCATCCCGATATTGATTTCGAGGAATGTAAGGATCCTGTATGTTTTGAATCATTTATATCGCCCACTGATGTAAATGAACATGACATGAAAGTGGACCAACAGAAGAGCGGAGATGTTTTTCGAGGCTAATCCAGACAAAATAAATGTTTTTGGTTTAGCCTACAAAGAAGTAGAGAAGGGCGGAATATACGTTTTCTTAGCCTTGTATTTTCTCACAGGTCTGATAAAATGCCCACAGCTCTCCGATTATTGGAGCAAGGACCATTTGTGTTCTGGCCCACCAGTGTTTCATAAACCGGTAATAAGCCGAAATCAGTTCTCCATCAATTATGAAATTTATTAGATTCTCACCTGCCAGACATAATGCGCCACTTATTAGACTGGGAGTTTTTATAGCAGAAAACTGCCAAATGTTAGTCGATCCCGGCCCAGTAGTCCCCGTTGCTGAGCAATTGATGTTATATAAGGAAGGCAGTATATAAAAACTTAAAAAAAAACGATTTCGATTTGGGATAAAATTATTTGCACTATGTACCAGTACACCTGAGCTCAGAGGATACACTTGGAATTTCTGTGTATACATCGGCAAGGACATATACAATGTATCGCATATACCTGGTTCGGATAACCTTGTAGTCTCCGAGAAAATCGTAGTGCACCTTAATCAAAACCTTCTAAATAACAATCGGGAAATTATTGTGGACAATTTCTATAGCTCAGCTCGACTTAGTGAATTTTTGTTGACTCAAAAAACGTATCTTACACAGAGGAGTTGGTACAAGTTCCGCTAGACCTACATCAAGCTTACTTTATTCGAAAAGATGTGCTTCTTTTGGTGAGGTTCAAAGATAAGAAAGATGTTTATCTTATAACTAGTAAACACACGGCTGGTTTTTGTCCTAAAGAAAGATATGTACGGGGAGGAAATATAACAAATAACAATAAACCGAAACATATAGAATTTTATAACCAGAACAAGTTGATGCAGTTGATCAGGACTTTGAACCATACAGCCCCTTGCGAAAATCGTGTACTTGGTCTACCAAAGTTGGTTTTCACATTATACACCAAATGATTTGAACTCAAAAGTTCTATACCGTCGCGCTCATAATTTATAAGGTAATACACAGTGACACTTTCAATTCAAATTATTGTCAATGTATAAACCAAGACTTTTTCTTCTAGTTTTAAAAGGAACTGGGGCATTTATCTACCATATTGTCACATCTTTTGTATTTAAAATACAATAAAATAAAATAGGAATGTGAAAATGTAAACCTTCACCATTATCACACATAATAAAATACTTATCTTTTTTGGGTTTTTTTAATCGTGTATTTTAAATTATACAATCTAAACGTTTCGGTAACACTTACAGTTATCTTCGTCAGTAGTAATATATATTCAAATTGTTAAAGATGTTGTAAACAATTTTGTCAAAGTTGTTTACAACATCTTTAACAATTTTAATAGATATTACTACTGACGAAGATAACTGTAAGTGTTATTGAAACGTTTAGATTGTATAATTTAAAATGCACCATTAAAAAACCCAACCAAAAAAGATAAATATTTTATTAAAATAAAATAGGATTTATTGAAGTTAAAAAACAGACATTAGAGTTAAACCCAAGTTGTCAAGTACATCGGAAGCATACCTTTGGACGTTATCGAAACATTTCCCAGCTACTTAAACAGTGGTGACATCTGGTCATAGAACGAGAGATTTAAGAAATGATACAATATCGTTAACGAACAAGATAAAAAGGATAGGTCCCAAAACAGAATCCTGGGGACTACTATATTTACTAGAGATATCAACTCCTTAGTAACTGTTACGTAGTCACATTTTGGCGAGACTTGCTGAAATCTATCAGATATGTAAGAAACAAACCAGTCGAAAAAATCCTTCTTGTAACATAAGCATTGAATTTCACTAAAAGCGCCGTATGGCAAAGGCATTCAAACGCTTTACTGAAGTTACAGAATGTAGCTACAGTATATTTATTCCTTTTTATCGCGTTGGTATTAAATACGCGGGCCTTTGAGGGTTCAATGCCGGAAGAAAAATTGTTTATTTTTACTATTTACATGGTTGTTACCTGTAAAAACCTTTAAAGCGACACAAAAATTACTTTTCTGTGAAACTGTAGGAATATGCAGACTGTGCTTATGTAATAAACCTGCGCACGGTATCATTTCCTTTTTCCCCTTCTTTTGGCGCACTCTTACGTATTACGAGACGCAAAAAATCAATGAAAACTTTAAAATATTGCAATACAAATTATAGAGCTTAATGAGTATTTAATTCGCATATCTATGATTTTAGTTCTCTAGGGATGTTCGAGTTAGTTTTCAGTGTAATTGGAGACAGAGTTATAACAGTAAGGGAGGGACGCATGTACAATGGAAATCAATTTCTATCATTATCGAAATTTTAAATTCTTTTTCATGTAAAACCCTTTAACTACACTAATATCAAAACAAAATTAGGTTAAAAAATTTTGAAACTGTCTGACGTCACAAGGTATTTTTTTACGTTTTCAGTTTGCGGTGACAGCAATTTTCACCAAGTGTTTTGATAAGTTTTGTTTGTTAAGATTACTGCACCCATTTTATAATTATTGCTCTAATCTTGTTTTATTCATAATTCTACTAAAAACTATCAAAATGATGAAAAATAAACCTACGTATTTAAAATATTGTATATATCCCTTATTTCGAAGCGCCCGAACTCTAAATAAATATTCATTAGATTCGCCAATAGCTGTATCTCTGTACAACACTCTACCAAATCTAGAAAAAATTAAACACGGCCATTAGACTGTACATTGAAGGCATTATAGTAATTTCTGTTGTTACAATGTGAAGCTAAGCTTATCTTTTGGTACAGTTATGTGATTCAAATTAATTTTATCTCTAATCAAATACTGTGGTCTGGAAAAGAAAAAGGCCACGTATTTCATTCCCTCCCCAAGAGGAAGGCGGGCTACTTGACCTTTCCAAGGTCCTTCAGCCACAATCATGGATTCCCCAGGATAGGATCGGAAGGAACGGAGTTAGGGTGCTGTGGTCTATCGATACACGCATACAGACATGAAAAAAATATAATAAATTCTTATAAAAATGAACACACAAAATCATTAAACTGTTTTAATAGTGAGCTGTTCATCGACAAAAATTAAGCCAAGGTCATTTTTAATAGTTAATCTTTATAGTTCCAAATGTAATAAAATAAATTGCGGTATTGAAAATTACTAAAGGCGAATTTTAGCGACGAACGTGGTTGATCACGTTTTGAACACGGTGAAAATTCTGACGCCTGTTCTCGCCCAAAAGACATTTTCCATCAATCTGACGCCTGTTGCTTACATTTTAAAATTTTGTGTTAGGTTCTCAATTCAAATGCAATGAGCGAAGAGCAGAATTTGCTTGTATTAGCAATTCATATGGTTTTTGATTGGACAATGCAATTATTTTGCATTCATTGAATAGCATAATTAAAACTTACGACATAACAGAAAATATACTTGTATGTGGTAGTGTAATTAGGGAAACACATTCGACTAGATAGGTATTACGCAGATTGGTTACCTCGCTTTCTAAAATGGATTTTTTTCTGAATGTTTCGAAAGTCACATGCTACATTCGAACAACTTTTAAAGAAAGTGTGTTAAAGTAGAAAAATCGCAAGTGACACGAGTATTAACGAACCGTAAATTTTACTACTGAACACTTCTCCCAACAATCATCTAGCGTTCCGTCCAACCACGTTCGAATTGTATAACAATGACATCACTTGTTCATCACCAAAACGCCATTTTCCTTAATTCGCGAACCAGGTTCGTCGCTAAAATTCGTCTCTAGTGTTGATAAAAATGAGATAATTGCATAGGTAAGGTAATAATAAGAATAAAAATGAAACTGTTTTCTTTGCGTTTCACATAGAACATAGAACATAGTATATGTGTTATAATCTTGAATAAGTAGTCATTTAAAATAAAAAAAAATGCAGATTATGAAAATGTAAACTTTCACCATTATTACCCATAATTAAAATATTTAGCTTTTGGGTTTTAACGGTGTATTTTTATATTTATAGTCTGTACATTTTGATAACATTTACAATTATTCTCCTGCAAGTGATATCGGACCGTATAGACTTATATAAATATAAAAGTACACCATTTAAATCCCAAAACTAAGTATTTTAATTAGATAATTTTTATAACAAAATTAAAACGCATTTTTTATTATTGTGCTTATGTAGGGAGGAATTAAGTTAGCATCTGTGCGAACATAAATTTCATTTATATTTGTACAATTACTTTATTCATTCTTCTAAACACTAGTATATTAGCATTGTTATAAAAATCGCATTTATAGAATCCCTTGATACATGCCAAAGTTTATATATAATTGAGACATAATCGTATGAACGGCAGTCGCAATTATATAACCGGAAAAAATTATACCTTCTGACGTCACAACCAGTGGAGTACGTTCTAGACCGCGTAGAGTTTTATAGATTTTCCAATCCTGTCTAGCGTGTAAGGAACTACAGTTTTTTTTAAATAAATATTTGTAATATATAAAATAAATGTAATGTCCCTTAGATTTTTTTGATGTTTCTAATTTTTTTTGCAAGTTCCCTATTACTGGAAGTTTTGAATGAAGAACAAAAGATATAGTCTAGATCATTAATTGGTGTATGTCCAGGTTTTGTAGTTGTGTTTCTCCCTAGGTTTTGACGTAAAAACTGAAATTGTTTTAAATTTGTTTTTTTGCCCATTATCACTGTTAACGTTGAGGGTGTTCTGAGGGTGTTATTACTCTCTACTAATATCAATTGTCATAATTTTATCACTTTCTAAAGCTCTTGAACATATGTTATATGGTAACGAGTCGATCAATATTAAAATGTATTTAATTAATTTAATCTAATTCATTACCATTTTAAAATTCGAATAGCTCCTATAGTGGACATATAAGGCTTGTAGTTCGTCAAAGTGGTCCTAGTTTAGCAAGTGGTCCGTAAGTAATGGTCCAAAGTGATAGGTAAGATTCTCGGACTAAAAATATTACGATCTGACGCAACTTATTTTAATAAAATATTGATAATAAAAAAGACATACTGTGTCAAAGTTCCAAAAAAAAAGTTGATTTTTGAAATATCTTCAAAACGAAAAATGGTATTTTTCTCATTCTTAGTATAATAAATAGAGATATAAAGTACATTCGTTTTAGCTTATTAATACGTTTTTATTAGGTAGTGGCGTAGAACGCAAGTGTTAGAGCAACCTTTTAATCCCTAATTTATATATATATATATATATATATATATATATATATATATATATAAATTGGATTTTTTTTAAATACGAAACCTTGATACTTTTCAGATAAAACGTATACATTGTCTAAATTGATAACTTTAAGAGTTTCTAAGATATTTGCATTTTTAAGTATCTATTAAAACTGCTTAGGCAGGTTATTAACTTTAACACCCAGTATCTCGAAAACGAAATACTATTGTACTTACGTTTGTATAAAAGTTTTGTGTTAAAATGATTAGATCTATCATTTCCCGAAGTTACATATATTCTTCCCGAAATATTGATTTTCACGTTTTGATGTTTCCTAAATACTACAGAATAATAATAACCTGCCTAAACAGTTGGTAGTAAATACCTAAAAATGCAAATATCATAGAAACTGACAAAATTATCGATTTAGACAAAGTATACCTTTTTTATCTAAAAACATCAAGGTTCCGTATTTAAATAAAAAAAATCAATTTACTCCTTTGTCGTAGAAATTAGGGGTTAAAGGTTGCTCTACCCCTTGTGTTCTACGCCACTGTACATAATAAAAACGTATTAATAAGCTAAAACCAATGTACTCTATATCTCTACTTATACCAAGAATGAGATTAATATCTTTTTCGTTTTGGAGATATTTCAAAAATCAACAATTTTTTTTTTGGAACTTTGACACCCTAATGTCTTTATTATCAATATTTTATTAAAGTAAGTTGCGTCAGATCGATACCTTGAGGTCGAGAAGCTTACATTTCACTTTGGACCATTTCTTAAGGACCACCCCGTAGAATACGTATATGAGTAGTACTACAATGAAACAGAATAAATCTCTAAAAAACAATTACACCACATGTCCTGAAACGCTTGAATAACAACGTAAATTATCTAGTTACCATAATCCCCACTTTTTTCTCCACTGTTTTTTTTTACTTATAGTATTCCCGAACAGGCTAAGATTTGCCTAACGTGCTAAAGCACTCAGGAACACTGGGAGGGTTTAGGAATATTGTTTGGCTGCCGAGAAATGTTTATGAATGGCTAGCTTAAATTAACTTAAGTCAAAGTTTGGAGGAAAACAGGAACTGGGTAGTGCATTCCACAATTTGGTACCGCCGTGTGGAAAAATGAAGATTGAGCGCGTTTAGTGTGACACGATGGAATTTTGAGTGCGTAATTATGGTGTGAATGAGCAAACGGAGTGTTCCTAGAGAAGATGGCCTGCGAAGGTATTAAGGAGTGTATTTCGGAGGCACCCTTGCCATGGCAATAGCGGTAGAACAAGGAAAGAACCGAAACTACTCTTCTATGCTCAAGAGGCTGTAGGTCAGAAGTCAGAGACGGGCCATTCATAAGCCTAATAGCTCTTTTTTGGATGCGGTTTACCATATCAAGGGCGTATTGGGGACCACTGGCCCAGAAGTGGGAAATGTATTCCAGATGAGGTCGAATTTGAGCCTTATACAATAAAAGGAGTTGTTGCGATGTGAAGTACTGTTTAGATCTGTATAGAAAGCCCAGTTTACGGGCAGCTGTTTTGCTCGCTGACAAAATGTGGTCAACCCATGAAAGGTTCGATGATACGGACATCTCTAACATAGAAATAGACTTTGTACTAAGCGTAATGCATTTCTTACAATATGTATATGTTTAATACATTCAAAGCTCAAATGTAAAGATAAATAAAATACATAATACCCAAAGGTATTTTAATTATAAACATTTACGTTATTATTATTAATTAAAACTTTGTACGTTAGCATGTTTTTTAAGACTGAAAAGTATTAACTGCAATAGTAGTAACATCTATTAAACTAGCATTTTAATAACACTTGAAGCTTGAAAAGTACCAACTAACACGGTGCAGTAAAAATTTTATTTCATATTTGTACTGCAAAAATTTAAGAACAAAATAATATAGAGACAAACATTTATTTTATAGTTTAATACGTATATTTACTACCTTTTCAGTCTTAAAACAGTAATAATGTAAAAGGTAACTGATTACTAAATAATAATAATGTAAATAACTTTATATTATGTTACTTATGACGTACCGCATCAATTAACACTTACACGTGAGGGGTCAGCCAACTAGGGAAAAGTAATTTTTATTGTTTTAATGGAAGGTAAAATATTTTGGACCCTGCAAATCATTACTGAAACCAGTATAAACAGTTGTACAGAAGATCTGAAAACAAAATAATATTTTACTTTTGCTACCACTATAAAGATCTTTGAAAAGCACCTGTATAATGTGTATATAAAACACATGCAATATACTACAAAGTAAATAGTACAAGAGTCTGCGGTTGTTCATAAATTCTTTTAAAAATACCTAGAGTATTCTTTTATTTTGTAATATTTTAAGAACTTATAATAAAACTGACAAAAATATTTTTAAAATTTGAAAATTATTTCATAATTCCAGTTTGTTGTATCTTCAGTCATATACAGATAATATACAAGCACAACGTAATTTGGCATCTAGATCACTCCCTTCCATAGAGTATACAAATCCCTACTTTACCAACAAGTTTACTTTTAAATTACAATATTTTCAAACCAAAAATTGTTTACCTTTTTCACAAAATCAAGTTATACAGTAAAATTAATTAATGTACGAGTTAAAAATTAGACGCGATTTTTCGACATTCAATTCAGATTACCTTAGTGTATAACATATTTTCCAATTCTTCAAAAGTTCACAAATAGGTGATCTAGATTAAATAGACATACAAACCCATCCCCAACCATATTTTCCATTAAAGTCAAAATTTATATTGTAATACATTATAAATCTAACATTTTCAATTACAAATTGAGATTTGATATTTAAAATTTATAGACAGATATTTAGACATAAAATGATTGTAGTTTATTGTTTAATAGAGTTCGGTCAAGTCATAATTTAATTCAAAATACTTACTCTATCATAAAATAAAACAATCTTTTCAATAAAGTACTGGAATACTGTGAGATCTCAACACAACAATAAAGGATAAAAAAATAAAACGTGAAAAATAAAAAGTAGAATGTAAAAATAAAAAATAAAAATAAAGCTATTATAACAGCTTAGCGAAAATTGAAAGTAGTAGAAAATAAAACACATCTATACCATTTAATTAGTTACACAAATTTGTGTAACCACATTTGTCATTTTTGTTAACAAACCCATGCACATTTAAATAAGAGTTGAAACTAAGCATCTAATCATAATCTCGTTTAACTATACAAATTACTCATAGCAAACAATCAGATTTAGTAAATAAAATGTATACATCCATCACCAATAGCTTACTAATATTACTCAATTAAAAAACTAGTCTCAAGTGGTAAAAATGTTGAATGAGATCTGAGAAATTTAAATAAGCAACCTTTTGTTTCACAGTTCATATAATTAGTTCAAATTACTTTCACTTGTATTAAGGTTGGGTGTTAAGTCACATACCGTAATTAGTTGAGGATACAAAGAGGTGGCGGAATGCAAATTGAGTAGTTTAAGAGCGTCACGCGTTCGAATACATAATTGTAACAACAACTGAATGGAAAGCACTTGAATTAGCAAAATCATTACTAGACTTGATTGTATGAATGATGAACTACGATTTAAAAAGGTACAGCTATTATAGCATGTACTGCCATTGTAAGTTGAAGTCAATAAACCTCAGAACTCCATGAGTTAATAACTTATTTGACAGAAGCTATCCCGCTCACCTTTACTCGCCTATCGTACAACACGATATCATTCACTTTTTCAATGGTTTGTGGTGTGGTTGCGGTTTTTTGCCGTCCTTCACGTGGGTCATATTCGAAGGATGTGCGATCACGTTTAAATTCAGCTGCCCACTTTTTAACGGTTGGCATGGAAGGAGCAGAGTCCCCGTAAACTTTTTTCAACTTCGGATGAATTTCCTTAGGGCTTAACCCATGCAAAACGAAGAATTTTATGACCGCACGATATTCAAGTGTATTCATTTTAACGAAAAACAGGCAAGACATCTACTGCAAAAATTTGGTGTAAACAAACTACTTGAGAGAACAAGTTGAAACTTGTCATACGAACTAATGACACGTGCAACCAGACAGGAAACATAAATTTTTCCTGATTTGAGCGCCATCTCTGTGCTGGGCCGAGAACTATTCACCTTACCCTCGTAGAAATCCTAGCAAACATTGATATCATTTAAAAAAAAAATGAATTACGTAGCTTTTTACAAATAAAGTTTGTAAATTTTCCGCATACTTGCCGAAATTACCAGTACACGTATGTAAGAAATTCAGAAAAATACAAATACACAAAATTTAAATACTTCATATATAGGACTATATTAAATTCGATTATTTAGCGTTGTCTAAACAAATGAAATAAAAGTAGGTAGAAGAATAACTTATCTGATATATAAATACTTCTATTTGGACCATATATGTGGTATACAAGTACTATTAAAATGTATTACTGTGCGTTATAAACAACATACACAATATGTATCGATGTTAGACGTGTAGTAGTAAAATAAAAATCTTCAAGGATATGAGAACTAAAGCCTTTTAATGTGAGTAAAGAAATCAGGACACAACAAACAAATAATGTCAAAACCTTGTTTACAATACTGGCTCTTACCAAGTACAGTGATTATTAGTCGGATAACAAATTGTTGATTAAATCATACAAAAGATGATAATTGTAAATGAGAGGAGTAAATTTGAGAATGTATTTATGACGTTTATACCTATTCAACATTGTAAAAAAATATTTTGGGTTTGATATATTAACAACGTTAAACGTTACAAGGTAAGGAAAGGTACCGTATTGGGGGGGGGGGGGGCTGCTTGACCTTTGCAAGCTCCTTCAGTCACAGTGATAGATTACCAACATACATACATGCATTAAGTATGTATCCCACATGGTGGGATTAAGGATAGGTGCAGTCAGGATATGATCAGTAGGAACAGAGTTAGGGTTACGACAAAACTGTCAGTATTAAAAAAAACAACGTACTAACTCTAAAACTGAAACTATAATAGATAGAATTAAAATGAACATTTTTTTGATAAACTACCAACAGAACACCTGTTCTTAAATTTATGCGCATTAATAGTGAGTGTTAAGTATGACAATGTCGATATATTTCCTGTCAGCCACTATACAAATAAGATTTGTATCTTGCTTAATTTAAAAAATCTGATTAGAACGTTAATATTTATTAGCTACTCACCATTTATGTAACTTCGCTAGTCTCACGCTCGTCGGACTCTCTTTCGCCTTCTGTTTGGTTTAATTTTCTTACATGTAAAAACGCTAACCTATAGAAGCACACGTTCAGGATCAAATTTTAAATCCTTACTTTACTTATACATACATAAAATCAGTTTTAAATTATCAGGTATTTGCAAAGATTTCCTGAAAAAGTAAACAAAAAAAAAATAGGAAAAAAGTAACAAACACTTTTTCAGAAAAACTTTTGATCCGTTAGTGTTATGTTAGAAATGAAATTAAAATATTAAACGAAAATAACAAATTATTTTGTACAACTGTTGGATTAACGAAAGAGAGCGATTACGTCACAATTCAATGCATTTATCACAGATACTCACATTGATTTTGTATTCAAATGTTTATAATAACTCATCAAGATCACTTTTCATAAGTTATTTGTGCCATCAACTTATGACCCCAATCTCTTTCTTTCATTAATCCAATAATATACCGTACACGTAAAATTGTGTTTATTTTTATTTAATTATTTTTAGAATACTTTTTATTTTCGTTCTATTTTAATAAAAGGTATTATATGTTTTTTACGTCAAAATTTATAAAATTTCTCACCTTCCGAATGGTTGTTTTTGAAGTTTTGCTAAGAAATAATATTAGGCCAGCTATTGCAGAGACTGAACCACTTAAGATTAAGTTAAATGGTCCCGCGTCAGATTTTAAAAATCTTAGCTTATACGCAGTGTCCATTTAATAACGGAGAGGCCAATTATTAAAGTTAGAAAAACATTTCAAGCAAAAGTTGTAGCGTATATATTTTAATAACTATACGTGTATAAGGTACTACGCAAATAGAGGAGACACTAAATTGATTTTTTTTAAATTATTGAAAATGGTTTAAACAAAGATCTGCGATTATTTAGAAAAATATTGCATTTAGGTATAAGGAATAATAAATAGAAATGACAGAACAACATCAAAAGAATTGACTGACGTTAGGGTATTCTATTTGATAAATTTGAGATTGTGTTTTGACCTACCCTGTAAACAAAATGATCATTTTATCAAAATACAATAAATTATAAATTCTCACAAAATCAAAAAAGCTGTGATTACCTAATCATGCCTAATCTGCCCTATCGACTACAGGGTTTGAAAGTCATAAAAAATGTTACATAAAAATAGGTTTAATTTCTAAACCACTCAGTATATAAGTGAGCAGAATTCTAAAATACAATATCGTGTACTATTTAAAAAATACAAGTTTAGTGTCTTCTGCATTTATGTAACACCTTATATATAGTTAATTGTAAGATATACACGCTACTATTGTCTACAACTTTTGTCAGAAACATCTTTAATAATAAAACCTTAACCGACCGCGGTCGTATTAAATAGACACACTGTACATATAAATATATAGGTTTGAATTTATAGAAATTCAAAAATTAAAAGAATTAATCTATTAGTGTCGATTTCCACTATTTTTTTTTCACGCTGTACATCAACTATAAAAAAGCCTCGAGTATAAAACGTCCATTCGTTCGTAGTTGTATTCATTTATTTTTTTACAATATACTGAACAGTCGATCAAATCATTTTAAAAAGGCGAAAGAGGGTACAATTCGCTACTACCACCAAGAAATTCGACCAGTTCATCTTTAAATTAATAATTTAGTTCATCTTTAAATCTTTTCTTTTAGTAGAACTGATGACAGCAATACACTCGATATACACAGAGTGCGAATTACATCAGGCATTCACTGAGATTAATCTGGGCAAAGCTGTTGGATAAGACGATGTAGCGTCTGAGATGCTAAAGTCCACAAAAAGTGGGAGAAAAGATGCTTCATCGTGCCTTTGCGAGATTGACTATTCTGCAGGATTGAGAGCAGTCCAATACAGTCACCCTATACAAAATCCAATACAAAATGAAGAAACCATAGACGTATTTTGGTGCTTAATGTGTCTAGTAAAGAGTATGATAGAATTCTTGAAAATAAATAGAAGTAGAGTGGAATATAAATTAGAAGAGGCACAATGTGATTTCCGGCCAAAGCCAATAAATACAGGAGAAAGGTTCACATACGTTTTATTGAAATGCAGAAGAAACAGATCGAATAAAAAACGGACGGGAAATGCACTAAAAAATTTGTAAGACAAAGATGTCTAAGATCCGAAACAGATGACTAAATCCGGTAATAACGAATAAGTAAGATGTGGAAGTTTTTCCAGTCCAATTCATTTTCAGATGTTAAAATGAATGCAGGCGAGCTATAAATTATGTTTAACCCTAAAAATCAGTAACTATTTTACAGCCTAAAGCAATTATTGTAAAGTAACACAATTATTTGCGAATAAATAGTATAGATGTGACATCCCAATAGTGTATAAATAGTTTTTGAATATCTTTGCGTCCAGATGGTGACAAACACGGTAAAACTACAACATTCAGTTCTTGCCCATCAAAGCAATGCGTTTAGGTGTTTTCCCAAATAAACCTAGTGAATAAATATCGTTTTTGGACACCAAATGATGACCAACACCGTAAAACCATAATATTTAGGTCTTGCTCATCCAATCAATACATTTTGCGTTTTCCCAACGGAATTGGTGTATACTTTTTGGACATATTCAACTCTAAATGATGATCAACATAATAAAATTGTTCTTCCCGATCGATGCAAACTCGTCGTTTTTTGAACAAAATTAGTGAATAGAATGTTTGAACATATTTAGACCTAAATGATGACGAACGTCGTAAAATCATAACATACATATTGCCCATCCAGTCAACGTGTTTTGCAGTTTCCAACAGAATTGGTATATAAACAGGTTTGGGGCACATTTTACCCCAAGTGATGACCAACAGCGTAAAACCACATCGCTGTCTGAAGAAATTTTTCCGGATATCCTTAATAATAATATCTTTAATCAATAATTATAGACCTATCTCATCACTATCCAGCTCGGGTAAGTTTTCGAGTGTCTCATCCTACATGTTGATATAAATACACAGCAGCATGATTTTATATAATCTTGATCTATTAATATAATACGCTCAGTTTATTAATGAAATCACTAAGAGATGGTGTCGAGGTAGTTGCTGTGAACACTAACTTTGCCAAAATTTTTAACAAAGTAAATTACAATTCTGCGAAGAGTCGAATCATATCTC